>OX333077.1:33525887-34125887 GCA_946863875.1 Alloplasta piceator | reverse complement strand
TTGCATGTTTTCAGAAGCGTAGTCAAAAAAATTATTTTAGTTTTTATTTTTTTTAATTGGCTTTAATTTTGAGAATCATATTAAAAATATTTTTGTATGTCTCTTACTCGCAAGTATTGGAAAAAAATCTTCAATCGTTAATTTTTATTTTTACTATTGAAAAAAAAAAAATAAAAACGGAAAGAGCTTTTTCTTAAATAACTCGAAAACTGCTTAAAATAAAGAGCTGAAATTAGGGATGAATTATTTTTATTTGGTATCAAAATGATCTCCAGAGTGTCGATAGAATATGTCGTGTGGGCAGATTTAAACTCAAACTCAAACTCAAACCTGATATTTCCCCAGCTTAAAGCGGCTCCCGAAAAATTCCAACCCGTTATTGATGAAGGTATGGTGGAAAAAGAAAAGAAAAAAAGGCGAAATGAAATCGAAAAATTACAAGACACTACGAAATTTGTATACATCTCAGCGTACAGCAATAATTGAGACATTGAGTTTATCTTGTAAAGAAATTTATAATAAATCCAAACAATTTATAATTGTCGGAAAAATATTAACCCTCAAACTCTTAAGATGGGTTATTTGTTCCGGGCAAAAATTTTCCGTTACCATTTCTCGTAGACCCTTGAAAGTGAAAATTTGGAACCGGGTGGGAAAAATGTTCCAGGAGAGGGTAACCTAACGGCCAAGTCTCTGAACTCTCACTGGTTACATTTGTGACCAGCGAGTTGTTAAAATCGACGAAAGACACGAACAGCCCATCGCACAGTAGGAGAAAAGTCCAAAAACCTGGCCAAAACCCCAAAAAATAAATTTTGGAAATAGGGTCAGTTGAGTAGTCATTCAGGTAGAGGACTAGTAACTGCATTCTATTGTGGAAGGGAAAGCCCTTTAAGTGTATACCTGCGCCGCAGCGTCAGTTGGCAGTTAGTGTTCGTGAAGAGTGTACGTGTCACGCGCTGAACAGACGAAAATAACGCTGACTTCAAAAACCCATAACTTTAAAGTGACGGGTTTAATTTCAATTCTGCAACATGGATACGACTTCTGGAGGTATGTAGAACATATTTTTACATCGGTTGAATCTAAACTTGATGTATAAATGATTGAAATGTAGTATAGCCTTCGGCATAAATAAAATTGAATAATTTTGAAAACTTATATTTTCAACGGTCCGAAAAGTTATATATTTTGTCACATTTTGCAAAGCTCCTAGTCTCGGCCTTTAGTTTAATGTATAAGCTTTCGAAATTTACAAGAGTTACCTGCGGAAAACGTGCGTCTTGTCCGTTATGATTTTTTTCGCATCGTGCGGTAGCCGAGCGTGCACGCGGCACTATTGAGCAGCCTCTGCGCCTCTACCTGAGAATGGGTGAAGTAGCATCATAACGGACAAGACGGCTGTTATACGCTTGAAATAAATTATTTTAATATATATGTATGTGTATATATATATATATATATATTGTTACGTCCGGGGAATTTTCGCTTGTTACCTATTTTTCGACCATTTTATTTTTTTTTTTGCAAAGGTAAATATTTAATAAGCAAATAACTTTCATTGGTGCTCGAACGAGCAAGCTAATTATCAAAATATTTTGTGACGGCTTATCAGAGTGTGAACGAGTACCCGTTGACGATCTCACGGTAGTCAGTTGCAGCTTTTCTGCTGACCAGACAGATCTCACGGTAGCTCGAAAGACGTTGCACAGACAAGAGACGTGCAACGCCCGGCGTAAGAACACCTCGCTCGCGCCTCGATATCCGACTGAGTCCTTAGGACTACTTTTATGAGAAATTCATAGTCAGTTGTCTTGCGAGGTGCGACCGGAGCGGTCGCACCAGTAAAAATTAATTTAACGAGTTGTCTTTAGGAGAGCGACCAGAGTGGTCGCTCCCATTAAAAATTAATTAAACAGTTGTCTTTGGCGGTGCGACCTGAGCGGTCGCACCCGCAAAATTATTAAGTTTTGTCTTCACAAGGGCGACCGGTACGGCCGACCCCCAGCAAAATCGTTAACAACAATTCAACTCCGTGGCCCGACCCTCCAGGTCGACCACGTAAAACAAGTTTCAACCTACGAACAAATTCAAATCCAGGACAATTTATTAAGTAACCTCGACCAGCGTAGTCGAGTCCAGTTCAGTTACAAGTTTGTTGGTTCGCAAACCAAACGATCGGTCCACACGTGCGTGTAGAATGGACCTCTGTCCTCGCGTCGATCACGTTCAATTACATCTCTGATCCGACCACACAGGTACGTCCTGTCTATCTTCGACACGTTTTGTTACGCGGCATCGTTAGTGCGTGCCCAAGTTCGATCGAGTCGTTTTAGGAGTGCGCGAGTAATTTCCGAATTCGCGACAACTTAGTGCGAGGCGTATCGCAATTAAGCACGCCTCCATCGCGAACTGTAAACCAAAAAGTTAACGAACTGTGCAAAATTCAACGAAAAGAATTCGAACATTGTAATACCAAATTGTGAACTTTAATACTCCGTAAAAACCCATCGACTTAATCAGTCGATGGCATTTTTAATAAATTTAGTTTGTTGAGTTTAAGCGGTGTACCTCAGCGAATTATTCACTTTACCTAAACAACCCGCTACGCCCATGGCAACGCCCGTTTGCCAAATAAAAATTAAAATAAAAATTCAAATAACACCGTACCGATCCCACTCGACGCTCCAATCCCTAACGGGCACATTCCCGTTTAAACAATCGGAGCAACAAACAACAACAATTCTACTCTTGTTGCGTCACGGTAAGTGGTTGCGGTGCGCTAATCGCAACGAATAAACATTTACGAGGAAAAATGGACAAAGGTCGAATTTCCGAGAAAAACCCATTGACAAAATTCGAACCCGGGACGTAACAGAAGGAATTTTCTGGTGACAGCGGTGGGATGCACGAGTGCGCGATCGGTAAAAGTGGAAAATACAACCGATATAATCGATTTTTTTTTTAATTTCATGAAAACAAAAATGACTTTTGTAAAATAAAACGATCCACGAGAGCGCGATCGGTGGGATACACGAGTGCGCGATCGGTGGAAACACGTGAAAATTTTCGAAGACGATCTGCAGGAGCGCAATCGTCGAAAACAAAATCGAACCTTTTAACATTTTTTTTTGAAAACGATACGCGAGTGCGTGATCGGCGGAAAACAAAAAAAAACGACTTTCAAAATTGACTCGAAAAGGTAAACAAATCGACCTTCTAAAAATATTTTTGAAACGACCCGCGAGTGCGCGAACAGTGAAAACGTTTTTTCAAAACTTTTGAAATTTCGTGAAAAATAAAACGATTTAAAAATGAATTTTTTTATGCAAACCCAGGTCTTGAATTTTCGGACTGGTGGCTAAGCCTCGAACCGAGGAGAATACGTGAAAATTAAAAATGAAAATTCAAATCAAACGTTCTTCGCGACTTGTTGATGTCGCAAATAGTTACGCGGTTATTAATGAAAGCACGTGCTCAAAATTTTAAGTGGTGAACCTTAAACAAATTGTTATCAAAGGAAAATTCGACAACAAAGCATTTTGTCACCGGTTATCACGCGCGGGCGAGTTCATGCACTCCCCGACAATAAGAATGCGATTGACCTACGCGCGGTACAGGTCGATCCAAAATAGAGGAACATCGACAAAGTGGTGACGCGATCCCGCGGAAAAACATCGCATAACGCGGGCGCTTACATGAAAAACTTCTCTCTCGTGGAATCGCAGAACGACGCGGAATAAACGAAGAAATTTAGGAAAGGCCCGTAAAAAGAAATACGTTTTGTTTGAGATGCAAATCCACTGTTGTTTTATTGATTTTAAAAGAAACACATCATCGCGAAAAAGGAGAGAAGGTGTCGCGCGGCTCATCGGACTTCGTGGCTGACACCTGAAAATTTAAAAGGGGAATAAAAATTGAGACCCTCGAGCAAACAACAGGAAAACCGGTGGAAAAATATAATCTATACTCACGGCGAACTTAAAACCAGCCGGCATGTTCATCGGCATCCCTCTCCGCGAGTCGAAGCATGCGGTCGATCCCAGGTTCGTCATCGACCCATCCGGCCGTCAGAGCCCGTACCTTGCCTATTTGTCGGACGGCTTTCGAGAGTTGTTCCGCGTGGAAAAGAATCATCTCTGCCGCGTCGATCCTCCATCCTCCCCTCATGACGAATCGTATGAGGCGCTAAAAGGTGTTTATTTTATTTTTAAGCCTCATGAACACCACACTAAACAAAACACCGTCACTTCTATTATCAACGAAGACACTTACGCTCAATGCCAGCCCGTGCCAACGGCGATCTTCGAAACAATCGGTGTTATAGATGTAGTACACAGCGCTCATTTTGGAATTAATGGAGCAATCGCTGCGCAAATTCGTCTGTCTTGATCGACTCTCCAAGCTCAACTGAAGAAAGAACGATCAACGATCCAGTGACCAGCATCGATCACAAAGGACCGGAGTTTCCCCAATCTACATCGGAAGATAAACATCCGGCAACAAAGTATCGCCTATGCACGAGCGCGACAAAGAAGTCAACGGCGCCTATGACGCGAGCTTCTCGTATTACACCTCGCTCGCGCAACGAAAAAGGTAGAAGCTAACGAACGAAAATCGATTCACGATTGAATCGAACAGTTTTATTTCAAAAATCAATTATTTACAACGAACGAAGCGATATTGAATCTTATATATATTTTAGAAAATTGTTTGTTTGTTTGTTTGTTTGTTTGTTTGAATGTCCCGAACCCAAACCCTCATATACCCCCATATGGGTTTGGGTTACCCTCATATCGGTTTGGGTTACCCTATATGGGTTTGGGTTACCCTCATATGGGTAACCCAATATGGGTATGAGTTAGTTTGCTAAAACGCGAGGGCGCGAAAGGAAGAAATTTGCACTCAAACTATCGGTATAGTCGGTATTCTGACATAAAAATCTCGAAAAAAAAATTTTCACGAAAAATATAAATATTCATTTTAATTAATAAAAATATAAATATTAATTCATTAAAAACATCGAATTTTAAATAATTCGGAGAGTATTAAAAACATCGAATTTTAAATAATTCGGAGAGTATCCCATCGTCTGCCTCCCGCCACCTCACCGTGGTAATGTCTGCCCATATCTGTAAAGTAAATATAAAATAAAAAGGGGCGTTGCCGTGCCATATTCGCGTATATCAGAGTATATAAGAGTATATAAGAGTATATAGAGTGAGAAAGAGAGAGAGAGAAAAAAGTAGATAGAGATTCGAGAGAGAATCCAAGGGAGGTGAGAGAGAGAAAGAGAAAAATATACGTGAGAGACGATAGAGCAAAAAAGATAATAAGTATGAATTAGTAAGATATGTGAATAAGTAAGATATGTGATTAAATAAGAGTATATAGAGTGTAAGAGAAAAAAGTAGAAAGAGATATGAGAGCATACAAGAGCGAGAGAAAATGATTTACGAGACATGAAAGAGAATGAGATACGAAAGAATAGACTACATATACGAATATACGAAAGAGAGACTGACAGAGAAATAGAGAAGAGAGCAAGAGAAAAGGGTTGTGAGCTACGAGGATGAGAGCGATATATAATTATGGTTAGAAATAGAAGAGATACAAAATAAAGGCGTGAGATAACCAGAGTGTGAAACGAAGATAGATACAAGGCACAAGAGAGAACGAGAATGAGAAAACGATAAAAGAGATTGTAAGAGTGAAAAAGAGAAGAGCGAGCGAAATAGAACGAGAGGTGAGAGAGAGAAAGAGAAAAATATACGTGAGAGACGATAAAGCAAAAAAGATAATAAATATGAATGAGTAAGATATGTCGATAAGTAAGATATATGAATAAGTAAGTGTATATAGAGTGAGAGAGACAGAGAGAAAAGTGGAAAGAGATATGAGAGACATATACGAATATACGAAAGAGTGACTGATAGAGAAATAGAGAAGAGAGCAAGAGAAAAAGGGTTGTAAGATACGAGGATGAGAGCGATATGATTATGGTTAGGAATAGAAGAGAGACAAAATAAAGGCGTGAGATAATCAGAGTGTTAAACGAAGACAGATACAAGACACAAGAGAGAGCAAAAGAGAGACAGAGAATGAGAAAACGATAAAAGAGGTTGTATACTTACATCGTTCGTGGTATGGATGTCTTATTCTTTTTTTAATTTTTTTAATGCTGGAGTCAATTTATTAATTTCGCAATTCTCGTTCCTAAAGATAAAAAAATATTATTAATCTTATATATATTTTAGAAAGTTGTTAAAAATATTGTAATACTCACATTGAAAAATAATTGTATGAGATTGCATCAATTTTTTTAAAAAGTGTTTCATTGAAAATATCTTCATCAGGAACTAAAAAACACATTTCTAAGGTTAGATATTTTTTTAAGATTAGATAAAATTTTTAAAAATATATAAATCAATTAAAAAAATACTTACAGTCATTATTAGTTGATTTTATATTCTTTTCTTCAATCGACGTGCTCGGTTCTTGATCTAGCAAATTATACATCTAGATCAATAAATGATTAAAAAAATATGAATGCTACTTACCATTTTTCGATGGGATTTTATCCATTTCAAAAATTTAATTACTTTTTTTAAAAATATTAATTGTAAGAAAATGTTATTGCAAAAATTAAAAAAAATGTTTATAAATTTCTCAAGAAATATACGTCAGAAATTTAATATTTGACATAAATCGAATATTATTAAAAAAAATGACATTCGTCTACACGTATGTCAACTTTTCGAGCTCGGGCACTACGCGCCCTCCCGTCTCCAAGTTTTTTATAGATAAATAGATAAATAGATGAATAGATAAATAGATAAATAGAGAAGAGAGCAAGAGAAAAAGATTTGTGAGATACGAGGATGAGAGCGATATAACTATTGTTAGAAATAGAAGAGAGACGCAATAAAGGCGTGAGATAATCAGACTGTGAAACGAAAAGAGATACAAGATACAAGAGAGAGCAAGAGAGAGACAGAGAATAAGAGAACGATAAAAGAGGTTGTAAGAGTGAAAAAGAGAAGAGCGAGCGAAAGAAAACGAGAGGTGAGAGAGAGAGAAAGAAAAAATTATACGTGAGAGACGATAGAGCAAAAAAGATAATATGTATGAATGAGTAAGATACGTCAATAAGTAAGATATGTGAATAAGTAAGAGTATATAGAGAGAGAGCGAGAGAGAGAGGAGCAAGAGGTAATAAAATCAAACAAAGATAATTTTTTATTATTAATTTTTTAATATTGCCAATTAATTTGTTTGTTACAACATAAAATTTTGTATAATATAATATTTCTTTTTCAGTTATAAGATAAATTTGTTTAAAAAACATTAAAAATATCTCTGATAAATATATTGATCAGGATTGAAATTTTCGTGCGAATAAATTGGTGAGTATCCAATGATCTTTCTTGGCATTGGATGACCCACGGTATATCCCGTGTGTTGTGTAGGCATTGGATCCACGAGATATCCCGTGTGTTGTCTAGACATTGGACCCACGGGATATCCCGTGTGTTGTCTAGGCATTGGATCCACGGGATATCCCATATGTTGTCTAGGCATTGGACCCACGGGATATCCCGTGTGTTGTCTAGCCATATGATGCATGGGATATCCCATATTTCTTCCGTAAGGATGACTCCAAACAAAATAACCCTCTTGATTTTCGGACGAGTTGCTGCCGTTTTCTCCGCTCGACGAAATATTCAACGTACTCCTGGGTACCGATGACGTCTTTATCGGATATGTCTGCCCATATCTGTAAAGTAAATATTAAATATAAAATGGGCGTGACCGTACCATATTCGCGTATATAAGAGTATATAAAGTGAGAGAGATAGAGAAAAAATTAGAAAGAGATATGAGAGAGAATTCAAGAGCGAGAGAAAATGGTTTACGAGACATGAAAGAGAAAGAGATATGAAAGACTAGACTATAGTAATATACGAAAGAGAGACTGATTGAGAAATAGAGAAGAGAGCAAGAGAAAAAGGGTTGAGAGATACGAGGATGAGAGTGTGAGATAATCAGAGTGTGAAACGAAGAGAGATACAAGATACAAGAGAGAGCAAGAGACAGAGAGACAGAGAATGAGAGAATGAGAGAACGATAGAAAAGGTTGTAAGAGAGAAAAGAGAAGAGTGAGCGAAAGAGAACGAGAGGTGAGAGAGAGAAAGAAAAAATATACGTGAGAGACGATAGAGCAAAAAATATAATAAGTATGAATGAGTGAGATATGTCAATAAGTAAGAGTATATAGAGTGAGAGAGAAAAAAGTAGAAAGAGATATGAGAGACATATACGAATATACGAAACAGAGACTGATAGAGAAATAGAGAAGAGAGTAAGAGAAAAAGGGTTGTGAGATACGAGGATGAGAGCGATATAATTATGGTTAGAAATAGAAGATAGACAAAATAAAGGCGTGAGATAATCAGAGTGTGAAACGAAGAGAGATACAAGATACAAGCGAGAGCAAGAGAGAGACAAAGAATGAGAGAACGATAAAAGAGGTTGTAAGAGTGAAAAAGAGAAGAGCGAGCGAAAGAGAACGAGAAGTGAGAGAGAGAAAGAGAAAAATATACGTGAAAGACGATCAAGCAAAAAAAGATAATAAGTATAAAGATAAAGAGAAGAGACACAGAATGAGAGCGTGAGATAACAAGAGTGTGGGAAAAAAGAGAGATACGAGATACAAGAGAGAAAGAGAGAGAGAGAGAAAGATAGAGATTGAGAAAGATAGAAACACGAAAGCAACAAAAATAATATTTAATTATAGATTTTGCTTTCTCATAAAGGAAGCTTTGTTTTTAATTAATGTGTGATAAAAGAAATATTCGATACTTACATCCGATTACGCTCTACCAAGTGACGTCCACCCCTTCGTCTTCGTTGTGGCTTTGATGTCATCGTACATTGGTCTACACGCCGAAGGTTTTTATTTTTTGATTCATCGGAATCTTCGATGTTCGATACTTCCTGAATATTTTTTTCTTTTCCTTCTTCTTTTTCGTCCTTGGCAAAAGTCGCGCCCATGTCGAATTTAATTATCAAAAAATTCACGACCAGCTGTCTTCCGATAAGTATCGATTAATGAGTTAGCGAGCATAACGAATGCATTTGTTTTATGTCATTCGTGACATGATATTTGATCGTAGATTATTATTTCAAGCTTATCGACGTCCTTAGTAAAATTTATTAGAATTAAAATCGATAATACAAGAAAAATAAAAACTCAGAGAAGTAAGTTTTTAAATATTTTTTTACCATACATTAATTTTGTGGTACTCTAATTACATGTAATTAGAGTGAAATTTAACTCTAATAACATTGAAAAATGGAATTTTTTAAAACCTAAAATTTAAAGAAATTAAAATTCAATAAAATTTTGTATCAAAATAGGAAACAAACCAAACCTTAAATTTTTTTACAACCTAAAATTTAAAGAAATTAAAATTTAATCGAATTTTGCATCGGCAGAAGAAGCAATTTAAAACCCTAAAATTTTTTAGAAACTAAAATTTAAAGAAATTGAAATTTAATTAAATTTTGTATCAGAATAAGAAACAAATCACAATCCTAAAATTTTTTAAAACCTAAAATTTAAAGAAATTAAAATTTAATAGAATTCTGCATCGGGAGACGAAGCAATTTACAATCCTAAGATTTTTTAAAACATAAAATTTGAAGAAATTGAAATTTAATTAAATTTTGTATCAGAATAAGAAACAAATCACAATCCTAAAATTTTTTAAAACCTAAAATTTAAAGAAATTAAAATTCAATGAAATTTTGTATTAAAATAGGAAACAAACCAAACCCTAAATTTTTTTAAAACCTAAAATTTAAAGAAATTGAAATTTAATCGAATTTTGCATCGGGAGAAGAAGCAATTTAAAACCTTAAAATTTTTTAGAAACTAAAATTTGAAGAAATTGAAATTTAATTAAATTTTGTATCAGAATAAGAAACAAATCACAATCCTAAAATTTTTTAAAACCTAAAATTTAAAGAAATTAAAATTTAATAGAATTTTACATCGGGAGAAGAAGCAATTTAAAACCCTAAAATTTTTTACAATCTAAAATTTAAAGAAATGAAAATTTAATGAAATTTTGTATCAGAATAAGAAACAAATCAAATCCTCTAATTTTTTAAAACCTAAAATTTAAAGAAATTGAAATTTAATAAAATTTTGTATCAGAATAAGAAACAAACGAAACCTTAAAATCTTTTAAAACCTAAAATTTAAAGAAATTAAACTTTAATAGAATTTTGCATCTGGAGAAGAAGCAATTTAGAATCATAAAACTTTTTAAAACCTAAAATTTGAAGAAATTAAAATTCATTTAAATTTTGTATCAGAATAAGAAACAAAACAAACCCTTAAATTTTTAAAAACCTAAAATCTAAAGAAATTAAAATTGTGACGGTCCAGCATACATCAAATAGACGACTTGAATGAGAGAGAAAAGTGAGATGGCCGTAGCGCAGTGGTTAGCGCTCTTGCTTCGCAAGCTGAGGGACCCGATGGAGCCGAGGGAAATTTAAAGCAATTAAAATTTAATAAATTTAAAGAAATCAAAATTTAATAAATAAATTTAATAAATTTGCGCGTGCGTTTGTGTGTTTGTGCGTGCGCGTGTGCGTGCGTGTGTGTGTGTATGTGTGTGTGTGCGTGCGTGCGTGCGTGCGTGCGTGCGTGCGTGCGTGCGTGCGTGCGTGCGTGCGTGCGTGCGTGCATGCGTGCGTGCGTGTGTGCTGGCCCAGAAATTTTTTTAAAAAATGTATCTCACTAAGGATCATATTATTTATCGGATCGGTAAACAAATTCCAACTCCGTTAAATTCTTATTTTTTCTAACAAAAGTTTGTCTTAATTTAAACTTTTGTAATTCTCATTTTATCTTTTTTTAATTCTGTTGACAAAGATGAACCGGATCGAATGTGACAAAAATCGCTCGAATCGTTTGGTTCAGAGAAAAATTAGACGAACGCATGATAGTGGAGAGTTGGCGCTTGGCTTAATGATTCGTGAGAAGTATGACGAATCTATCGACCTATGAATCATCAAGGTGATGGCTTTGTTTTAAACGATTAAAAAATTTTTTTTTTAATTATAAGAAAATTTTATTTGAGCTTTGAAATTTGTTACTAATTGAAAAATTTTTTAAAACATGAAAATTTTTTTAAAAATTATTTCAGGATTTTTTTATTCGATTTAAAATTACAGAGGAATTTGCATGAGAATTATACTGAATTTTTTGACGATTTTTTAAAATATGATTTTAAATTGATTTCCGGTAAACTCGGAATAATAGGTTCACTTTATTTTTGTAATATTCCTTTAATTTTCAAGGGCATTACGATGCCACTTACCAAAAGACCAAGAACATCTCGCTCAATTACACCACAATCAGTTTTGAAAAGAGTTAAATTATCGGATATTACAAAATATAATCAACATGATCGTCGTGAATACGAACGCAATAGAAAGGCAAAATATCGTGCTACGAGAGAAAGTTTCGAACAAGCACAATTACGTCGCAAGAAGCATAATATTAAACAAAGATTTTCTCGACTTACTGAAAATGTGCAAAAGAGGCACGCTCGACTTGAACAACAGCGGAGAATTCAACGGAAGGTGCGAGCTAATGCAAGTGTTCAAAAGAGACAGTCTAGAATTGAACAACAAAGGAACACTCAAAGAGCGTTGCGATCTACCGAAAGTGTTCAAAAGAGACAGTCTCGACTTGAACAACAAAGGAACACTCAAAGAGCGTTGCGAGCTACCGAAAGTGTTCAACAGAGACAGTCTCGAATTGAACAACAAAGGAACACTCAAAGAGCGTTGCGAGCCACCGAAAGTGTTCAACAGAGAGTCTCGAATTGAACAACAAAGGAACACTCAGAGGACGTTGCGAGCTACCGAAAATATCGGAGGGAAAGAGCGTCGCCTCAATCAACAGAGAATCAGACAATGTACTTCTCGAGCTACAGAAAATTTTCGAGAGAAAGAGCATCGTCTAGAAAAACAGAGAATAAGACAAGATACTTCTCGAGCTACCGAATGTCTTCGAAAGAAAAGGCGTCGTCTCGAAGAACAACGAAACATACAAGCGACTTTACGAGTAGCTGAAAGTAACGAACATCGTGAATATAGGCTTCAGACAGAAAGGATGAGACAAGTCACATCGAGAGCATTAGAAAGTCCAGAAGAAACGCAATTACAGCTAAATAATGAAAACTTAAGGCGATCGTTGTGCTGGACTATTATGGCAAAAGAAGGATTTTGCTATACCGTTGAAAACAGTATGAAACGTATTCACTTCTCAATATTAAAAATATGGATCATAAATGTCATCACTGTTTTGCTCTTTTGTGGAAAGATGAAGCTAAAGGTATGTGTTGCGCAAATGGAAAAGTAAATTTGCCTCGACTGCAACCACCCCCAGAACTTTTGAAATCTTTATTATTGGGAGAAACTGGACGTTCGCGACATTTTCTAAACTCTATTCGGAAATGTAACGTTTGTTTTCAAATGACGTCCTTTGGAGCCACAAATGAAATACGTGAGTCTGGTTTTATGCCAACTTACAAAGTTCAAGGTCAAATTTATCATCGTGCAGGATCTCTTTTACCACTTCCGAATGAAGAACATAAATTCCTTCAAATTTATTTCTTGGGTGATAACGTTGAGCAAGTAGAACAGAGGTATAAAATAAATGACGGTCTAAATAAAAACATTATACAAGAACTTCAGAAAATGCTTCATTTGAATAACAATTATGTCAAGAGTCTTAAAAATGCAATTGAAATGATGCCTAAAGACAATTATCGAATCGTTATTCGAGCTGATAAGGTCCCTCTAGGAAAACATGCAGGAAGATTTAATGCACCTGTCAAAAATGAAGTTGCTCTTACAATGGTGGGTGACCAATTTGATAGTCGTGATATTATTTTACACAAACGAACTGGCCAACTACAAAGAGTGTCAGAAACTCATCGCTCTTATGATGCGTTGCAATATCCACTTATTTTTTGGCAAGGGCAAGATGGTTATCATTTTAATTACAAACAAATTGATCCAATAACAAAATTAACTACAAATAAGAAGATTTCAGCAATGGATTTCTATGCATACAGGATGATGGTACGCGAGAAAACGAACAATTATCTTTTAAGATTTCGCTACTTATTAAATCAATTTTTAGTTGATATGTACGCAAAGATAGAAAGTGAGCGTTTATTATATATACGTTTAAACCAAACGAAGCTACGAGCAGAATGCTATATCCACCTCAGAGATGCTATTGCCAATGATGCAGATGTTACCAATCATGTGGTGATTTAGGTATGCGGCCGTAGAGAGACAATAGTGAAGGAAGAATCGGCTGCGGACCGCAGCCGATTCTTCCTTCACTATTGTTACCAATCATGGTCAATTAGTTATACTGCCATCTACGTATACTGGTAGTCCACGATATATGCATGAATACATGCAGGATGCGATGACGTATGTGAGACATTATGGGCGACCTGATCTGTTTATAACATTTACATGTAATCCAAAATGGGTTGAAATAGAAAGAGAGTTACTGACGGGACAAAGTTACCACCATCGTCACGATTTGATAGCTCGGGTTTTCAGAATAAAATAAAAAATGTTATTAAATCTTATAAAGAAAGGACAGTTATTTGGTGCAGTTAGATGCCAAATGTTGACATATGAATGGCAAAAAAGAGGACTTCCGCATGTCCATATATTGATATGGTTGAAAAATAAAATCACTCCCAACGAAATTGACAGTTGTATAAGTGCAGAACTACCCGATCGTAGAAGAGATCTGGAACTTTTCAAAGTCATCGTGAAAAATATGATTCACGGTCCATGTGGTGAAATTAATCCAAATTCACCATGTATGAAAAGTATGCGATGCACAAAGAGGTACCCACGGATTTTTACAAATGAAACAATAACTGGAAACGATGGATATCCTGCATATCGAAGAAGATCACCCAGTGATGGAGGGTTCGAAACATCAATTCAAATAAAAATAAATGGCACGTACCAAACGGTAAAAATCGATAACAAATGGATTGTTCCGTATTGTCCATTGCTTTCACGTATTTTCAAAGCTCATATAAACGTCGAGTATTGTAATTCAGTAAAGTCAATCAAATACATTTGCGCATATATCAACAAGGGCAGTGATCAAGCTGTTTTTGGTTTATCAAAGGGAAATAATGATGAGATACATAATTATCAAATGGGTCGGTACATTAGCAGCAATGAAGCAATTTGGCGCATCCTCGACTTTCCAATACATCAACGATATCCTCCAGTAACTCATTTAAGCGTTCATTTAGAAAATGGTCAGCGTGTATATTTTACCGATAACAATTTACTTGAAAAAATTCAAGAACCACCACAGACTACTTTGACGGCTTTTTTCATACTGTGTAAACAAGACGCATTTGCAAAAACATTATTATACTGCGATGTACCGAAGTATTATACTTGGAATGTCACGTCAAAACGTTTCAACCGACGTATTCAGGGATCCTTTGTTCATGGACATCAAGGAATAAGAGAATCCGAAGCGTTGGGTAGGGTTTATACGATTCATCCGAACAATTTTGAATGTTTCTTTTTGCGACTTTTATTACATACTGTATGCGGTCCAACATCGTTCGCAGATCTTAAAACAGTCAATGGTGAATTATGTGCAACATTCCGTGAAGCTTGCCAACGTAGAGGCTTACTTGAAGATGATGATTATCTAAACTTAACGTTGAAAGAAGCTGCAACTGTGAATTCTCCAAAAAAAATAAGAAATTTATTTACAATAATCCTCACTACGTGTGCAAATCATGTTTTGTGGGAATTACACAAAGAATCAATGACTGAAGATATACTTCTTGAAGCCAAAAATAAAAGCAACCAAACAAATTTAAATTATACAATCAATATGTTTAACGAAGCGTTAATCTTAATTCAGAATAAAATTTTTGCAATGGTTGGAAAAAAAATTACAGAATATGGAATGCCAGCAGTTTTTCGATCAGAAAAAAGTAAACTTCCTAATGAAATAATAAGAGAAATTAGTTATGATCTTTATGAGTTGCAAGAATTCATAAAAAATAAAGAACCTCTATTAATACAAGATCAAAGGCATATTTATGAGAAGATTGTGAGAATGGTTGAAGATGATCAAGGAGGGATAGCTTTCATAGACGCTCCAGGTGGAACCGGAAAAACTTTCCTACTTAATTTAATTCTAGCGAAAATCAGAAGTAAAAAAAAAATCGCATTGGCTGTAGCTTCTTCTGGCATCGCGGCAACATTACTTTCAGGTGGAAGAACAGCGCACTCAACTTTTAAATTGCCATTTGATCTTTGTCATGTTGAAAGCCCAGTCTGCAATATCAGTAAAAATACGGGAACAGCAAAACTATTACAGAAATGTAAATTGATAGTATGGGATGAATCTACTATGTCTCATAAACACGCATTCGAAGCTCTTGATCGAACTTTGCAAGATCTACGAAGTAATCCTTCAATAATGGGTGGATTAGTAGTTTTGTTAGCTGGTGATTTTCGGCAAACTCTACCCATTGTACATAAAGGAACTATGGCGGATGAATTACATGCTTGCCTGAAAAATTCTTACATTTGGAAACATGTTAAGAAATTGAGACTTAAAACAAATATGCGAGTTCAATTATCTGGGAATAAATCTTCAGAAGAATACACTTGGCAATTACTTCAGCTGGGAGAAGGAAAACTTCCAAATATTCACGGAGTTGTCGAATTTCCAGTTAATTTTTGTAATGTCGTTGATAATTTGAACGCCTTAAAGGAAAAAGTTTTCCCAAATATTGAAGATAATTTCATGAACTATGAATGGATTTCCGAACGCGCAATCTTGGCTCCAAGAAATGATTGCGTCAATGAAATCAACTTACAACTTCAGAAAAAATTACCAACTGATATTAAATATTATCGATCAATTGATACTGTGGTAGATGTCAACCAAACAGTGCATTACCCTATTGAATTTTTAAATTCAATTGAATCATCAGGTATGCCACCTCACAATTTATTACTCAAAATTGGATCATCTATAATGTTGTTGAGAAATCTGGATGCTCTAAAATTATGTAACGGAACTCGCCTTATTATAAAAAACCTCTCACAAAACGTTATTGAAGCAGTTATTTTGACAGGATGTGGTAAAGGAGAAAGTATTTTCATACCAAGAATCCCTCTTCTTTCTACGGATTTGCCTTTTGTATTTAGAAGACTCCAATTTCCAGTAAAATTGGCTTTTGTGATGTCTATAAATAAATCTCAAGGGCAATCGTTCAAAGTAGTTGGTTTGGATTTAATGAATCCGTGTTTTGGACATGGATAACTATATGTTGGATGCTCTAGAGTAGGAGATGGAAAAAAATTATATATTTTGACACCCGACGGTAAAACCAATAATGTCGTTTACCCAACAGCGCTCAAATGATTTTATAATAATGAATTATAATTTATAAAACAAGATGATTGTTTGTTAAATATTTTAAAAAATGTGTAGTAAACTTGTAAGCTTTAATGGAAAAATGATTTTTTATGCACTGGATATGAAGCGCAATTTTTAAATAATTTCACTGCAGTTTCGCAGCAACGCAAATCGTTTTCTAAACTGATATCAAAATGTAAACTTTGATGGAAAACTTATTTTTTTATGCACGCGATATGAAGGACAATTATTATTGAATAATTTCACTGCAGTTTCGCAGCAACGCAAATCGTTTTATCAACTCATACAAAATTTTGCGTTACTTATTATTGTATGATTTATTTTCGTTTTGAAAAAAATCGTTGCATCATCATTATACTACAATTTATGCAAAAACGTAATTGTTTCATAAATATTCAAAAAAGTTTATGAGATAAACTTTAATAATTATTTTCAAGTTCATTATTCTTCTGTAATTTTTGCAGTAATGTGATGACTTTAATAGGAAAAAGATTTTTGTATTCATTCAAAATTACAAAGAATTGTTGAATGATTCCACTGCAGCTTTGCAGCAACGTAAAACAATATCACAACTCATATTAAATTTCACGATAAATATCATTTTATGATTATAGTATGTATCAAAATGTCGAAATTAATAATTAAACTTTTACTTCTAGATAAAATAAATTGAGTTCAAAAACGTAGAATTACCGAAAAATAATCGCGGTTTCATAATCATTATACCACACTATGTGCAGCAACATAATTGTTTATTTGATGAATATTGAAAAATCATTATTAATTTAACTAAAAGAATTGTTGTTGATTATTCTTCTATTTTATTATCTACTCAAAATAAACGATAGTTGTTAATTATTCCAATGCAGTAATATAAATAATTTTCTTAATTAATATTAAATTGAAAATTACATTATATAAGTTATTTCAATTTAACAATGTTCAGATTAATTAATACGATTTCAGTTCCAGATGGGATGCATTGAGTTTGTTGACGTATAATATTGTTAATATTATTTAGAGTTGATTACGTTTGCATTCGCGTAAAATGATAACATCATTGAAAAAATAACATCAGCAGACTCATTGTTGGTTTACCTTCTCGTGGTGCATCCCGAAAACAAATTTGTTCAAATCTTTAAGGACGTTTTGATATCAGTCCATAATACTTGGCACGTACTTATAATTTAATTTGAGAATTGGATCAATAATAACAAAAATTTCATATTCAACGACATCATTCATTATTTCAACGGATTTGGCTAAAAATCAACAATTATTATTTTAATTAAGATTAACAAATTGAATATTTTAGTACAATATACATAACAAAAAAATTTTACACCAGCTACGAGCGGGATCGAAGCTTTAGGGCTTTGTTTGTTTATTTGTTTGTTTGTCTGTTTGTATATCCCGAACTCAAACGACCATATAGGGTTCAAGTTGGTTTGAGTTAGATCCTCTATATGGGTTTGAGTTTGGTTTAAGTTTGCGGCTCTTCTAAATTTTGAGTTTGAGTTGAAAAGTGAGGATTTAATTTTGTCAATCTGGTAGAAAAGCTACGCGAGGGCGCGAAGCGCCCGAGCCACAATAACCTGCTAGTAAAATATAATTCGCAGTAAATTCAATTCATAAAATTGCGAATGTAAAATATAAATTTTTTTATTCCCTCGTTAGCAAATAACGAAATGATTCTCAATCATTTTTGAAATTTTTTTTTTTTTTTTAAAGCACAAGTTGTGAATTCCACAACTATCTCGAGCAAATAAAGATTTTTCTCGTTATAATTAGTTTCGAAATGAAATTCACAAACCAAGCTCGAAAAAAAAAAAAAATTGTTTCGACGTGCAATTTTAAAAAAATAATAAATATTCGTAAAATTCTGAAATAATGTATAGCATAGTTCTCGTAACAAGCGGAACGAACGAAATCGCGAATTATAAAATCAGCTGGGACAAGCGACGTCCAGCGAATTGAAGAGATCGTTCCATCTTTCTCTTACTCGCGCGTAGCATAGGCACATGCCTGCTTACTGCCCTTATCGCGCGAAGAAAAGAATCTGCTGACTCGATACTAGGACGCCCAGGCAACATAAGCGGCTACAGTGGAAGTTCGCATAACTTCCCCAGCCAGTTTTGAAATAAAAATTTGTTTTTATTTTCGCAACGATTATCTAACAAACGAATTTTCTTCTGATAATCAACATTTTTGTCTAGACGTTGTTCAAGCAGCAAAATTAGTTCTTGAAACAAACAAATAATTTGATGAATAATTGCTCAAAAATATTAACAAAATGTTTCAGTAAATTTTTGCAACAACTGAATTCTCCTGAATTAGTTGTTATTCGAAAAAGAAAATTGATCAAATTACGGCACAGGCACGTTATCAAAACTGCCTAGATTTAGTGGAACGCTTATAGGACCGTCAAACGTTTAAACGTTCAAAATAGATAATGAAATATGGACGATTTGGAAAGAGGGTATTTTTGTCAAATCAAAGGATACTAATGTTCATCTGGTATCCGCACGACGATACAAGTGCACTAGCCAGCGGGGCGAAATAAACACAAGCCGCACTACAGTATGAGTTCGCATAACTCGTACTTTGCCAATGTAATTTTTTTTTATCGACAAAATCGTTGGAACGCCCACATGTAATGAAATAACCCAACCTTTGAGTATTGTATACGCGTTACCACGTTTTGAACGAATTTGGATGGGCTCGTAAAGTCGAGTCCACTGCGATTTATAAGCCGACCTCCTGGTCGCATCGGGCCGAAGGCCCTCACGTCAAAAGCCGACCTCTTGGTCGCATCGGGTGAAATACCTCGTGTTAATTAAAAGCCGACCGTGGGGTCGCATAGGGTGAAGACACACCCTATATAGAATTTTTGTAATTGACAGTTTTGATGAGAGCGAAAACAGGCAATTGCTCGCGTAGGTTGAGAAACATGCAAATCGAGAATTGTAGGAATTGTAAACCGCAAATCGTGTAAATTCAAACGCTCGTTGCAACCCGGTGAACTTAGGTCACTGAGGCAACGATTAAATCGTCTCGTCAAAATTTCAACTGAAATATTTAACATCTAGAATTGAAATCCGTCAACGATAAAGACGAAAGATCATTAATAAAGCAGCCGAACATCTAGTACACCCCGTACTTCTTTTTGGGCGGCACGCCCTAGAATGCTAAGCAAGGCGTAGCATTCTTCTTAAGGGGGGAAGTGTTACGTCCGGGGTATTTTCGCTTGTTACCTATTTTTCGACCATTTTTTTTTTTTTGCAAAGGTAAATATTTAATAAGCAAATAACTTTCATTGGTGCTCGAACGAGCAAGCTAATTATCAAAATATTTTGTGACGGCTTATCAGAGTGCGAACGAGTACCCGTTGACGATCTCACGGTAGTCAGTTGCAGCTTTTCTGCTGACCAGACAGATCTCACGGTAGCTCGAAAGACGTTGCACAGACAAGAGACGTGCAACGCCCGGCGTAAGAACACCTCGCTCGCGCCTTGATTAACGACTGAGTCCTTAGGACTACTTTTATGAGAAATTCATAGTCAGTTGTCTTGCGAGGTGCGACCGGAGCGGTCGCACCAGTAAAAATTAATTTAACGAGTTGTCTTTAGGAGAGCGACCAGAGTGGTCGCTCCCATTAAAAATTAATTAAACAGTTGTCTTTGGCGGTGCGACCTGAGCGGTCGCACCCGCAAAATTATTAAGTTTTGTCTTCACAAGGGCGACCGGTACGGCCGACCCCCAGCAAAATCGTTAACAACAATTCAACTCCGTGGCCCGACCCTCCAGGTCGACCACGTAAAACAAGTTTCAACCTACGAACAAATTCAAATCCAGGACAATTTATTAAGTAACCTCGACCAGCGTAGTCGAGTCCAGTTCAGTTACAAGTTTGTTGGTTCGCAAACCAAACGATCGGTCCACACGTGCGTGTAGAATGGACCTCTGTCCTCGCGTCGATCACGTTCAATTACACCTCTGATCCGACCACACAGGTACGTCCTGTCTATCTTCGACACGTTTTGTTACGCGGCATCGTTAGTGCGTGCCCAAGTTCGATCGAGTCGTTTTAGGAGTGCGCGAGTAATTTCCGAATTCGCGACAACTTAGTGCGAGGCGTATCGCAATTAAGCACGCCTCCATCGCGAACTGTAAACCAAAAAGTTAACGAACTGTGCAAAATTCAACGAAAAGAATTCGAACATTGTAAAACCAAATTGTGAACTTTAATACTCCGTAAAAACTCATCGACTTAATCAGTCGATGGCATTTTTAATAAATTTAGTTTGTTGAGTTTAAGCGGTGTACCTCAGCGAATTATTCACTTTACCTAAACAACCCGCTACGCCCATGGCAACGCCCGTTTGCCAAATAAAAATTAAAATAAAAATTCAAATAACACCGTACCGATCCCACTCGACGCTCCAATCCCTAACGGGCACATTCCCGTTTAAACAATCGGAGCAACAAACAACAACAATTCTACTCTTGTTGCGTCACGGTAAGTGGTTGCGGTGCGCTAATCGCAACGAATAAACATTTACGAGGAAAAATGGACAAAGGTCGAATTTCCGAGAAAAACCCTTTGACAAAATTCAAACCCGGGACGTAACAATATACATATATATATATATATAAATTTTCTGTGATTTAATTATGATATATACGTATGCATATATATATATATATATATATATATATATATATTTATATATATATATATACATATTAAAATCAACCACATAAAAATTTCTTAAATATGAATGAAATGTTATAACATTCAAATAAAATATTTGAATATGTATATATTATATAGTAAGCAAAGCTTTCTTTTAACCAAATCCATGTCAATATTTTCTGTCTAATTTTTTTAAAATTATTTCAATTACTGCGGTTATTTATTTGGTCAAATAATGTACATTGTTCAAGTTATTGTATTAATTGAAAATTTCATCTTTTCCTTTAACACCAATTTTCTACAATTTTATGTCTTTATTACAGGATCCGGTTACAAAGAATTGGTGCTGACAAGGAAAGAAGTGTTTCTGATAATCAGCGAGCATTTATCCGATAAATTCGCTTCCTTGATCGAATTTATGTTCTGTTCACGTTTATTTTATTGATGATTTTTTTTATATATTAATTTATCTATTTAGCAGGATACTCGGTCATTTTGTTTATAACAATTTTCTGTAAGCTCTTTGTTGCAAGTTATAAACAATAGATATCGGATTGGTAATCAGCGACCTTGAAAACCCGTATATACCAATTTTTGTCAACATCTGGTAACTTTTTAACGTTCATGTCGGCCATATTGGATCGGCCATTTTTTTCACGATAATTTGGCTTGCGGATTCGTAATCAGCGACCTTGAAAACCCGTAAATACCAATTTTTGTCGACATCTGGCAACTTTTTAACATTCATGTCAGCCAGATTGGATCGGCCATTTTGTTTACGATAATTTGGCTTTCAGATTCGTAATCAGCGACCTTGAAAACCCCTGTAAGCCAATTTTCATTCCCGTCAAAGGTCATTTGAGGTTTTGGCCAGGTTTTTGGGCTTTTCTCCTACTGTGCATCGTTAGCTTCCCTCTTTTTTGTTGATTCGTGTAAAATATATTCATGTATTAAGAAAAAGTGTATCTGCATTGTTGCGGATTTTTTTTCTAGTAAAACAGCGACACGAAACCCTATTTAAAGAGTGCGCTCTGGTGTCGAAAAAATTCCAAATATTTTGACGAAAATAATAATATGACAAGAATTGAATTCCTGAAAAAAACAATTGTATTGAAATTAGTGCGTCCGCAATTGGAGCAGCGAATGGCTAATTCAAAGCTATCGCGATATTTATGCTATCCTTGTCGGTAATATAAGATCACTCAGAAAATGAGCCTCAGGGGAGCTACAAACTAACAAAACGAAAAAGGTGAACTGTTTGAAGGAAAACCTGTTTGCGAGGAGCATCGAACATGCTCGGACTGCAAATAAAAAACATGTTAATAAAAGTTAATATTTTTGTAATGTAACTCAAAATTCATTTTTTCATAAGAATTTAATAGTTATCATTTTAAAAAACCATTTAATAAGCGTAAAAGTCTGAGTATTAATATGCTTAGACTGCAAATTACAAAAATGTAAATAAAGCTAAATATTTCGGTAATATTATACGCAAAATTCATTTATAAATAAGAATTTAATAACTATCGTTGAAAAATACAATTTCATACTGGTTAAAGTTTTTCCGCATATCCTTTCCTTCATTAAACATATACGGAGGTCAGGAATAAGGCATTTTTCACGATAAAAAATAAGGCTCCGATTTTTACCCTCGAAATTTCTCATATTTTTTATCAGAAAGATGTCATTTCAATTAAAAAATGCCGCTTGATTTTTCTACTTATTTAAAAATCACAGAAGATATGGTTTTTTAAACATTGTCGTGAAGAATGCCTGGACGTCTCCATACTTTGCATGAAATTGTGTTAAAATATTTTTTTAATATTATTGTTATTTAGTCAAGTGTTTAAAAAAGATCAATTATTTTTTCCAGATTTTTTCAAAAATTATGAAATAAGCGAAAGACAGGAACAACTCATCGTTAGCTTTAACGGTTGCTCAAAACATCTGTAGCTGATGAGGGTTCATAAAAATAATTATAACATAATTAAAATTACAATAACTAATCGATGTAACGATAATTACATTGTAAAAACCGCACTTAACAGGAATTATTATTATTTGAACGGGGAAAACTAAACGGAATAATTGGCATCTGATAGCAAAATTTAGATTTCCAAAATTTTAATAATTTTTTATATTTTTTTAGTCTAATTTTATCTCCGGAACCTATCATTCACGATGATGTTGAAATTTGCATCGCTGGAATACAACTAAAATAGGTTTTTTAATTTAGTTTCATGATTGCTGACGTTCTTTTGCGCATTGAGGGTTCCAGATTCTTGAAGAAGACCACATAAAAACGTTTTAAAGACTTTTCACTATTACATTTGATGCTTAAGGACAATTAATAATGAAAATACACACTTTTGTTGCATCTTATGTGCATTTGCAAGATAGAAGGTGAATGTCGTGATATAGGTAACCGAATTCTGCAATTGAAAAATTTATGAATAATCGCCGAGGTCTGTCCCCGGCCAAATTCAAATTGGAGGATGTTGTGGAGATCCTCCGCTATACTCTCATCAATTTTCATTTCGAATCTCACGTGCGATTGCGAGATGGAGGGATGAGGGTCGTATAGCGAGCGTATATTTATTATTATAAAATTAATAAATAATTACCGAAGTTCGTACCCGCAAAAAGTTTCAATTCGAGGATGTTTCGGGGACTGTTAACAGTACTCTGTCCAATCTTTATCCTTAATCTCACTTGCGTTTACGAGATACAGAGATGATAGTCATACAGCGAGCTCATATTTGCGATTGCAAAATTAATAAATAATCGTCGAGGGTCGACTCTGGCAAAAAATTCAAATTTTATGATACTCCGTAAATTCTCTGCAATACCCTGACGAAATTTGATACTGAATTTTGCGTGCGTTTTTTCGGTAGAGTGACGAACAACGGAGAGATCATTTTTGAAATTGCAAAAATTATATATAGTCGTACCCCGGACTTACGTCAAGACGTAAGTCGGGGTATTACTGTACAGCTTATGTTTTTCTCCAAACAGTTTAATTTCGCGATACTTCTGAGACTCTTCATGGCGCTGTGAATAATTTTCAATGAAAATCTCGCATTCATTTGGGAGAGGAAGAAATAAAAACGTCACGATTTTATGAGCTATTGGGCGCACGGTAGTGTTCAATTTCTAGCGAGATTCGGCCGCTAACTTCAGCGTCATGTGAACTCATTTAATTAGAAATGAAAACATGACAGCATTTTTTTTACTTTACTTCGATTTATTTTTTGCAGAGTCTACACACTCAGTCCGCCGGGCTAGCGGCGGACACAATAGTTATGAATTTTTTTATGTTTCGTGTATGCGTGCCGCAATAAATATTTCAAAAATAGAAAAACGAAATAAATGTACATTCAGGGAATTGTAAAACAAAAAAAATGCGCTTCAGCGAAATCAGTCTGATTAATACATGGTAGTTATAGATTTTTAAATATTTCTTATCAGTGTACCCCCTTAAAAATGGCGAAAATAGATCAGCAAAAAGAATGTATATCTAGAAAATACTGAAGAAAAAATAATGCCGCTTAGGCGCAGTCCCGAAAGAGGAAAGAGTAAAGTAACGTAATAATCGAACGGTTTATGCCTCTGTAAAAATGGCAAACATTGGAAAAACGAGAAGAACATGCCAAAGATTTCATCATTATCAATCAAAACATTAAAATTGATTGAAATAATGATAAGAATTATTATTACATCAATTTTGACAATTTCGCTTCCTCATAGAGGAAGCTTTGTTTTCGTGAACATTTTTTTTTCGAGTTTTTCATGTCAGTATGTTCAAAATGTTCTAAAACACCGAGAAATCATATTTGTAAAAAATGTCCGGATGTATGTATGTATGTGTGTATGTATGTGTGTACTGTGTATGTATGTATGTGTGTGTGTCGCTGCCTCGAAAAATTCAAACATCTATATCTCAAGACCCCATTGGAGTAGCGAGCCGAAATTTTGCACATGAGCTGAGCTTCACAGCCCTTTTGTTTGGTATGAATTTTGCAAAAATTCAGCGCCGTGTGCGAATTTTATGCGACTTTTAAATTTTCAAAAAAGGGCGTGGTTGCTCTAGCGTTCGCAAATTTCGAGATATCGGGTTAAAAAATATTATACAGATAGTTTGAGTGTTAAAGATTGTTGGTATAGGATTTCGCGAAAATTGCTTAAGGGGTTCGCGATTTATAAAATTTTTATTTTTTTGGAAAAAGCGCATGATCGCTGTAGTTTGCACATATTTTGTTATATCAGGCTCAACATTTCAATAGGGGTATTTTGATGGAAAAAGTTACTTGGTATTCAATTTTACGAGAATCGCTTGAACCGTGCAAATTTTATGCGATTTTGAAATTAAAAAAAAAAAGCTTGATCGAAAATTGTACGATACAAAGCTGCCGTTTTATTACTCCGATAACCAGAGGTAGTAAAAAAAAATTGCAAATCGAAAATTTGCACATCGTTTCCAAAGTATTTTTCCGTATTTACAAAGCTTCCTCTATGAGGAAGCCAAAACTGTGACGGCTAAAATTTACTAAAATTTGCTAACATTTCCTCATAGAGGAGGATTTGTAAATACGAAAAAATACTGAGGAAACGATGTGCAAATTTGCGATTTGCAGTTTTTTTTCTAAATGACTATTATCTCAAATCCAATTTAGAACGATTGGTTTGTATTCAGAAAATTGAAATCTTCATTTTTCAAAAATAAAAAACGACTTTAAATCTTTTTTCCACATTTTCATGTTTCTTACATAAAATCTGTCTTTTCACAGAAGCGCCGTATTTTGTTTTCAAAGAGAGCAGAAAAAATCATGTAGATTACGCTTTTTACCCATTGCGATGTCGCTGCACAAAGAGGGCATAAAAAATATCGTCTACCTTATAATTTATTCATAAACTATAGCCAGTATCTCGGAAATCGTTATAGTTAAAAAATAATAAAATAAACACCGATGAACACGCTAAATATTTTTTATTATATATTGTGATGGATTTTCTTTCTCCTTCGACGAGATCGAGACGATACCGAGTCCGTCACCTTCGGCCGTCACCCCCGCACGTAACGTCCCAAACATTCCTGGTGGGCGCCAGTTAATTTTTGTTTCCCCGGAAATTAACAAACCGGTCATACCTGGGAATCGAGTGGGAAGCGCTTGTCTCCTCGAATGCACTTTTTATTTCGCCGGTGGGCTAACCGGACTGAACTGGGAATCGAATGGGAAGACCTCGATTCCCGCACGGACAAAATGGGACGAGACAGACGGACGGAACGTACGAACGAGGATGAGCGGTTGCGGAAATGCGCGGCTGCTCAGGATGCAGGTTAGGGTAGAGAGGGTCGGAGTTGAATGTCAGCAAGTAGCGCGAGAACTATTTTCCAACACGAAACGAAACCAAAACGATAACCGACTTACCTGAAAAGGAGTAATCCTTTTGGTGAGGTGCGAGAGCCATTTCCTGCGAAACCGGGAACCAGCGCCGGTGCATCGCACACTGCACTTGAATAATCCGAAGAATTATTCATCGAAAACGGTGCGAGTCTTATTCGCAATTATCCAGCGAGAACGCGTTGCAAACTCGAACACACACAGACACGAGGCGCGCGTATGTCACACAAGCGAGAGCGAGTTGCACGATACGCGGAGCGCGAACGAGAGAGAGCGAGACCGGGCGTCAACACGAAGCCGACACAATAGCGAGAGCGCGAGGTCTTATCTCAACGGTGATCGGAGACCGACTCTCTCAATCTCTTGTCGAGAATTTGGATAATCGCCCAAATTCTCTGACCGATAGCTGCTGCCTCATTATTCTTCTTTCTTACGTTTTCAAGAGCGTGATTGGAGAATAATCATCCTCTGTAGCGTGTTGAGAATCGCGGTGGCAGCTTCCCCTGGAATCCGATCGAAAGCAAGGCTCTACTGTACCTAACGCGGCGCAATGCTTCCCAGCCATTGCCCGTAACACTCTCCGCCTGCTCTCCAGCTCGCGATTCCTCCTACGCTGGGGCTCCGGCATTACAGCTGGACCTCTGACAATTCCACCGAGACTTCTCGTCGGGCGCTCTCCTCTGTCGGGCAACTCATTACCTGGAGACATATTTTCCCGACGGATTCGAGCGCGCGACCTTCTCTGAACATTTCTCAGCTGAATCAATACCAAAATCATGTGTCACGTGCTCGAAACGTGACTGAGCGAGAACACGTGTTCTTTACCGTACTGAATCGGGCAGCAAGACGGGAACGATACATTTTTTTGCGAGAGCGTTTCTGGCTTTGTGGCCGTGATCCCCGTTTCAGAGTTTCTGTCTTTTTTTTGGGTTTAAAAAATCAAAAGAAATTGAATTTGACTACTAGACTAGATATCTCCGATGCAGAGTTTCTGTTATTTTTTGGGTTAAATAAAAAAAAATTGTATTTTTTCTATCGGGTATATTTTCCGCGGGTATTTTGGATTGCGGATATTTTATCTTGGATATTTTGTGGTCGGGTCTCATGTTATGTAGCCTGTAAGTTGATTAAATAGCAAAAATAACCTCAGTCATCCGAACAAGGGCATCCCACTCTCTTCTGCATTTACCTCCGTCACGTCCCACTTCTCGCGCTACAGCACTAAAAATGATAATATAAACAACATTATGCGACGAATCAATGATCAATTAGGAGAGCAAGAAAAATTTCAAAATTTTACTGTGATTTTCGACATGCTGTATTTCAGTGCGAATGGTCGTGTCGAGGTAATGAAAAACGGATTTCGACAGAAAGTGGTCAAAAATTTGTAGGAGCTTCTTACGAAATATTGAGAAATAGCGCGAAATAAATTTTTTTTGCTAACTTTTTATATTTTATTTTTTGGTTCTTGGGCTCGGAAATTTTTTTTCCAGCTAAACCAATGCATAGCCTGTTAGCCTGTTTATCCAGCTTCAATTTCCTTTTTTTTTCTTTACGTCGATTTTTCGCTGAGTTATCCGACTTTGAACGAAAGAGGATCCTTTTTGTCTTTAACCACTGATATCTCAGCAACGAATGGTCGTACAGAAATTAATCGAACGGATTCGAAAACTGAAATAAATTTTCTACAAGTTTTCTTTCAGTTTTGGGAAACAATTTTCTTCTACCCTCAATATGCACTTGAAAAAAGTACAAAAAAGTACCTTTTTCCCTTGTTTTGGCAAATCGACTGCAGCTTTACTAATACTGATCGGAAGGCTAATGTTTTCAGGAATTTTTACAACTCAATGTACCCTCAATAACTTTGTAAATTTGCAGATTGATCCGTTGAACGGTTTTTCTAACCGATTGATCAAAATTTGAAAAAAAAGTTAAGGAGCAAGTTTTTTGTTTCTGATCATCGGGTGATCTTCTTAAGAAAGGAAAAATTAATTTTCTTTCGACTTTTTTTACAATTCTACATCTGTTTATGGTTAAAATTGAAATAAGAAACACTTAAAAAAATAAAAAATAAATTTTTGTTCTAATCTTCATTATTATAACGTTGAAACTTATAAAAATGCTGAAAAACATTGAAAATCTGAAACTGGTTTGACCATCGTAAATCTTTTCATTTCATTTTTATATCATTAATAGATTATGATCAAAACTAAAAAACGTCAATATTAGCTGTATAACGAGGGGAAAATTCACTTTCATGTTTTTCAACTACCGAAGGTAGACTGCTCATAAATCTTTCAAAATTTTACAAATCGAATCCATTATAAGGGAACGGATGTTTTTTTAACTTTTCAATTCTGCTACAGCGTCCTCGTCATGAAATTTTTTTTGAACGATGAAATGCGTGTAAGCCTCAAATTTTAAGGTCTTCAGATCTATTTTAAGATCAATCTTACGATAAAACTTAAGATCAAACTTTGTATCGAATTCAAGTTGGAACTTAACATGGAACTTAAATTGAATCTTGAGATAAATCTTCAGTTTGAACTTAAGTTTCATTATAAGTTTCATACTGAAGTTTAAACTTTAGTGCGAATTTCAGATCGATCTTAAACTTAAGTTCGATCGAACTTAATTATGTCGGTAAACAAATTTTATATTAATATATTTTATAAAATCCTCAAAAAAAATCGCGAAAATAGCCTGTTTTCTTGGCTCCAAAGTGGACCGGCCCCTTAAAGTTGATCTTAAGTTCCGACTTGAATTCAATGGAAAGTTTGAAATTAAGTTTAATCTTAAGATAGATTTTAAGAACTTGAAATTTGGGCCATCGAAGTAGTATAAGTCATCGAATAATGTCCAATGAGCTTTATTTGCTGAGTAGGTCGCAAATTTGTTGGTTAATCAATGATATACATTATTTATAAAAATGAAATCATAATATTTTCTACTACAAAAATGGATATTGTCCAAAAGTTTGGAATCACTTGCCGCGATCCAGCGCCGCAAAAACAGTTTCATTGCTTTTTAAAAAATTAATATATTTCAATTCAATAAATTACGTATCAAAAAGGACATAATTAAGTTCCATTTTGCTGCTTCCAAAAAAATATTTCTATTTATTTTTTTAACCTGGTACGCCGTTTGAAATATGGTCATTTCTCGGATTTTTTTCAATGCTTTAATTACTTTTTTTTTAAACTTTTGTACGATTTTTTTCGCAAGAATATTCAAATTCTCACAAAAAACGACAAGATTAATAAAATTAAACGTAACTAAAAATACTGGGTTTTCATGAAATTACTAATAAGAGGGTAAAAAGCCGCATACAATCGTTCTGGATTAAATTATATTTTTTCATACTTGTTATTTCAAATGTTGATTTTTAATATTTTTCGTGATAACAAGATATTTTTTTATATTCAACAATGGGGTCTCTTACCTGATCAATACGGCTTTTACATATAAAAAACGGCTTTTGCTGTGATCACTGTCTCGACGAATCGTGGCATCACATTAATTTAATTTGTCGATTTAATCCTGCTCCAGAATCAAATTAGTAATAATTAATTGGAGCAATTAATGAATTAATTTATGTCACGCTGCGACTCGTCGAAGCATTGATCATTACAAAATATGGGTTTTCGGAGGAAAAAGCGGCGTAGATGAGCAGAGACTCGATTGTTGAAAATAAAAATCAAATAAGTTGATAGGAAAGATTTTCGAAACAAATTTTAAATAAAAAAGTTTGAAAAAAGAGATAGAATTTTTTTTTTGGCAACAGCGAAATGGAATTGAATATGTCACCTTTGAAACTTCATTAGTTAAAGTGAAATATATTACAAGCTATTAAAGTAAACGTCCCAGTGGCCGCACACCTAAGATTGACGTCCCCGCACAACTATGATAAATCGTATTTCTGTCTCTCTTACACGCACTCTCTGTGCGGTAACTGGGGCCTGTGCGGCCACTGCGGGACGTTTACTTTATTTAGTTTCACCTATCCTGGTGTTTGTAATCAAATCTTACAAATTGAATTTGACCCACTTTCCGGTTTCCGATTGAGTTAAAATTTTCCATGCATACGTGAATCGGATGAATTTTTTTTTTTTTTTTTTTAATTGTTTCGCACCATTTTGTTCACAAAATTGTTTTAAGCAATTGATTTGCAACATTTCTCTACGAAAAATGTTGCAAAAGATTTTTGTTGAAAAAATTATGCGAAAATACATATAAATTACTAAACTAGTTATTTAACATAATAAACACTAAGAAGTAAAAAATAAAGGGACTAAAATTTTTTTTTTGTAAAATAAGCTCTTATGATTTTATCGAATTTCAAAAAGAGGTGGCAAGAAGCGAGGAGGGACGAAACCAAATTCTTCAATAAATTCGATGAGTGGCTCAATGTTCCTGTGTCTTTCACGATAGAAAAGGAACGCTTGAAGACTTCCACGGAAAACACAATGGAGCGTCCTTCTACGGAAAACACAATGGGGCATCCTTCTACGGAAAGCACAATGGGGCGTCCTTCCACAAGCTGGGGCGATTTAACTGATCGGTCAAAGCGTAGGAAGACGAAAAAGGTTCGAAAAAAACATACCGTCCACGAATTGGCCTACGCTACACAAATGGGTCTCCGGGCTTCTGGAAATTTACAAGCTTCAAAGGTAATTAGGGATGTCACTGAAGGCAGTCCATCAAAAGCATCACAGTACCGTAAGTCTATGGAACGCGTTTGAGAAGATGTACTGTCGGGCAATGAAGCATTATCACTTGTGGTAGAAGGTAAAATGACCAAAAGTCAATACCAGTTACTACATTCTGTAAGCTTGACAAAAAATTGTAAATTATACCCGCCTTATAAATGTGTATTAGATTCTAAAAAAAAGTGTTACCCTGCAAAGTCAGAAATTTCTGTAACTGAAAGTGGAGCCACAGTTGGACTTCAACATTGCTAAATCATACAGCTAAAAGAATATTAACGGTACAATCGGACGTTATAGGAAGTCTTCCTGAAAACAAAGTTGGTAATTTAGAATTAATATGCAAGTTGGGATGCGATGGAACTTCTGGTCAAAGTACTTACAAACAAAAATTGAACGATGGAGACGGCAATAAATCAGATGCCAACATTTTCTTTATTTCACTTGTTCCCTTGCAAATCTTTGATAAAGTCAATCCACACGTGATTATTTGGAAAAATCCTCGTCCTTCGTCACCAAGATTTTATCGCCCAATTAAAATTGAATTCTTTCATGAAACTGCCGAAGCAACTAGGGCAGAAGTTGATTGTATCCAAGCGCAAGAGAGAAACCTCGTGCCCTTTGAAACTGTAATTGGCGGCAAAAAAATTAACATCAATTTCAAACTTGTGTTGACAATGATAGATTCGTTATTTCCTATCGGACGAATGTCTGAAGAAGCTCAGGAATCATGCAACAAGTACATTAAAAGATTCCGAGAAGATTTTTCACGAAAATGTAACCGCATCAAAAACATGGAAGACATTTTTTGCAGATGTTTAGTAACGTCAGATCCAGTAATATCCAGTTTGCGAAAACTTTTTTCGAAGAAACTAAGATCGTTATCCCCATACGCGGTTGAACTATTGATTCCACCTTCAGTTTCAGAATCAAGGTTGATTTTTTCTGATGATACGAGCGATACATGTGACGATGATGACAGTTCACAGGACAGTGATTAATTGTAAAAAAAGCTAAAATTATATCGATTAGAAATAAAAGAATGAAAGAAATATATTATGAATGTTCATTGTCATTGTAATAATGATTATAATGACTGTATTCCAATCCCCTTCTTCCCAAGTCTTCAAGTCTTCAAATGTCACCGGAATTGAATACGTTTTTGACGAAATTTCCCGCGATATTGGATCCGCGATTTTGTTTTGCTAAATTTTGACTTCATATTCGTAGTCAGCGACCCCGAAAACCTCGGAGTACAGACATTTACCCGAATTGAATACGTTTTTGACGAAATTTCCCGCCATATTGGATCCGCCGCTTTGTTTTGCTAAATTTTGACTTCATATTCGTAGTCAGCGACCCCGAAAACCCCGGAGTACAGACTTTCACCCGAATTGAATACATTTTCGACTTTAGGCCAGCTTTTTGGGATTTGGGACCACTGTGCGACGTGCCATCACCGTGCCGCTAGAGTGGCGACCGATAGGAGCACGCCATGTTGTGTCTTCGTAGCCACGGTGCCGCCACAACATCCTTAAGTACGAAGTACCGCTAGCGTTGCGTCAAATTCGGTGTCACATGGTGTTACTCTGGCGACACGGCGTGCCGGAGCATACTGCCACCGTGTCGCCACCGTGCTGTTACTCTCCGATTTGACGGCACGTTTTTCTATCCGGGTAGAAGTAAAAAAAAGACCGTCAAATGAAAAATTAGAAATAAAAATATTTGAAAACGTAGAAAAGTACAATTTGCAATTTAACAAGTAGGAAAATAGCACGAAAACTCAGCGCGCGTTGTTTGCAGCAAGTAAACCGACGAGGGACCAGACGAGAGAAAAACCTTGCGAGCAAATATGTTTAGCGTAAGTGAGTTCTAATTGCATGGAAGGTAACAACATTGCGCCAATAGAATTATTGATGGTTATCCATTTTCGAAATTGATTACTTTCCCACAAAAAACTGTTGGAAACAAATTCTTACGGCAAAAGTTCACTGCCAGGTTGTGTGATTCTTTTTAGATACATTGATAATGAGAGAATATTATGGAAATAAGGTGGCACCATATTAATGATTATTACCCAGATATTTATATTTATATTTATTTCCTTGCGCACTGAAAAGATAGAGCGTTGAATATTTCACTGTTCAGCAATACAAACGCAACTATGACCAATAATATACCTCGGACAATTACAGTGCGATTATGCAAATTGAGCTTCATCGGAATAAATAATTTATTCATTGTTGTTATTCAGCTGAACATTGAAGACCATGCGAGCCAGTAGTGCAATTAAAGTAATGCAATTCCAATGTCGATGGATCGATTTTGTTTTAAGAACAGCGTGAACTATCTGATTGATCAATGTATATTGAAAAGAGAAATGGATCGAAAAATAACGGAGTCTGTGTGCATTTAAGAGAAATGTGCATAATTTTTTTATGCGATGCAAGGTAGTGATAGATAAATTTGTGGACACAAGTAAAATCCATCGACTTGCGGATGGTATATCTAAAAGCTAGTGCAAGAGAGATGTCAACTCGAATCTCTCTCTCATGCTCATGGACAACACGATCTGAATCTAAACTACAACACATCGGTGAAAATTTCGGCACGCTCATCAAAATTATTTCTTTCAATACAAAATAACTACCAGATAGACAAACGTGCTGTTTAAAATCGCATGACGGCACAGTAACGCAATTATGACGGCAAAATACGGCATAGCGTGTCGCCATTCAATAGCTTTCTACGTCCGAATTACGCAGCATATTGACGCCATGCGCCGTTAGATTCGCGTTATAACTATGTTAATATCTAACGTTAGAATGCAGCAAAATAACAGCACGCTGTGTTGCGTATTTGCGTCTTAATTGCAGCACGTCGTGGCTGCGTATTTGGGTCTTAATTGCAGCATGTCGTGCTGTTTATGTTGTAGTTCAGCTAGTTCAGCCATCACAACGTGTCGCACACCCTTCGCTATTGTTCTCACATGCGATGAAGCCATGCCAAGGACATTTAAGTAAAGTCCGATTAATATCTAAAAAAATTCAGCTTGATGCACGTTTGCGCCACGGAGTGCTGCGAAAACACTGCTAATACGCAGCTCAACGTGACGCCAATTTGACGTCAAAACAAGGTTTAAAGCACGGTGAACTGTGAATATGCTGCAAATGTGCAGCACGCCATGCTGCAAATACGCTGCAAATGTGCAGCACGCCGTGCTGCAAATAGGCTGTATATGTGCAGCTCACCGGGTTGCAAATATGCTGCAAATGAGCAGCACGCCGTGTTGTAAATATGCTACAAATGTGCATCTGCATATTTGCAGCATTATTACAACATTATTACGAGTAGTATTGGTACCCGTATGGCGCCCCCCACTCCTATCCCCACTCCTTCCCCCACCATGCGGCTTCCCCCACCACTCCACTTTTCCCCCACCACATCCAGGTGGCCGAGGAAAAAGCGATGAGGTGAGGATGATGGCGGGGGAGGGTGAGGACAAGGGGGTGCCACACGAGTACCGATTTTGTGGTGATAATGATAATAATCTGATAATAATAATAATAATAGTGAAAATTGGGAACTACTTACATCTGGAAGCCCATGTCATATTCCTCGAAGTTGACGCAGCAACGACACACACGCGCGCGCGGGCCCGCTCTCATAATCATAATAATAATAATAATAATTATTATTATTAAGAATAACTCATGGTTGTTGGATTTACTACTGACAATTCAGCAAATCTTATCTCGATGGTAACACATACACACACACACACACACAGACACCTATTTCCTTCACTAGTCACGCTGAATGGTCAAGGACCATTTATTGCTGACACTGCGAACTTTTTATATTACACGGAATTTGGATGAGTGGAGCTGTGCATTACCGATTTACGCTGCCACAAATCGGTGACTACAAAATAAGAGTATTTTTAAATGTTTAGTTATTATCGAATAATATAATACAACCTTTTTTAAATTTCGATAAATTTTTTATCGACGCACACAACATCCATTGCGTACGTGTTCGAAAATCTTAGATTATTGAATCTACCGCTTCCGAACGAGCACTCTTCTTCACTTTCCGAAGTTTCTACCTTTTCCCGATAAACGAATCTTTTGCGTTGCGTCAATTGATCTATTTTTGCACAAAAATTCTTTGAGCACATTTTGAAATTTTGAAACAAAATTTTGTTCCCCAATTTTGATGTGTTTAGAGAAAATTCAACTTCACTTCCGAAATTCATCGTTATTCACCTCCACAAGTTTTAAAATGCAACGATGTTATGGAAACTTCTGAATTTTTCATTATTTTTTACCGTACGATATATTGTTTGAAATTATAAAAAATTATAACTTTGAAAAATACATAATTTTTCACTGAAAACGCGCGCAGCGGAGCAATCCGCGAACTTCGGTGACTGGATAAGGACTGCAGCTGTTGTGCAAAGTTGAGACCTCTTAACAATACCGAAAAAGACAATGATGGTACGTCGGTATGAAACTTTGTCAGCATTTTTACCCCGGTGGATATCCGATTGCAACTTTTAGCAAAAATGCTATTCTCTCTGCAGCGGCTCACCAGCATTCTAAGCTTCAAGCGCGACACTCCATCTATTCCAGAAAATAAGATAGAGCTCAATCTTCATATGTGTAACGTTGCGAAATTTTTTTTTGCGAAAGATTTAACGTGTCCAGATACACACACTCACACACACACACGTGTTGTATGTGTGCACAGACCCACACACTCACAGATACACAACAAAGACACACGAACACAAACATACACACAGAAAAGCACGTTCAAACACAAAGGCTGTAGGAACGCAAAAGAACTGCTTATCTCAGCATCATATTCTATATCATTACTCTATGTGATTGCATAGTTTTAATAATCACCTTTGATCGCGAAAAAATATGACTACGTTTATAACGTACTCGAAAACAATTGCTAACAATCGTTCATTTCCATTCACCGCTTCAGATTATTTTTATCGTCAATGTTATCATCAACATCACAATATATTTACAGCATTATTTACGGAAGTACAAACCAACCTAATGATTTAAACGTTTTGTAGAGATAATTTCAAAAATTGGATTTTTATATAAGTGATATATCAATATATGTGTCATTCCATACCATTTCGACCTGGGTCTGACCCTTGACCTCTCGGATTTGGCTCGCGATTTTTTATATGATTGTTCTCACTTTGAAAGGTACCCAGTTTTTTTCTAGATTTTTCAGATTTAATTTGAATCTTCTATATTTCATTAAACGATTTTATTGATCGACACAATTTAAACATTTGAAAAAATTCTGAAAAATCGTGTGTCAGATATCAAAATTTTTGAGCTTAGAGCCGGAGTGGGGAGATTTTTCCTTCTTACTATTTTTAAGCTTTTTCGGAAAAAAACGTTCAAAAAAAAAATAGAAGCGGAAGTTATTTTACTATGAATGGTTGCTGAAATATTTTCATATGTAATATCGGATTTTTGAAAAAAAATTCAGATTTTTCGCAAGAGATTTTTTCTTCTTGATTTTGTTAATATAAATGATTCCAAAAAACTGAAATTTTTTTTGAAAAATCCCATATTATATATGAAAATGTTCCAGCAACCATCCATAGTAAAATCACTCACGCTTCTAATTTTTTTAAATTATTGTAAAAAAATCGTTTAAAAAATTGTAGAATATTCAAATTGAATCTGAAAAACCTCCAAAAATAACTGGGTGCCTTTCAAAGTGAGAACAATCATATAAAAAATCGCGAGCCAAATTCGAGAGGTCAAGGGTCAGGCCCAGGTCGAAATGGTATGGAATGACACATATATATATTCTATGGACGCCATAAAAATTACAAAAACGTTTATTTTCGGAAAAATTTATAATTTTTTCTCACCAAAGGCCTAAGAATATTAATGTCATTTTTTTTTCATCGTCTGTCAATGACACAAATTTCTTGAAAAATCATCACGACGAAATCAGATGTTCCAAAACTATGACAGTTAAATTTGTTTCGAATAATTGAATATTCCTCTGAACGAGGGACCATGGAAATGAGGGTTACTCATTTTTTCTCATCTTCTGCGAATAACGTAGAAGTTATATATTATTTGGAAGGGCCCTCGTACAGAAAAACATTAAATCATTCAGAAAAATCTTAATTGTCTTATCTCTGGAACATCTGATTTCTTCATGATAAATTTTCACGAAAATTCTATGTCATCGATACGCTCGGAGAAAAATCGATTATATTAATATTTTCGGGCCTATGGTCAGAAATAAATATTACAACTTCCCGAAAATGTAAATTGTCATGATTTTGAGGGGGTTAACCTGCTGGCAATAACTAAATAGTTAGCCAGTCACACGTGCATATATTTTTTCAAGGACAATAAATACAATGGCGGCAATAAATCAAAAGAAATGCTTGCCTCAGCATTTATCATATTACCGTCTCGAGACCATCGCAAAAATCATTCAAAGTTTGCTATTGTCTTTGCTTCTTGTTTGCTATTATCTTTGCTTCTTGAAAATTTATATTCCGCTCTGCATCGAAAAAAATTTTATTCGGTAATAAGAGCGTATCTTCGTGGTTATGGCTGGGATCGATTTTGAATCCTGGGATTATAATACCTCCAATATGTCCTTTTTCCATTGATATTCCTAATTCCTGGCGAACGATCCTTATTTTCGAAGGAGGGGTGAATTTTCAAAAATCTGGAAAAACACCTGTATCTTCCACGATTTAAACGGGATCGATTTTGAATCCTGGGATTATAACATCTCCAGAACCTCCTCTCTCCATTGGAAATATCAATTAGAATTCTAGAATTTTTTTATGTAATTGTTTTTGCATTTTTTCGGCAAAAAAAAGTGTTTGCGGCGCGCTGGCGCCCGCGCCTGCCCCCACTTTCCCCTCGCTATCATGCTCTACATCGCGATAACATTCCTTGACCATCTTTTGTGGTCTGAGGAAAATTATCGTGGAGAGAGAAGCCGTAGTCATACGCTGATGCTCGTTCTCTATCTCTCTCTCGCACACGCTCTTTCTCACTTGCTCACCTCTATATCTTTTCTTAATGCATGCACGGCGATAATGAATTCGCGGTCGGCCATCATGGAAGTGATAAAAGTTATCGCTCTATACCCTCTCATATATAAAACGTTGTACCAATCATCACCGTGAATTAGTCAGCGGCCATTATGAAACTGATAGCCTTTATCGTATGTAGTTTTTAAATGCTTGGATCGCAGCCATCATGGAATGATTTTTATTTGCCACGCCTTATAAATGCGCGAATACATGAATATTGATATTCATGAATGAAAATATAGTACAATTATGAAATTTATGGTAATTATTAAGTTTTTATAGCCTGAGCATTTGCGACGAATATTAATTACGACAAAAATGAAACGGTTTATTCGGCTTCATGAAGATTTATCGCTAATATTCTTATAAAAACAATAATTTTTCCCCGAGTTTAATTCAGTGTGTCATAATTTAATTTCATTCATACTGATGCTTCAGGTTATATTTTGATACCTTAGAAACTGCAGCGAAATGAGCTCATACTTTTATGCTATAGATGCTTTGCTTACGATTATATTTCAGCATTGAAGAATAGCCCAACCAATCCGTTCCTTTTCTTTACAATAAGAAAGGACACGTATATAAATTAAAATTTCTCCTCTGATATTCCTGACATATTAAATGTAGGAGACTCAATCAAAACTCGAAACAAGTTTTCAAAATTTTCAGGACAGTTTTTCAAAATTTTCAAAATTTTCAAAAAATTTTGGATTTTTGAAAATCTGAAAGCGTGAGTCACTCGGCCCCCGCGAGGACCCGCCCCTTTCAATAACTTCCAAAATTTCATCCGTTTTCGCATATCTCCAACCGTTCTCGAGATATCGCCATTTTTTTTTGTATTACCCAAACCGAAAAAAGCGAAACAAGATATAAATTACTAAACAAGCTTTTATTAGTTGAAAATAATTTTATTTCGATTGGAAATAAGTTTTTGAATAAAAGCGTGTTACATTTTAAACGCTTCGAAATATCGAAGTGGAATTTGACACGCTTGTCGAGCACAAATTGCTCTTCAGTGTTCAGATTTTATCGAGATCGAAGGATTCAATTTTATGATTGCTTGAAAATTTTTTACACAAAGCGGCTTTACAAACAAAAATGTTTTGTAACACAAAATGTTACGCATAATTTTTTGCAAAAAAAAAAGCGAAACAAGATATAAATTACTAAACAAGCTTTTAGTAATTTTAATGAAAAATAACTAAAAAGTTAAAAATAATTTTATCCCGATTGGAAATAAGTTTTCATATAAAAGTGTGTTACATTTTAAATGCTTCGCGACATCAAAGCGGAAGTTGACACGCTTGTCGAGCACAAATTGCTCTTCATTATGCAAAAAAAATTTGTTTCATCTTTAACGAGTGTTCAGATTTTATCGAGATCGAAAGATTAAACTTTATGACTGCTTGAAAATTGTTTTGCAACAAAAAATGTTTCGCATAATTTTTTGCAAAAAAAAATGTTTCACAAAATTTGTTGCAAAAAATTGTTTTGCAAAATGTTGTTCACAAAATAGTTTTAAGATTTGCGACATTTCGCTACGAAAATTTTGCGCAACAGTCTTTTTCCAAAAATTTTGTGAAAAAATTTCTTTGCATAAATTTTGCAGAAAAATGTTGCAAGGGATTTCTGTGCATAGTGTATAGCTACGTATACCTCGATTTAAGGTAGTAGTCGCGCGACAGTACTATTGGAAAGTTTGTATCGCGTGTAGCCTTGCGCCGCTGAACGAATGTATGCGCCAGTATGCGTGTCTTGAGAACACTTTTAGGCGGGTACAGTTTTGGACACGACATTACGTAATACTACTATTACGTAATGTCGTGTCGTTATAATGGAGCTTAATGCGGACGTAGAAAGCTGTTTACTGACGCCACGGCTTGCTCTCGAGTAACGTGCTGTTGCTGACCAAATGACGCGAAATGTCTATCTGGGTGAATATATACATGCTGAAATGAAAAATTACATGTGCAATACACTTATATACTGAAATTTATTAAAAATAAACTCACTTGAATGAGGACGAAGCGATGAAATTCCTCCTCGAAAAGAAAAAATTGTCTTCGAATTATTATCAGTTTTGATTAACCTTTCAACATCAAGATCGTGAACCAGAAAGATAGTTTGGACATCGAAGTATACGAGCTGGCACCTTGGAGTAACTTTTGTGTTGGAATTTAATTTATTCAAGAAATAAAACGGTAGGATTAATCACTACGGTCAAACGTATCCTGACTTATTTTTCTCGATTTCGAAGAAATGATGGCGTCTCCCCAGTAGTGCCAACCTTTACTCTTCAACGCGACAGCGCGCGCATCCGTAAACTTTCTCGGGCGGGAGACTTAAAGTAAACACTATGTCTCTTACCTTAAGGGGAGGCTAAATACCGACATTAGCACCTCGAAAATGGATTCCAAACTTGCTCTGGCACGAATGAATGGAAATCAATAACTTGTTGACAGTATCATCAGAATTATGGCACAAATCGAGACCCACTAAAAGAATTTCGAAGAACAAAAGAAAAATTACAGATCCGATTATCATCGGGAATCTGTAATTGAAAATATAAAATTATAATGTTTCTACTGCATTTCGGCTAAAACCAAGAGTGGGGCTGCATGACAAACACCAAAGTACGAATATCGATACGCCTTGGACATTATTTCATGAAAAAACCGCAACGTAAGTTTGAAATCCAAATCACGAGATAATTAATGTTGATAAATTTATTGTTTCATCGAAAAACGTAATGGCGAAATCAAGTTCACAGAAATGCGAAAGAGGGCAGCACCATGGAATTTTTATGAAACATAAATATTATTCTCATTAGAATTCTATTCAAACTGTCTGAGCTGGGAGTAGCAATGAACGGAAACATTAATTTATGTCTCGCATTTACATTTTGCAATGCATTCATCATTGATTCAGAAATTTCATTGATATTCATCCACCGGTATCGGGAAAAGTTTGGACAGCGATTTTGAGTCGATAATATAGGACTTCAGAAATAATGTCGGCATTTAGCCTCACCTTAAGGGGGAACGCCACTGTGACGAGGCTAAAAATAGCCGGTAATCGTGATTTTTTTTGTCAGTAGGGATGATTATATGAGGATCAGACGAAAAGCAATCTATGAAGTATATATTCAACCATGCTTATATGATTTTTTTTTTTTTAATATTAAAAATGGACACAGTTATTAACATGAACGTCGAGACACACAGTAGGAGAAAAGCCCAAAAACCTGGCCAAAACACCAAAAAATAAATTTTCGGAATAGGGTCAGTTGAGTAGTCATTCAGGTAGAGGACTATTAACTGCATTCTATTGTGGAAGGGAAAGCCCTTTAAGTGTATACCTGCGCCGCAGCGTCAGTTGGCAGTTAGTGTTCGTGAAGAGTGTACGTGTCTCGCGCGGAACAGACGAAAATAACGCTGACTTCAAAAACCCATAACTTTAAAGTGACGGGTTTAATTTCAATTCTGCAACATGGATACGACTTCTGGAGGTATGTACAACATATTTTTACATCGGTTGAATCTAAACTTTATGTATAAATGATTGAAATGTAGTATAGCCTTCGGCATAAATAAAATTGAATAATTTTGAAAACTTATATTTTCGACGGTCCGAAAAGTTATATATTTTGTCACATTCTGCAAAGCTCCTAGTCTCGGCCTTTAGTTTAATGTATAAGCTTTCGAAATTGACAAGAGTTACCTGCGGAAAACGTGCGTCTTGTCCGTTATGATTTTTTTCGCATCGTGCGGTAGCCGAGCGTGCACGCGGCACTATTGAGCAGCCTCTGCGCCTCTACCTGAGAATGGGTGAAGTAGCATCATAACGGACAAAACGGCTGTTATACGCTTGAAATAAATCATTTTAATATATATATATATGTGTATATATATATATGTCAATCGCATTATTCCGGGTCCAAATTAAAGTTTGATTTTTTAAAGTATATATTGATAATAAAAAACATGTAGATGCTATATATACTATCTATTTCGATGTACGTTTGACGAAAAAACGGAAAATTTGAAAAATGGTTTGTTTAGCATTGTACAAGGTCTTAAGTCCCGAAAGTATCTATTTTCCATATTGAACTATATGAAGTCCTTGAACTCTCCATTATATATACGTGAGGCCTGGAACTATTCAATGTACCCCAAAAATATCATCATCAATGAAAAGCCCCGGAAGTATCTAATTTTCATATTAAAATATATGAAGTCCTTGAACTCCACGTTATATATACATAGTATTATAGATACATGAGGCCTGGAAATATTCAACGTATCCAAAAAATATCATCATCAATATTGAGGATAAACGAAAGATACTATGCAGTTGCAATCGCATCGACCGAGATCAATTTAGAATAAATGAAATTTATTCTCTATTCAATGTATTGGAAATTATTGAATAAATGAAATAGACAGGAGTTTAGTGTAATGAAGAAGTGAACTGATATGCTGGCTTCTGTTCTACTCATACGAAATTTATTAACGATCTCCTAGTGATTGACCCAAGTTCATAAAACGAACTACCACTTCTGTTCAGGTTAAAGAAGCTAATCTTTTCATAAATATCGAACATATCGAAATTTTAAGATAAAAATGCTAGTTGCGACATCCATTCGGCATTTAGAAGATTTCCATTCGGAATACCATGGAATACAGTAAATGTACAACATTTTCTTGTAGCAGAAGTGTTTATCAAATATGTTCAGGAACTGCAGGATTACTAACTAAAATGTCCCAGAACTGTACAGTTCCCATACTTAATGTCCCGGATCTATACTGTTGTTACCTAGAAGGTCACAGAACTACACGATTGTTATCTGCCATGTTCTAGGAATATTCGAGATCATCATAAACGTCTAAGAAATATACGACTCCGATACAGAATATCATAAGCGTATGTGGATTTTTAGAATTCAGGAAATAGTTTAAAACGAAAAAGGCCGGGAATAATAGAACGAGTGATTTTTCTCATGATAAGATTTCATGTACAAATTCTTGCAGCAGAGTACTTATCTAGAATGTACCGGAACTAGTCGATTACCATCTGAAATGTCCCAGAACTGTTCGATTTCCGTCCTAAATGGCCCGGATATAAGCTATTTATACCTATAACGTCGCCAAGATACACAATTGTTATCTGTAATGTCTCGCGAATATACGATGATCTAAGAAATATACGACTGCGATTAAAAATATCACAAGCGAAGAGAAATATAAAGGATTCGTCACCTTTTTTATAATTCTTGCATTTATTTGTAATGAGAAAGGCCAATAATAATGAAACGGGAGATTGTTCGCATTGTAAGATTTAGACATTGAGCTTGTACGATGCTTGATTTTTCTCAATAAATAAATCTTACAATGCAAAAATTTATTTGTTTCATTATTGTTGGCTTCTTTTATGTAGAACAATTGCACGACAGTTGCAGAACTTATGGTTTTTATAGCTTAAAATTTGAAACTATGCAGTGTCAATCAGAAGAGACCTGGAAGTATGCTTTCGATACTCGAGACTCGATGCATCGACCGAAGTCAATTTACAATAAATGAAATGTTATCTAAATTAAATTAATTGCACTTGTTTGAATAAATTAAACAGACAAGAGATAAGTGCATGAAGTAAGTGGATTGATATGCTAGCTTATGTTCTACCTATACGAAAATTTCCAACGATCGCCTGGTGATTGACGTGAGTTCGTGAAACGAACAACCACTTCAGTATCGGATTGAATAAGCTTATACTTTCATGAGTATCAAACATATCGAAATTTCGAGATAAAAATCCTAACTGCGACATCCATTCGTTATCTGGTAGATTTTCATTCAGAATATCTTGAAAATGCAAAATTGTACAATTTTTGGTAGCAGAAGTAATTATCAAATGTGTTCCGGAACTGTACGATTTCTATCTGAAATGTCCCGGAACTGTACGGTTTCCATTTTTGATGTCCCAGACTTAAACTGTTTATACCTAAAATGTCCCAGAACTACACGATTTTTATATGCAATGTTCCGGGGATATACGATGATCATCTCAAACGTCTGGGGAATATACGAGTCTGATACAAAATATCGGAAGCGTATGTGGTTTTTCAGAATTCAGGCATTAGTTGAAAATGAGATAGGTCGGGAATAATAGAACAAGTGATTTTTCGCATTGTAAGATTTAATCATTGATCCTGTATAATGTTAAGCTTTACCCAATTAATAAATCTTACAATGCAACAAAGCACTTGTTTTATTATTCCTGGCTTCTTTCATTTGAATCAAATGCACGGAAGCTGCGGTAATAATAATTTTTTAAGGGTTAATATTTTGAACTGTGCAGTTTCGATTAAGAATGATCTGGAAGTATGCTTTTGATTAACGATACCCGATGAAGGTACGGAATTAAATTGAGAATTGTTTATTGAATGAATAAATGAGACAAGGGTTAAGAGTAAGGAGTAAGTAGACTGACTTATGTTCTACTCACTCATACGATACTAATCAAACGATTTCTCAGTAATTGACGAAAAATCGTCGAAATAACCCCCACTCCCGCGTCTGGTAGAATTTTATTCGAAATATTTCGGAAATCAGAGTTTCATGTACATATTTTTGTAGTAGAGTATTTATATTAAATGTTCCGGAACTGGACGATTCCCATCTGGAATGTCCCGGAACTGTTCGATTCCCATCCTAAATGTCCTAGATTCATACTATTTATACCTAGAATGTCGCCGAGATACAAAATTATTATGTGTAATGTCTCTCGGATATACCATGATCATCAATATCATGTAGGAAATACATGACTCCGATTTGAAATATCATAAGAGTAAAGAAATGTATAGAATTCGTCACCTTTTTTGGAATTCTTGCATTTATTTTTAATGAGAAAGGCGAGGAATAATGAAACGCGAGATTGTTCGCATTGTGAAATTTAGACATTGAGCTTGTACGATGCTTGACCTTTCTCAGTAAATAAATCTTACAATGCAAAAATTTATTGGCTTCATTATTAATGACATCTGTGGTCTAGAACGATTGCACGACAGTTGCAGTACTTATGGTTTTTGTAGCTTAAAATTTGAAACTATGCAGTGTCAATCAGAAAAGACCTGGAAGTATGCTTTCGATACTCGAGACTCGATGCATCGACCGGAGTCAATTTACAATAAATGAAATTTATTCTAAATTAAATTCATTGCACTTGTTTGAATGAATTAAATAGACAAGAGTAAAGTGCATGAAGTAAGTGGACTGATATGCTAGCTTATGTTCTATATACACGAAATTTATTAACGATCGCCTAGTGATTGACGTGAGTTCGTGAAACGAACAACCACTTCAGTATCGGATTAAAGAAGCTTATACTTTCATGAGTATCGAACATATCAAAATTTCGAGATAAAAATCCTAAATGCGACATCCAATCGTTATCTGGTAGATTTTCATTCAGAATATCTTGAAAAAGCAAAATTGTACAATTTCTGGTAGCAGAAGTAATTATCAAATGTGTTCCGGAACTGTACGATTTCTATCTGAAATGTCCCGGAACTGTACGGTTTCCATTTTTGATGTCCCAGACTTAAACTGTTTATACCTAAAATGTCCCAGAACTACACGATTTTTATATGCAATGTTCCGGGGATATACGATGATCATCTCAAACGTCTGGGGAATATACGAGTCTGATACAAAATATCGGAAGCGTATGTGGTTTTTCAGAATTCAGGCATAAGTTGAAAATAAGATAGGTCGGGAATAATAGAACGAGTTATTTTTCGCATTGTAAGATTTAATCATTGATCCTGTATAATGTTAAGCTTTACCCAATGAATAAATCTTACAATGCAACAGAGCACTTGTTTTATTATTCCTAAATAATAGTTTTTTGAGGGTCAATATTTGGAACTGTGCAGTTTCGATTAAGAATGATCTGGAAGTAAGCTTTTGATTAACGATACCCGATGAAGGCACGGAATTAAATTTAGAATTGTTTATTGAATGAATATGACAAGGGTTAAGAGTAAGGAGTAAGTAGACTGACTTATGTTCTACTCACTCATACGATACTAATCAAACGATTTCTCAGTGATTGACGAAAAATCGTCGAAATAACCCCCACTCCCGTGTCTAATAGAGCAAGCTTATGCATCTATAAATATCCTACAAATCGATTTATTAACATAAAAATCGTTTGCAGGACTCCCATGCGTTACCTGGTAGAATTTTATTCGGAATATTTCGGAAATCAGAGTTTCATGTACATATTTTTGTAGTAGAGTATTTATATTAAATGTTCCGGAACTGGACGATTCCCATCTGGAATGTCCCAGAACTGTTCGATTCCCATCCTAAATGTCCTAGATTCATACTATTTATACCTAGAATGTCGCCGAGATACAAAATTATTATGTGTAATGTCTCTCGGATATACCATGATCATCAATATCATGTAGGAAATACATGACTCCGATTTGAAATATCATAAGAGTAGAGAAATGCATAGAATTCGTCACCTTTTTTGGAATTCTTGCATTTATTTTTAATGAGAAAGGCGAGGAATAATGAAACGCGAGATTGTTCGCATTGTGAAATTTAGACATTGAGCTTGTACGATGCTTGACCTTTCTCAATAAGTAAATCTCACAATGCATTTGCTTCATTATTGTTGGCTCCTGTCGTTTAGAACAATTGCACGACAGTTGCAGTAGTTATGGTTCTTTAAGGTTAAAATTTGAAACAATGCAGTGTCAATCAGAAGAGACCTGGAAGTATGCTTTCGATACTTGAGACTCGATGCATCGACCGAAGTCAATTTACAATGAATAAAATTTATTCTAAATTAAGTTTATTGCACTTGTTCGAATGAATTAAATAGATAAGAGTTAAGTGCATGAAGTAAGTGGACTGATATGCTAGCTTATATTTTACATATACGAAATTTCTAAACGATCGCCGAGTGATTGATGTGAGTTCGTGAAACGAACAATCACTTCAGTATCGGATTAAAGAAGCTTATACTTTCATGAGTATCGAACATTTTGAAATTTCGAGATAAAAATCGTAACTGCGACATCCATTCGTTATCTGGTAGATTTTCATTCGAATATCTTGAAAATGCAAAATTGTACAATTTCTGATAGCAGGAGTAATTATCAAATGTGTTCCGGAACTGTCCGATTGCTATCTGAAATGTCCCGGAACTGTACGGTTTCCATCTTTAATGTCCCGGACTTATACTGTTTATACCTAGAATGTCCCAGAACTACACGATTTTAATATGCAATTTTCCACGGATAGACGATGATCATCTAAAACGTCTGGGGAATATACGAGTCTGATACCAAATATCGGAAGCGTATGTGGTCTTTCAGAATTCAGGCATTAGTTGAAAATGAGATAGGTCGGGAATAAATCTGAATGAATAAATCTTACAATGCATCAAAGCACCTGTTTTATTATTCCTGGCTTCTTTGATTTGAATCAAATGCACGGAAGCTGCGGTAATAATAGTTTTTTGGGGGTTAATATTTGGAACTATGCAGTTTCGATTCAGAATGATCTGGAAGTATGCTTTTGATTGACGATACCCGATGAAGCTACGGAATTCAATTGAGAATTGTTTATTGAATGAATAAATGAGACAAGGGTTAAGAGTAAGGAGTAAGTAGACTGACTTATGTTCTACTTACTCATACGATATTAATCAAACGATTTCTCAGTGATTGACGAAAATTCGTCGAAATAACCCCCACTCCCGTGTCTGATAGTGCAAGCTTATGCATCTATAAATATCCTACAAATCGATTTATTAACATGAAAATCGTTTGTGGGACTCCCATTCGTTACCTGGTAGATTTTCATTCGAAATATCTCGAAAATACAGAGTTTCATGTACATATTTTTGTAGTAGAATATTTATATTAAATGTTCCGGAACTGGACGATTCCCATCTGAAATGTCCCGGAACTGTTCGATTCCCATCCTAAATGTCCCGGATTCATAGTACTTATACCTAGAATGTCGCCGAGATACACAATTATTATGTTTAATGTCTCGCGGATATATCATGATCGTCTAACTCATGTGGGAAATACATGACTTCGATTTGAAATATCATAAGAGTAGAGAAATATATAGAATTCGTCACCTCTTTTAGAATTCTCGCATTTATTTTTAATGAGAAAGGCCAGAAATAATGAAACGAAAGATTGTTAGCATTGTAAGATTTAGACATTGAGCTTGTACGATGCTTGACTTTTCTCAATAAATAAATCTCACAATGCAAAAATGTATTTTTTCTATTATTGTTGGCTTCTTTCATTTAGAACAATTGCACGACAGTTGAAGTACTTATTGTTTTTGTAGCTTAAAATTTGAAACTATGCAGTGTCAATCAGAAGAGACCTGGAAGTATGCTTTCGTTACTCGAGACTCGATGCATCGACCGAAGTCAATTTACAATAAATGAAATTTTATCTAAATTGAATTTATTGCACTTGTTTAAATGAATTAAATAGACAAGAGTCAAGTGCATGAAGTATGTGGATTGATAAGCTAGCGTATGTTCTACATATACGAAAATTTCAAACGATCGCCTAGTGATTTACGTGAGTTCGTGAAACGAACAACCACTTCAGTATCGGATTAAAGAAGCTTATACTTTCGAGAGTATCGAACATATCGAAACTTTGAGATAAAAATCCTAACTGCGACATCCATTCGTTATTTGGTAGATTTTAATTCATAATATCTTGAAAATGCAAAATTGTACAATTTCTGGTAGCAGAAGTAATTATCAAATGTGTTCCGGAACTGTACGATTTCTATCTGAAATGTCCCGGAACTGTACGGTTCCCATCTTTAATGTCCCAGGCTTATACTGTTTATACCTAAAATATCCCAGAACTACATGATTTTTATATGCAATGTTTCGGGGATATACGATGATCATCTAAAACGTCTGGGAAATATACGAGTCTGATACAAAATATCGGAAGCGTATGTGGTTTTTCAGAATTCAGGCATTAGTTGAAAATGAGATAGGTCGGGAATAATAGAAAGAGTGATTTTTTGCATTGTAAGATTTAATCATTGATCCTGTATAATGCTAAACTTTACCCAATGAATAAATCTTACAATGCAACAAAGCACTTGTTTTATTATTCCTGGCTTCTTTCATTTGAAGTAAATGCATGAAAGCTGCGGTTATAATAGTTTTTTGGGGGTTAATAGTTGGAACTATGCAGTTTCGATTAAAAATGATCTGGAAGTATGCTTTTGATTTACGATACCCTATGAAGCTACCGAATTCAATTTAGAATTGTTTATTGAATGAATAAATGAGACAAGGGTTAAGAGTAAGAAGTAAGTAGACTGACTTATGTTCTACTTACTCATACGATACAATTCAAACGATTTCCCAGCGGATGACGAAAATTCGTCAAAATAACCCCCACTCCCCTGTCTGATAGAGCAAGCTCATGAACCTATAAATATCCTACAAATCGATTCATTAACATGAAAATCGTTTGCGGGACTACCATGCGTTACCTGGTAGATTTTCATTCGGAATATCTTCAAAATACAGAATTCCATGTACATATTTTTGCAGTACAGTATTTATCCTAAATGTTCCGGAACTGGACAATTCCCATCTGAAATGTCCCGGAACTGTTCGATTCCCATCCTAATTGTCCCGGATTCATACTATTTATACCTAGAATGTCGCCGAGATAGACATTTATTATGTTCAATGTCTCGCGGATATACCATGATCATCCAAATCATGTAGGAAATACATGACTCCGATTTGAAATATCATAAGAACAGAGGAATATATAGAATTATCCACCTCTCTTACAATTCTTGCATTTATTTTTAATGCGAAAGGCCAGGAATAATAAAACGAGAGATTGTTCGCATTGTAAGATTTAGACATTGAGCTTGTACGATGCTTGACTTTTCTCAATAAATAAATCTTACAATGCAAAAATTTATTTGCTTCATTATTAATAGCTTCTGTCGTTTAGAACACTTGCACGACAGTTGCAGTATTTATGGTTTTTGTAGCTTGAAATTTAGAACTGTGCAGTGTCAATCAGAAGAGACCTGGAAATATGCTTTCGATACTCGAGACTCGATGCATCGACCGAAGTCAATTTACAATAAATGAAATGTATTCTAAATTGAATTTATTGCACTTTTTTAAATACATTAAATAGACAAGAGTGAAGTGCATGAAGTAAGTGGACTGATATGCTAGCTTGTTTTATATACACGAAATTTATTAACGATCGCCTAGTGATTGACGTGAGTTCGTGAAACGAACAACCACTTTAGTATCGGATTAAAGAAGCTCATACTTTCATGAGTATCGAACATATCGAAATTTCGAGATAAAAATCTTAACTGCGACATCCATTCGTCATCTGGTAGATTTTCATTCAGAATATCTTGAAAATCCGAAATTGTACAATTTCTGATAGCAGGAGTAATTTTAAAATGAGTTCCGGAACTGTACGATTTCTATCTGAAATGTCTCGGAACTGTACGGTTTCCATCTTTAATGTTCTAGACTTATACTGTTTATACCTAAAATGTCCCAGAACTACACGATTTCAATATGCGATGTTCCGGGGATATACGATGATCATCTAAAACGTCTGGGGAATATACGAGTCTGATACAAAATATCGGAAGCATATGTGGTTTTTCAGACTTCAGGCATTAGTTGAAAATGAAATAAGTCGGGAATAATAGAACAAGTGATTTTTCGCATTGTAAGATTTAAACATTGATCCTGTATAATGCTAAACTTACTCAATGAATAAATCTTACAATGCAACAAAGCGATTGTTTTATTATTCCTGGCGTCTTTGATTTAAATCAGATGCACGAAAGCTGTAGTATTAATAGTTTTTTGGGGGTAAATATTTGGAACTATGCAGTTTCGATTTAAAATGATCTGGGAGTAGGCTTTCGATTTACGATACCCAATGAAGCTACGGAATTCAATGTAGAATTGTTTATTGAATGAATAAATGAGACAAGGGTTAAGATCAAGAAGTACGTAGACTGACTTATGTTCTACTTACTCATACGATACTAATCAAACGATTTCTCAGTAATTGACGAAAATTTGTCGAAATAACCCCCACTCCCGTGTCTAATAGAGCAAGCTTATGCATCTATAAATATCCTACAAATCGATTTATTAAAATAAAAACCGTTTGCGGGACTCCCATGCGTTACCTGATAGATTTTCATTCGGAATATCTTGAAAATACAGAATTTCATGTACATATTTGTGTAGTAGAGTATTTATCTTCAATGTTCCGGTACTGGACGATTCCCATCTGAAATGTCCCGGAACTGTTCGATTCTCATCCTAAATGTCCCGGATTAATACTATTTATACCTATAATGTCGCCGAGATATACATTTATTATGTGTTATGTCTCGCGGATATACCATGATCATCCAAATCATGTAGGAAATACATGACTCCGATTTGGAATATCATAAGAGTAGAGGAATGTATAGAATTCGTCACCTCTTCTAGAATTCTTGCATTTATTTTTAATGAGGAAGGCCAGGAATAATCAAACGAGAGATTGTTCGCATTGTAAGATTGAGCCATTGAGCTTGTTCGATGCTTGACCTTTCTCAATAAATAAATCGTACAATGCAAAAATTTTCTTGTTCTATTATTGTTAGCTTCTTTCATTTAGAACAATTGCACGACAGTTGCAGTACTTATGGTTTTTGTAGCTTAACATTTTCAACCTATGCAGGATCAATCAGAAGAGACCTGGAAGTATGCTTCCGATACTCGAGACTCGATGCATCGACCGAAGTCAATTTACAATAAATGAAATCTATTCTAAAGTTCATTTATTGCACATGTTTGAATAAATTAAATAGACCAGAGTTAAGTGCATGAAGTAAGTGGACTGATATGCTAGCTTATGTTCCACATATACGAAATTTATTAACGATTGCCTAGTGATTGACGTTAGTTTGTGAAACGAACAACCACTTCAGTATCGGATTAAAAAAGCTTATACTTTTATAAGTATCGAACATATCGAAATTTCGAGATAAAAATCTAAACTGCGACATAAATTCGTCATCTGGTAGATTTTCATTCAGAATATCTTGAAAATGCAAAATTGTACAATTTCTGATAGCAGAAGTAACTATCAAATGTGTTCCGGAACTGTACGATTTCTATATACAATGTCCCAGAATGTACGGTTTCGGTTCCATGACGTTTGATCACATGCCAAAATATCACACAACAAAATATCACGACAAAATATCACGTGACAAAATATCACCGTGACAAAATATCACAGTAAAAAAATATCACACGACAAATCATTACCGCGACAATATATTACAATCCCAGTCAGAGAACAATCACAAACGCGGACAAATGGTGCATCAAAAAAACTTCTCCTTTTAAGGATGTATGAGCACTACGCGGTAGTTAATACACATGATCTTATTGAAATTTCGCAGAAAGGGAACAGTAGGTAGTAACATTTAGCAAAATATTAGTGAAAAGTACATAGATGATGTTCAGAGAGCATATAATATCAAATTGATATCGTTTTAAGAATTATTTTGTTCCGAGTAACTGACTGACTCCGGTGGTGTATCGTATGCTCCCCAGCTTTAACCGCCAAATAAAAGTGAAGAAGGCCGTGTTTAGCTTGATATATCTAATCCGAATATTGGGTGACCCCTGTTTTTCAATATATCATCATAATCCGTGACATTCAATGGATATACTCGATGACTTTCATCTACGGTATCTTATATACAAACGATCGAACCATAGAAAACAAAGAGTTGCAAATTTTTTGAGTACTGAATATTAAACCTCAACAATATCATATAAAAAAATCAGCGTTTGATCTAATACTAAGCCTAGCGCTAATACATCCTTAATGTAACGGTGAATGGCTCGAGAATAATCATTTCTCTGCGTGAATTCGAAGTCGGAAAATGTGGATTTGTGAAGTGGGTAAGAAGCATCGGGTGTGGTGCGTGCGTCCGTGGGGTGCGTGCCTCCTTGGGGTGCGTGCGTCCATAGACTAGGTGTAAATCCGTACAAAGCTAGTAGCCAAATTCAATTTTTTTTTTATCAAACCTAAAAAACCGACGGAAACTCTTAAATTGGCAGTAAAAAAGAAAAAAAATAGTACATAGTGTGATATTTTTGTCATCATAATGTTTTGGTCGTTGACTGGGATGGTGATATATTATCGCGGTGATATTTTGTCGTGTAATATTTTGTCATGGTGATATTTTGTCGCGTGATATTTTGTCGCGTGATATTTTGTTGTGATATTTTGTCGTGTGATATTTTGGCATGTGATCAAATGTCGTGTTACCACGGTTTCCATCTTTAATGTCCCAGACTTATACTGTTTATACCTAAAATGTCCCAAAACCATACGATTTTAATATGCAATGTTCCAGGGATATACGATGATCATCTAAACGTCTGGGGAATATACGAGTCTGATAGTAAATATCGGAAGCGCATGTGGTCTTTCAAAATTCAGGCATTGGTTGAAAATGAAATAGGTCGGGAATAATAGAACGGGTAATTTTTCGCATTGTAAGATTTAATCATTGATCCTGTATAATGCTAAACTTTACTCAATGAATAAATCTTACAATGCATTGAAGTACTTGTTTTATTGATCCTGGCTTGTTTCATTTGAATCAAATGCACGCAAGCTGCGGTAAAAATAGTTTTTTGAGGGTTAATATTCAGAACTGTGCAGTTTCGATTAAGAATTAACTGGAAGTATGCTTTCGATTTACGATACCCGATGAAGCTACGGAAATGAATTGAGAATTGTTTATTGAATGAATAAATGAGACAAGGGTTAAGAGTAAGGAATAAGTAGACTGACTTATGTTCTACATACTCATAAGATACTAATCGAATGATTTCTCAGTGATTGACAAAAGTTCGTCGAAATAACCCCCACTCCCGTGTCTAAAAGAGCAAGCTTATGCATCTATAAATATCCTACAAATCGATTTATTAACATGAAAATCATTTGCGGGACTCCTATGCGTTACCTGGTAGTTTTTCATTTGGAATATCTCGAAAATACAGAGTTTCATGTACATATTTTTGTAGTAGAGTATTTATATTAAATGTTCCGAAACTGGACGATTCCTATCTGAAATGTCCCGGAACTGTTCGATTCCCATCCTAAATGTCCTGGATTCATGCTATTTATACCTAGAATGTTGCCGAGATACACAATTATTATGTGTCATGTCTCGCGGATATACCATGATCATCCAAATCTTGTAGGAAATAGATAACTCCGATTTGAAATATCATAAGAGTAGAGGAATGTATAGAATTCGTCACCTTTTTTAGAATTCTTGTATTTATTTTTAATGAGAAAGGCCAGGAATAATGAAACGAGAGATTGTTCGCATTGTAAGATTCAGACATTGAGCTTGTACGATGCTTGACCTTTCTCAATAAGTAAATCTCACAATGCAAAAAATCATTCGCTTTATTATTGTTGGCTCCTGTCGTTTAGAACGATTGCACGACAAATGCAGTACTTATGGTTCTTTTAGGTTAAAATGTGAAACTATGCAGTGTCAATCAGAAGAGACCTGGAAGTATGCTTTCGATACTCGAGACTCGATGAATCGACCGGAGTCAATTAACAATGAATGAAATTTATTCTAAATTAAATTTATTGCACTTGTTTGAAGGAATTAAATAGACAAGAGTTAAGTGCATGAAGTAAGTGGTCTGATATGCTAGCTTATGTTCTACATATACGAAATTTATTAACGATCGCCTAGTGATTGACGGGAGTTCGTGAAACGAACAACCACTTCAGTATTGGATTGAAGAAGCTTATACTTTCATGAGTATCGAACATATCGAAATTTTGAGATAAAAATCCTAACTGCGACATCCATTCATTATTTGGTAGATTTTAATTCATAATGTCTTGAAAATCCAAAATTGTACAATTTCTGATAGCCGAAGTAATTATCAAATGTGTTCTGGAACTGTACGATTTCTATCTGAAATGTCCCGGAACTGTACGGTTTCCATCTTTAATGTCCCAGACTTATACTGTTTATACCTAAAATGTCCCAGAACTACACGATTTTTATATGCAATGTTCCGGGGATATACGATGATCATCTAAAGCGTCTGGGGAATATACGAGTCTGATACAAAATATCGGAAGCGTATTTGGTTTTTCAGAATTCAGGCATTAGTTGAAAATGAGATAGGTCGAGAATAATAGAACGAGTGATTTTTCGCATTGTAAGATTTGATCATTAATCCTGTATAATGCTAAACTTTACTCAAAGAATAAATCTTACAATGCAACAAAGCACTTGTTTTATTATTCCTGGCTTCTTTAATTTGAATCAAATGCACGGAAGCTGCGGTAATAATAGTTTTTTGGGGGTTAATATTTGGAACTATGCAGTTTCGATTAAGAATGATCTGGAAGTATGCTTTTGATTGACGATACCCGATGAAGCTACGGAATTCAATTGGGAATTGTTTATTGAATGAATAAATGAGACAAGGGTTAAGAGTAAGGAGTAAGTAGACTGACTTATGTTCTACTTACTCATACGATATTAATCAAACGAATTCTCAGTGATTGACGAAAACTCGTCAAAATAACCCCCACTCCCGTGTCTGATAGAGCAAGCTTATGCATCCATAAATATCCTACAAATCAATTTATTAACATGAAAATCGTTTGCGGGACTCCCATGCGTAACCTGGTAGATTTTCATTCGGAATATCTCGAAAATACAGAGTTCCATGTACATATTTTTGTAGTAAAGTATTTATATTAAATGTTCCGGAACTGGACGATTCCCATCTGAAATGTCCCGGAATTGTTCGATTCCCATCCTAAATGTCCCGGATTCATACTTATACCTAGAATGTCGCCGAGATACACAATTATTATGTTGAATGTCTCGCGGATATACCATGATCATCCAAGTCATGTGGGAAATACATGACTTCGATTTGAAATATCATAAAAGTAGAGAAATATATAGAATTCGTCACCCCTTTTAGAATTCTTGCATTTATTTTTAATGAGAAAGGCCAGAAATAATGAAACGAGAGATTTCTCAATAAATAAATCACACACTGCAAAAATTTATTTGTTCTATTATTGTTAGCATCTTTTATTTAGAACAATTGCACGACAGTTAAAGTACTTATGGTTTTTGTAGCTTCAAAGTTGAAACTATGCAGTGTCGATCAGAAGTGACCTGGAAGTATGCTTTCGATACTCGAGACTCGATGCATCGACCGAAGTCAATTTACAATAAATAAAATTTTATCCAAATTGAATTTATTGCACTTGTTTAAATGAATTGAATAGACAAGAGTTAAGTGCATGAAGTAAGTGGGTGATATGCTAGCTTACGTTCTACATAGACGAAAATTTCTAACGATCGCCTAGTGATTGACGTGAGTTCGTGAAACGAACAATCACTTCAGTATCGGATTAAAGAAGCTTATACTTTCATAAGTATCGAACATATCGAAATTTTGAGATAAAAATCCTAACTGCGACATCCATTCGTCATCTGGTAGATTTTCATTCAGAATATCTTGAAAATCCAAAATTGTACAATTTCTAATAGCAGAAGTAATTATCAAATGTGTTTTCGAACTGTACGATTTCTATCTGAAATGTCCCGGAACTGTACGGTTTCCATCTTTAATGTCCCAGACTTATACTGTTTATACCTAAAATGTCCCAGAACTACACGATTTTCATATGCAATGTTCCGGCGATATACGATGATCATCTAAAACGTCTGGGGAATATACGAGTCTGATACAAAATATCGGAAGCGTATTTGGTTTTTCAGAATTCAGGCATTAGTTGAAAATGAGATAGGTCGAGAATAATAGAACGAGTGATTTTTCGCATTGTAAGATTTGATCATTAATCCTGTATAATGCTAAACTTTACTCAATGAATAAATCTTACAATGCAACAAAGCACTTGTTTTATTATTCCTGGCTTCTTTGATTTGAATCAAATGCACGGAAGCTGCGGTAATAATAGTTTTTTGGGGGTTAATATTTGAAACTATGCAGTTTCGATTAAGAATGATCTGGAAGTATGCTTTTGATTGACGATACCCGATGAAGCTACGGAATTCAATTGAGAATTGTTTATTGAATGAATAAATGAGACAAGGGTTAAGAGTAAGGAGTAAGTAGACTGACTTATGTTCTACTTACTCATACGATATTAATCAAACGAATTCTCAGTGATTGACGAAAACTCGTCGAAATAACCCCCACTCCCGTGTCTGATAGAGCAAGCTTATGCATCTATAAATATCCCACAAATCAATTTATTAACATGAAAATCGTTTGCGGGACTCCCATGCGTAACCTGGTAGATTTTCATTCGGAATATCTCGAAAATACGGAGTTCCATGTACATATTTTTGTAGTAAAGTATTTATATTGAATGTTCCGGAACTGGACGATTCCCATCTGAAATGTCCCGGAATTGTTCGATTCCCATCCTAAATGTCCCGGATTCATACTATTTATACCTAGAATGTCGCCGAGATACACAATTATTATGTTTAATGTCTCGCGGATATACCATGATCATCCAAGTCATGTGGGAAATACATGAATTTGATTTGAAATATCATAAGAGTAGAGAAATATATAGAATTCGTCACCCCTTTTAGAATTCTTGCATTTATTTTTAATGAGAAAGGCCAGAAATAATGAAACGAGAGATTTCTCAATAAATAAATCACACAATGCAAAAATTTATTTGTTCTATTATTGTTAGCATCTTTTATTTAGAACAATTGCACGACAGTTGAAGTACTTATGGTTTTTGTAGCTTCAAATTTGAAACTATGCAGTGTCAATCAGAAGTGACCTGGAAGTAGGCTTTCGATACTCGAGACTCGATGCATCGACCGAAGTCAATTTACAATAAATAAAATTTTATCCAAATTGAATTTATTGCACTTGTTTAAATGAATTGAATGGACAAGAGTTAAGTGTATGAAGTAAGTGGGTGATATGCTAGCTTACGTTCTACATATACGAAAATTTCTAACGATCGCCTAGTGATTGACGTGAGTTCGTGAAACGAACAATCACTTCAGTATCGGATTAAAGAAGCTTATACTTTTATGAGTATCGAACATATCGAAATTTTGAGATAAAAATCCTAACTGCGACATCCATTCGTCATCTGGTAGATTTTCATTCAGAATATCTTGAAAATCCAAAATTGTACAATTTCTGATAGCAGAAGTCATTATCAAATGTGTTCTGGAACTATACGATTTCTATCTGAAATGTCCCGGAACTGTACGGTTTCCATCTTTAATGTCCCAGACTTATACTGTTTATACTTAAAATGTCCCAGAACTACACGATTTTTATATGCAATGTTCCGGGGATATACGATGATCATCTAAAACGTCTGGGGAATATACGAGTCTGATACAAAATGTCGGATGCGTATTTGGTTTTTCAGAATTCAGGCACTAGTTGAAAATAAGATAGGTCGAGAATAATAGAACGAGTGATTTTTCGCATTGTAAGATTTAATCATTGATCCTGTATAATGCTAAACTTTACTCAATGAATAAATCTTACAATGCAACAATGCACTTGTTTTATCATTCCTGGCTTCTTTGATTTGAATCAAATGCACGGAAGCTGCAGTAATAATAGTTTTTTGGGGGTTAATATTTGGAACTATGCAGTTTCGATTACGAATGATCTGGAAGTATGCTTTTGATTGACGATACCCGATGAAGCTACGGAATGCAATTGGGAATTGTTTATTGAATGAATAAATGAGACAAGGGTTAAGAGTAAGGAGTAAGTAAACTGACTCATGTTCTACTTACTCATACGATATTAATCAAACGATTTCTCAGTGATTGACGAAAACTCGTCGAAATAACCCCCACTCCCGTGTCTGATAGAGCAAGCTTATGCATCTATAAATATCCTACAAATCAATTTATTAACATGAAAATCGTTTGCGGGACTCCCATGCGTAACCTGGTAGATTTTCATTCGGAATATCTCGAAAATACAGAGTTCCATGTACATATTTTTGTAGTAAAGTATTTATATTAAATGTTCCGGAACTGGACGATTCCCATCTGAAATGTCCCGGAATTGTTCGATTCCCATCCTAAATGTCCCGGATTCATACCTATACCTAGAATGTCGCCGAGATACACAATTATTATGTTTAATGTCTCGCGGATATACCATGATCATCCAAGTCATGTGGGAAATACATGACTTCGATTTGAAATATCATGAGAGTAGAGAAATATATAGAATTCGTCACCCCTTTTAGAATTCTTGCATTTATTTTTAATGAGAAAGGCCAGAAATAATGGAACGAGAGATTTCTCAATAAATAAATCACACAATGCAAAAATTTATTTGTTCTCTTATTGTTAGCATCTTTTATTCAGAACAATTGCACGACAGTTGAAGTACTTATGGTTTTTGTAGCTTCAAAGTTGAAACTATGCAGTGTCAATCAGAAGTGACCTGGAAGTATGCTTTTGATACTCGATACTCGATGCATCGACCGAAGTCAATTTACAATAAATAAAATTTTATCCAAATTGAATTTATTGCACTTGTTTAAATGAATTGAATAGACAAGAGTTAAGTGCATGAAGTAAGTGGGTGATATGCTAGCTTACGTTCTACATATACGAAAATTTCTAACGATCGCCTAGTGATTGACGTGAGTTCGTGAAACGAACAACCACTTCAGTATCGGATTAAAGAAGCTTATACTTTCATGAGTATCAAACATATCGAAATTTTGAGATAAAAATCCTAACTGCGACATCCATTCGTCATCTGGTAGATTTTCATTCAGAATATCTTGAAAATCCGAAATTGTACAATTTCTGATAGCAGAAGTAATTATCAAATGTGTTCTGGAACTGTACGATTTCTATCTGAAATGTCCCGGAACTGTACGGTTTTCATCTTTAATGTACTAGACTTATACTGTTTATACCTAAAATGTCCCAGAACTACATGATTTTTATATGCAATGTTCCGGGGATATACGATGATCATCTAAAACGTCTGGGGAATATACGAGTCTGATACAAAATATCGGATGCGTATTTGGTTTTTCAGAATTCAGGCATTAGTTGAAAATAAGATAGGTCGAGAATAATAGAACAAGTGATTTTTCGCATTGTTAGATTTAATCATTGATCCTGTATAATGCTAAACTTTACTCAATGAATAAATCTTACAATGCAACAAAGCACTTGTTTTATTATTCCTGGCTTCTTTGATTCGAATCAAATGCACGGAAGCTGCAGTAATAATAGTTTTTTGGGGGTTAGAATTTGGAACTATGCAGTTTCGATTAAGAATGATCTGGAAGTATGCTTTTGATTGACGATACCCGATGAAGCTACGGAATTCAATTGGGAATTGTTTATTGAATGAATAAATGAGACAAGGGTTAAGAGTAAGGAGTAAGTAGACTGACTCATGTTCTACTTACTCATACGATATTAATCAAACGATTTCTCAGTGATTGACGAAAACTCGTCGAAATAACCCCCACTCCCGTGTCTGATAGAGCAAGCTTATGCATCTATAAATATCCTACAAATCAATTTATTAACATGAAAATCGTTTGCGGGACTCCCATGCGTAACCCGGTAGATTTTCATTCGGAATATCTCGAAAATACAGAGTTCCATGTACATATTTTTGTAGTAAAGTATTAATATTCAATGTTCCGGAACTGGACGATTCCCATCTGAAATGTCCCGGAACGGTTCGATTCCCATCCTAAACGTCCCGGATTCATACTATTTATACCTTGAATGTCGCCGAGATACACAATCATCATGTTTAATGTCTCGCGGATATACCATGATCATCCAAGTCATGTAGGAAATACATGACTTCGATTTGAAATATCATAAGAGTAGAGAAATATATAGAATTCGTCACCCCTTTTAGAATTCTTGCATTTATTTTTAATGAGAAAGGCCAGAAATAATGAAACGAGAGATTTCTCAATAAATAAATCACACAATGCAAAAATTTATTTGTTCTATTATTGTTAGCATCTTTTATTTAGAACAATTGCACGACAGTTGAAGTACTTATGGTTTTTGTAACTTCAAATTTGAAACTATGCAGTGTCAATCAGAAGTGACCTGGAAGTAGGCTTTCGATACTCGAGACTCGATGCATCCACCGAAGTCAATTTACAATAAATAAAATTTTATCTAAATTGAATTTATTGCACTTGTTTAAATGAATCGAATAGACAAGAGTTAAGTGCATGAAGTAAGTGGGTGATATGCTAGCTTACGTTCTACATATACGAAAATTTCTAACGATCGCCTAGTGATTGACGTGAGTTCGTGAAACGAACAACCACTTCAGTATCGGATTAAAGAAGCTTATACTTTCATGAGTATCGAACATATCGAAATTTTGAGATAAAAATCCTAACTGCGACATCCATTCGTCATCTGGTAGATTTTCATTGAGAATATCTTGAAAATCCAAAATTGTACAATTTCTGATAGCAGAAGTAATTATCAAATGTGTTCTGGAACTGTACGATTTCTATCTAAAATGTCCCGGAACTGTACGGTTTCCATCTTTAATGTCCCAGACTTATACTGTTTATACCTAAAATGTCCCAGAACTACACGATTTTTATATGCAATGTTCCGGGGATATACGATGATCATCTAAAACGTCTGGGGAATATACGAGTCTGATACAAAATATCGGATGCGTATTTGGTTTTTCAGAATTCAGGCATTAGTTGAAAATAAGATAGGTCGAGAATAATAGAACGAGTGATTTTTCGCATTGTAAGATTTAATCATTGATCCTGTATAATGCTAAACTTTACTCAATGAATAAATCTTACAATGCAACAATGCACTTGTTTTATTATTCCTGGCTTCTTTGATTTGAATTAAATGCACGGAAGCTGCAGTAATAATAGTTTTTTGGGGGTTAATATTTGGAACTATGCAGTTTCGATTACGAATGATCTGGAAGTATGCTTTTGATTGACGATACCCGATGAAGCTACGGAATGCAATTGGGAATTGTTTATTGAATGAATAAATGAGACAAGGGTTAAGAGTAAGGAGTAAGTAAACTGACTCATGTTCTACTTACTCATACGATATTAATCGAACGATTTCTCAGTGATTGACGAAAACTCGTCGAAATAACCCCCACTCCCGTGTCTGATAGAGCAAGCTTATGCATCTATAAATATCCTACAAATCAATTTATTAACATGAAAATCGTTTGCGGGACTCCCATGCGTAACCTGGTAGATTTTCATTCGGAATATCTCGAAAATACAAAGTTCCATGTACATATTTTTGTAGTAAAGTATTTATATTAAATGTTCCGGAACTGGACGATTCCCATCTGAAATGTCCCGGATTCATACTTATACCTAGAATGTCGCCGAGATACACAATTATTATGTTTAATGTCTCGCGGATATACCATGATCATCCAAGTCATGTGGGAAATACATGACTTCGATTTGAAATATCATAAGAGTAGAGAAATATATAGAATTCGTCACCCCTTTTAGAATTCTTGCATTTATTTTTAATGAGAAAGGCCAGAAATAATGAAACGAGAGATTTCTCAATAAATAAATCACACAATGCAAAAATTTATTTGTTCTCTTATTGTTAGCATCTTTTATTCAGAACAATTGCACGACAGTTGAAGTACTTATGGTTTTTGTAGCTTCAAAGTTGAAACTATGCAGTGTCAATCAGAAGTGACCTGGAAGTATGCTTTTGATACTCGAGACTCGATGCATCGACCGAAGTCAATTTACAATAAATAAAATTTTATCCAAATTGAATTTATTGCACTTGTTTAAATGAATTGAATAGACAAGAGTTAAGTGCATGAAGTAAGTGGGTGATATGCTAGCTTACGTTCTACATATACGAAAATTTCTAACGATCGCCTAGTGATTGACGTGAGTTCGTGAAACGAACAACCACTTCAGTATCGGATTAAAGAAGCTTATACTTTCATGAGTATCAAACATATCGAAATTTTGAGATAAAAATCCTAACTGCGACATCCATTCGTCATCTGGTAGATTTTCATTGAGAATATCTTGAAAATCCAAAATTGTACAATTTCTGATAGCAGAAGTAATTATCAAATGTGTTCTGGAACTGTACGATTTCTATCTGAAATGTCCCGGAACTGTACGGTTTCCATCTTTAATGTCCCAGACTTATACTGTTTATACCTAAAATGTCCCAGAACTACACGATTTTTATATGCAATGTTCCGGGGATATACGATGATCATCTAAAACGTCTGGGGAATATACGAGTCTGATACAAAATATCGGATGCGTATTTGGTTTTTCAGAATTTAGGCATTAGTTGAAAATAAGATAGGTCGAGAATAATAGAACGAGTGATTTTTCGCATTGTAAGATTTAATCATTGATCCTGTATAATGCTAAACTTTACTCAATGAATAAATCTTACAATGCAACAAAGCACTTGTTTTATTATTCCTGGCTTCTTTGATTTGAATCAAATGCACGGAAGCTGCGGTAATAATAGTTTTTTGGGGGTTAGTATTTGGAACTATGCAGTATCGATTAAGAATGATCTGGAAGTATGCTTTTGATTGACGATATCCGATGAAGCTACGGAATTCAATTGGGAATTGTTTATTGAATGAATAAATGAGACAAGGGTTAAGAGTAAGGAGTAAGTAGACTGACTCATGTTCTACTTACTCATACGATATTAATCAAACGATTTCTCAGTGATTGACGAAAACTCGTCGAAATAACCCCCACTCCCGTGTCTGATAGAGCAAGCTTATGCATCTATAAATATCCTACAAATCAATTTATTAACATGAAAATCGTTTGCGGGACTCCCATGCGTAACCTGGTAGATTTTCATTCGGAATATCTCGAAAATACAGAGTTCCATGTACATATTTTGTAGTAAAGTATTTATATTAAATGTTCCGGAACTGGACGATTCCCATCTGAAATGTCCCGGAACTGTTCGATTCCCATCCTAAACGTCCCGGATTCATACTATTTATACCTTGAATGTCGCCGAGATACACAATTATTATGTTTAATGTCTCGCGGATATACCATGATCATCCAAGTCATGTAGGAAATACATGACTCCGATTTGAAATATCATAAGAGTAGAGAAATATATAGAATTCGTCACCCCTTTTAGAATTCTTGCATTTATTTTTAATGAGAAAGGCCAGAAATAATGAAACGAGAGATTTCTCAATAAATAAATCACACAATGCAAAAATTTATTTGTTCCATTATTGTTAGCATCTTTTATTTAGAACAATTGCACGACAGTTGAAGTACTTATGGTTTTTGTAGCTTCAAATTTGAAACTATGCAGTGTCAATCAGAAGTGACCTGGAAGTATGCTTTCGATACTCGAGACTCGATGCATCGACCGAAATCAATTTACAATAAATAAAGTTTTATCTAAATTGAATTTATTGCACTTGTTTAAATGAATTGAATAGACAAGAGTTAAGTGCATGAAGTAAGTGGGTGATATGCTAGCTTACGTTCTACATATACGAAAATTTCTAACGATCGCCTAGTGATTGACGTGAGTTCGTGAAACGAACAACCACTTCAGTATCGGATTAAAGAAGCTTATACTTCCATGAGTATCGAACGTATCGAAATTTTGAGATAAAAATCCTAACTGCGACATCCATTCGTCATCTGGTAGATTTTCATTCAGAATATCTTGAAAATCCAAAATTGTACAATTTCTGATAGCAGAAGTAATTATCAAATGTGTTCTGGAACTGTACGATTTCTGTCTGAAATGTCCCGGAACTGTACGGTTTCCATCTTTAATGTCCCAGACTTATACTGTTTATACCTAAAATGTCCCAGAACTACACGATTTTTATATGCAATGTTCCGGGGATATACGATGATCATCTAAAACGTCTGGGGAATATACGAGTCTGATACAAAATATCGGAAGCGTATTTGGTTTTTCAGAATTCAGGCATTAGTTGAAAATGAGATAGGTCGAGAATAATGGAACGAGTGATTTTTCGCATTGTAAGATTTGATCATTAATCCTGTATAATGCTAAACTTTACTCAATGAATAAATCTTACAATGCAACAAAGCATTTTTATCGCAAAAAATATATTTGTGGGATTTTTATGAATATATAAGCTTGTCTAGCAGACACCCAAGTGGTGGTTATTTTTACGAATTTTCATCAATCGTTGAGAGACCGACAATTAATTCCGTTTGAGTAAGTAGACTATAAGTCAGTCTACTTTTTACAATCAAACCTTGCCTACTTCATTCAATAAACAATTCCAAATTGAATTTAGTGGATTTATCAGATCTCGTATAACAAAAGCAAACTTCCAGATCATTTTTGATCGCCACTGCTTTGTTGCAAATCTTAAGCTACAAAAAAGTATTATTACCGCAACTTTCGTTCATTTGTTTCAAATGAAAGAAGCCAGGAATTATAAAACTAATGGTTTTTGCATTGTAAGATTTATTCATCGAGAAAGCCTCAATGATTAAATCTTACTATGCGTAAAATCACTCGTTCCATTATTCCTGACCACTTTCAATTAAAACTGATGCCGGAATTTAAAAAATCCGCATACTCTTATGATATTCTGAAACGGAGTCTTATATTTCCTAGATGTTTTAAGTGATCATCGTAATTCGCGGGACATTGCAGATAATAATCGTGAAGGTCTGGGACATTCTAGGTATAACTAGTATAAATCCGAGACATTTACGGTGGAAACCGTACAGTTCCGGGATATTTCAGATAGGAATCGTACAGTTCCGAAACATTTTAGATAAATACTTCTGATTACCAGATGACGAATGGAAGTCGCAGTCTTCAAATTTTTATTTGTGTGATTTTTATGAAAGTATGTACAAACTTCTTCAACCTGACACGGAAGTCATAGTTTGTTTTACGAAGTTCCGTCAATCCCTACCAGATCGTTAATTCATTACGTATAAGTAAGTAGAACATAAGCCAGCATATCAGTCACCGTTCTTCTTACACTTAACCCCTGTCTATTTCATTTATTGAAAAAATAATTCTTCATTTATTCGGTAAATTTATCGGGTCTCATATGTCGAAAGGATACTTCCAGGTCATTTTTTATTCAAAAACCATTAGTACCACAACTTTCGTGCGTTTATTCTAAATAAACGAAGCCAGAAATAACGTAACAAGTGATTTTTTGCATTGCAAGATCTATTCATTGAGAAAAGTTAACCATCGTACAGCCTCAATGATTAAATCTTACAATGCGAAAAATCACTCGTTTCCTTGATCCTGGCCTCTCTTATTTAAGAAAAATGCAGAAATTCCAAAAAAGATGAAGAGTTCTAAAAATCCGTCAACGCTTATGATATTTTCAATCAGACTCGTATATTTCCTAGATGTTGTGGATGATCATCGTATATTTGTTGGACATTACCGATAACAATCGTGTATTTCTAGGACATTCTTGGTATAAATTGTATAAATCCGGAAAATTTAGAATGGGAATCGAACAGTTCTGGGACATTTCAGATAGGAATTGTACAGTTCTGGAAAATTTCAGGTAAGCACTCTGCTACGAGAAATTATACACAAGATTCTGTATTTTCAAGACATTCCGAATGAAAATCTACCAGGTGATGCATGTAAGTCCCAGATACGATTTTTTTTTAAATAGTTTTGTAGGATTTTTTAAAAATGTATAGACTTTTTCTACCATACACGAAAGTGGTGGTTATTTTTTTACGAATTTTTATCAATCACTGAGAGACCGATGATCAATTTCGTATGAGTAAGTAGAACATAAGTCAGTCTACATACTTCTTACACTTAACTCTCGTCTACTTCATTTATTTAATTAACAATTCTAGATTCTATTCGCTGGATTTATTGGGGACAGTGCTTGGTTCCAAATCTTAAGCTACAAAATATTATTAGTATTGCAACTTTCGTGCATTTGTTTAAAATAAATGAAGCCAGGAATTATAAAACAAGTGTCTTTTGCATTGTAAAATTTATTCTTCGAGAAAAGTTTATCATGGTAGAGCCTCAATGATTAAATCTTGCAATGCGAAAAATCACTTGTTTCATTAATTCTACGTATAACATTCTACGTATAAATAGTATAATTCTACGTATAATTCCGGTACATTCAGGATGAGAACCGGACAGTTCCGGGACATTTCCGATAGGAATCGTACAGTTTGGGAACATTTTAGACGAATGCTTCTGCTGCAAGGAAATGTACATGAAATTCTGTATTTTCAAGATATTCCAAATGAAAATTTTCCAAATGACGAATGGAAGTAACAGTTACGATTTTCATCTCAAAATTTCAATTTGATTGATTTTTATAGAACAATAAGCTATCCTTGTTCAAAAGGACTGATAGAACTGTTAGAATCTGTTAAAATCTGTTCGAAACAGAGACAAATGGACACGAAATTCCAATAAAGATTTATGAGGATTTATAGTATTCTATCGGTTCATATCAGTCCTTTTCAACAGGACTTCGCCCGACATAGAAGTGACTCAGTAGTAATTTTTTACGGATGTTCGTCAATTGTTTAGAGATCGTTTATTACTCAAGTATAAGTAAGAAGAATACAAGCCCAGTCCATCAGTCCACATACTTCTTACACTCAACCCCTGTCTAGCATTTATTTAATGATCTTGATATGATTCTTGAAAGAATCTTTCTAAGATCGTTTCAAAGATTTGCAGGCCTTAATGGCCAGCACTGTACAAATCAAAATTGACTTCAGTTAATTCATCGGGTGTCATCTAATGAAAGCATGCTTCCAGGTTATTTTTAATTGACACCGCATCATTCTGAATCTTAAGCTACAAAAAACAATTTACACCTTATCTTCCGTGCTTTTATTCTAAGATATAGAGGCCAAGAATAATTGAACGAGTGATTTTTTGCATTGTAAGATTTATTTCTTGAGGCAGGTTTATTATTCTTTAGCATCATTTTGTCGTACGCTTAATTTCTATGAAATGTGGCAGCGACGATCAAGCAATGGTTATTGTTATAAATTCAATTCTAAAAAACCTCATGCGGTTCAGATATTTCAATCTGAATCGTGTATTTACCAGATGCTTTGGTTGATCATTCTCTATTCACGCAATTTTTCAGATATTAATCGTGTGGTCCTGCAACATTCCGGGTATGAAAAGTATAAATCCAGGACATTTCAGATGGTAATTGTACAGTTCCAGAACATTTTTGATAAATACCCTGCTAAAGAAACTGTACATTTTAAAGATATTCCAAATGAAAATTTACCAGATATCGAATGGAAGTCACAGTTACTATTTTTATTTTAAAAATTCGATTTGCTGTATTTTTATAGAAGTATAAGCTTTCTCAATCTAACACGGAAGTTGTAGTTATTTTTACGGATTTTCCTCCAACTCTAAGACATCGTTGATTAATTTTGTATAAGTAAGAAGATCACAGCCATGCCATCAGCCTACATATTTCTTACACTTAACTCCTATCTACATTAATTTTTCATTGACTAAATTAAAATTGCCGTTGCTAGATACATCGGGTCTCGTGTTCTGAAAGCATACTTCCAGGTCATTTTTAATCGACACTGCGTAGTTTCAAATCTTAAGGGCAGGCTAAAGACTCTCTCTCGCTCGCACATGACCCCTATAGGCCATCTCTCTCGCTCTCGCAAGAGCGGAAAGGTGGGAGAGGGGATGTTTAGCCTGCCCTTAAGTTCCGGAAAAAAATTTACACAAGTTATAGCTATTGCTATAACTTTCAAATGATGACGGCTTTTAAAAATCCGCATACGCTTATAATACTATGAATCAAAATCATATATTCCCTGGATGTTTTGGATGATCATCGTATATTCCCGGGACATTTCAGATAACAATCGTGTTGTTCTAGGACATTCTAGGTGTGAATAGTATAGATCCTAGACAGATGAATATTATAGATGCAGTTTATATAAATACTCTGCTACAAGGCATTGTGAATAAAAATCTATATTTTTATGATTTTTCGAATAAAAGTCTACCTCATGTAGAATCAAAATTGAGTTCAGTCAGGGACCAACCTCGATAAATATACACGCCGTATATTAATATATATTCCCAGGTCTGCATTGTGTATGCCGGCAAAAATAGTTATTTATCATTTATTGTGTAGTTCAGGGACAGTCCTCAAATAATACGCATGATATATATTCGTCGATAGTTCCGGGTCTGACCTCAAAGTAGACGATTGACATATAAAACTTCCGGGTCAGACCTGGAATTATGCAAATGTCCCAGAAGTATCCAATAAATGCGAAAAAATGTCCTCAAAGTATTCGAATGATATATATATATATAGATATATATATATATACATATACATATTAAAATCAACCACATAAAAATTTCTTAAATATGAATGAAATGTTATAACATTCAAATAAAATATTTAACTATATATATATTATATAGTAAGCAAAGCTTTCTTTTAACCAAATCCATGTCAATATTTTCTGTCTAATTCTTTTAAAATTATTTCAATTACTGCGGTTATTTATTTGGTAAAATAATGTACATTGTTCAAGTTATTGTATTAATTGAAAATTTTATCTTTTCCTTTAACACCAATTTTCTACAATTTCATGTCTTTATTACAGGATCCGGTTACAAAGAATTGGTGCTGACAAGGAAAGAAGTATTTCTGATAATCAGCGAGCATTTATCCGATAAATTCGCTTCCTTGATCGAATTTATGGTAGAAAAAATTTCCAAGGACACCGGACGTACAGTTGTAGTGCCTGAGGACTCGAAACAGACTTTTTCGATACTCTTCAATCAAATGAGAACGAGGTGGCAACAAGCTCACAGAAAATCCTGTGTATTTTTCAAGAATAACGGTGAATGGCTTAGCAAGCAGGTATGTTTTGTCGCACCTACAGACACTGTAGTAACAAGCCCGGGTAATACGGGCGGCCGCCCGTCCCTTGAGTTTACAATGTCCAGTGAAAGATCTAAACGAAGGAAGACCCAAGATATTCGTACATCGTTCAACTCGGTCGAGTTAGCATACGCTACTCAGATGAGCCTTCGCTCTTCAGGACAATCCGACGTCGCAAAAGTTATTAAGGACGTAACAATGATGAGTCCTTTAAGAGCTTCCAAGTATCGTAAAGCTTACTCAGCAACGGATGAAATTACTTTATCCGAAGAGGCTGCACTTTCCGCTATGATTGAATATAAATTCTCCAAGAGTACTTATCAGGGAATGAGAAGATTAGGGAAGGAAAATAACTGTAAGCTATATTCGTCTTACGAAAAAGTGATGAAAGCAAAAAAGCGTTGTTATCCACCACGTGATGCAATCAGGATTACAGAGAGTAGTGCAGAAGTCCAACTACAGGCACTATTAGATCATACAGTTGAACGTATTTTACTCGTCCAAAATGTACTCATTCAAAGATTGATTCCAGATAATGTTCGTAAAATGGACTTGATTTGCAAGTGGGGTTGCGATGGAAGTTCTGGGCAAAGTGAATATAAGCAGACGTTCAGTGATGACAGCAAATCTGATGCGCATGTATTCTTTACTTCAGTCGTGCCATTACAACTCGTGTGTTATGATCAACAATCGAAGGAAGAAATAGTTGTTTGGAAGAACCCCAGACCCTCGTCTCCACGGTTTTGTAGACCGCTTAGACTACTGTTTCTACGCGAAGACACAGAGTCAACACTTAATGAAGTCCAAATTGTTGAAGAACAAATAAAGTCACTTCGTCCATTCGAAAGTGTAATAGATGGAAAAGAAATCTCCGTAATGTACAAGTTGTTGTTCACCATGATAGATGGTAAAGTTTGCAACGCTGTATCATTGACGAAATCTGCTCAACGGTGCTATTTGTGTGGAGGAACCAGCAAAGATTTTAATGCCATCGACACTGTATTGCAAAGGGAAATCAATGAAACAAATTTGAAGTTCGGATTGTCGACGCTGCATGCGTGGATACGGTGCTTCGAGTATTCCTTACACGTGTCTTACAAACTCGGCATTAAAAAATGGCAAGCTTGAAGTGCCAAAGAAAAAAAAATTACCCAGGAACGCAAGAGGGCCATTCAAGAAGGATTCAAGAAGCAATTGGGTCTAAATATCGATCGCCCAAAGCCTGGATACGGCAGCAGCAATCATGGCAACACAGCTCGGCGATTCTTTGAAAATTCGACGGTTTCCGCTGCGATAACGGGGGTCAACGAAGAAGTAATTAAACGCTTGTACGTAATCCTACAAGTTATATCGTGTGGCCACGAGATAAACTGTGAAAGATTTGAACAGTATGCTATTGAAACGGCAAGAAAGACCGTTGCATTATACCCTTGGTACTCCATGCCTACTTCGGTGCACAAACTATTAATTCATGGTCCAGTGATAATAACTCATAATCCATTACCAATCGGCCAATTATCCGAAGATGCTCAGGAAGCTCGAAACAAAGACATCAAACGATATCGAGAAGATTTTGCGCGAAAAAGTTCCAGGGTTAAAACTATGGAAGATGTTTTTCATCGGCTCCTAGTTACTTCTGATCCGTACATTTCAAGTGTCAGAAGACTACCACAGAAGAAGCTGAAGAGTTTGTCGCCGGAAGCTGTAGCGATGTTGATCGCTCCTAAAGTGACTGCTGCAGCAGACGAATTTTGCGCCGAGATTGAAGCCGTGCCGGGAGTTGTAATAGATACAAACTCGGATAATGATTCTGACTCCGACTCCGATTACGATTTTGATTAAGAATAAAATTTTCTATTTTTGAAACGTTCCGTATGTATTTTGGAAATAAAAATAATAATTGCGTAGAATACACTGTTCACGTTTATTTTATTATAATGATTTTTTGTATATATTAATTTATCTATTTAGCAGGATACTCGGCCATTTTGTTTATAACAATTTGCTGTAAGCTCTTTGTTGCAAGTTATAAACAATAGATATCGGATTGGTAATCAGCGACCTTGAAAACCCGTATATACCAATTTTTGTCAACATCTGGTAACTTTTTAACGTTCATGTCGGCCATATTGGATCGCCCATTTTTTTAACGATAATTTGGCTTGCGGATTCGTAATCAGCGACCTTGAAAACCCGTAAATACCAATTTTTGTCGACATCTGGCAACTTTTTAACATTCATGTCAGCTATATTGGATCGGCCATTTTGTTTACGATAATTTGGCTTTCAGATTCGTAATCAGCGACCTTGAAAACCCCTGTAAGCCAATTTTCATTCCCGTCAAAGGTCATTTGAGGTTTTGGCCAGGTTTTTGGGCTTTTCTCCTACTGTGCGTCGGGCAGCGAGAGGCGACTGGAGCAAGAGCCATGCGCGTCACGGCTTTATATACACTAAAGCCAACCAGTGGCGCATTCTGATTGGCCCGTGAAGCTAGGGGGGGGATGACTGTGCGTACCGAGCCTCTGATTGGTGAGATGACAAGCTCCAGCATGTCTTTTGCCTATTCTGCCGAAATCAAAGATTTTTAAGGACTCCCTACCAAACCAGTCGACGGCATTTCGACGGCGTCGAATTGTGAGAATTTCGACCGTCGAAAATTACAGTCGAATCCACCGTCGAATCCACCGTCGAAAATGAATTTGTAGTGTTACCGAAGAGTCGAAAGCAGCGTCGAATCTTAGTTTTCGACGCGTACCGCCTTGGCGGTGTCGAAAAGAGCGTCGAATTTCACTGTTCCTTTTTTACCGTCTTAGCGGCGTCGAAAAGACCGTCGAATTCCACTGTTCCTTTTCTACCGCCTTAGCGGCGTCGATAAGACCGTCGAATTTGACCGTTCCTTTCGGTCCGCCTTAGCGGCGTCGAAAAGACCGTCGAATTTGACCGTTCCTTTCGATCCGCCTTAGCGGCGTCGAAAAGACCGTCGAATTCCACTGTTCCTTTTCTACCGTCTTAGCTGCGTCGAAAAGACCGTCGAATTTGACCGTTCCTTTTCTACAGCCTTAGCGGCGTCGAAAAGCCCGTCGAATTCCACTGTTCCTTTTCTACCGCCTTAGCGGCGTCGATAAGACCGTCGAATTTGACCGTTCCTTTTCTACCGCCTTAGCGGCGTCGAAAAGACCGTCGAATTTGACCGTTCCTTTCGATCCGCCTTAGCGGCGTCGAAAAGACCGTCGAATTCCACTGTTCCTTTTCTACCGCCTTAGCTGCGTCGAAAAGGACCGTTCCTTTTGGTCCGCCTTAGCGGTGTCGAAAAGTCCGTCGAATTCCACTGTTCCTTTTCTACCGTCTTAGCTGCGTCGAAAAGACCGTCGAATTCCACTATTCCTTTCCTACAGCCTTAGCTGCGTCGAAAAGACCGTCGAATTTGACCGTTCCTTTCGGTCCGCCTTAGCGGCGTCGAAAAGACCGTCGAATTTGACCGTTCCTTTAGGTCCGCCTTAGCGGTGTCGAAAAAACCGTCGAATTCCACTGTTCCTTTTCTACCGCCTTAGCGGCGTCGAAAAGACCGTCGAATTTGACCGTTCCTTTTGGTCCGCCTTAGCGGCGTCGAAAAGACCGTCGAATTCCACTGATCCTTTTCTACCGCCTTAGCGGCGTCGAAAAGACCGTCGAATTTGACCGTTCCTTTTGGTCCGCCTTAGCGGCGTCGAAAAGACCGTCGAATTCCACTGTTCCTTTTCTACCGTCTTAGCTGCGTCGAAAAGACCGTCGAATTTGACCGTTCCTTTTCTACAGCCTTAGCGGCGTCGAAAAGACCGTCGAATTCCACTGTTCCTTTTCTACCGTCTTAGCTGCGTCGAAAAGACCGTCGAATTCCACTGTTCCTTTTCTACTGCCTTAGCTGCGTCGAAAAGACCGTCGAATTTGACCGTTCCTTTCGGTCCGCCTTAGCGGCGTCGAAAAGACCGTCGAATTCCACTGTTCCTTTTGTACCGCCTTAGCGGCGTCGAAACGACCGTTGAATTTGACTCATCAACTTGAACCATTGAAAAAAAGCAACGGACATGTTGTAATCGATATGGCAGAAAAAAGTTATAATCATGACGGTAGGAGAAGGATGTGCGGGAAATATTTGTTACATTTATTCGTTCGGAAGGAAAATGGATCAATTATTTTTGCTGGAGTGGAAAGTATGAGGTGGGAAAATATTTTGTCCCTTATTGTGGGGCAAGATTGGAGTATCATGGTTCGTGGGGGGCCGGACAGGGTGATGGGGATATTTTTTTTTGTTTTTACAAAATATTCTTATCTTAACAATCGCAGTGCCATCATTCATCATTTGTCACTGTACGCTTAAACGCAAACATTACTTCCTGATACGATAATAATCATGTTGTATCCATTACATAAAATAATAATCGCAATTTCTTGAATCGTCAACGACACGAAAGTATGTTGCTTCAATATCTCATTACCGTCAAAATGAACTCACTCGACACAACTACAATTATTCCGAACAATTGTTACTTGTAGTTAAGTTATTTTAAGAATCAAGCGGCAGTGGATATACTTTGCAACATCATAAATGTTTCCAGCAATCGTTATTGCAGACTTGTTACAAAAAGAAATAATTCAATTATCCATAATACGATGGTACATTTGAATATTCAATGACTCGACGACGAATCAAAATAACCTTCAACAAGTACAATTATTCCGAGTAATTTATACTTGTACAATACAGCTATTTGAAACATCGCGGTTCATTGTATTGGCTTCGTCAACATTCCAATTGTTCCGAGCAATCGTAATTGTTGTCGAACAAATATTCCTTTTGTCCACCAGACGTATTACAAATATTGATCAACTGCCGTTTGTAATTAATTTAATTTATCGCGTTCTTATAGGCGCACTCATTGTAATCATTATATTCCGTATTATCCACAGCATCATGATTTCACCGTTACATCCAGTACCGGCTGCACGTCTCTCCGTCTGTCTCTTTCACGGTATCTGCAATAAAATAAAAGTAATAATAAGAGTGATTGCTTTTTCATGGCTTCCCTTTGGATTGCGGAACGAAATAATATCAATGTTCATCTTACACGAACTCGGTGACATGTTCCTTATTCTTCACAGACGAAACGTTCATTATACAGTCTCTCGTTATAATCGCAGCAGTTGATCCCTCTTCCAGTACATATCGGTCATTTCACGCCAATTCGAACACCATTAAGATTTTCTAATCTCCCTTACTTGTAAAAAAAAGTTATTTTTATGGTGTCGGTTTAAAGAGACCAGCACGATTTTCTTCAATTTGTCATTAATGGAGAATCGTTTTCAAAATATAAATTTTTCGAATATTACGTTTCCATTTATCTGAACATTATGTTTCATATCATGGGACATGTTTTCCAAACTTGTCATTTTATACATACAACTGTATAATATATTTTTCATAAATAATATTGAAAAACAAATTGAGTATCTTACTTGCACAACATTTTCAAGTGTTTCATGAAATTTACTTATATTTACATAAAATACGTATCGATCGATTGTCTTGAAAATTGTTTTACAAAAATGAACTTTCATTTCACAACTTTCATCGCTGTGCACATAAATGGATAATGATGGGATCTACTTATTTTTCACAAAATGAACGGACGTGTCGACAAGAAACAAATGTAATATTATAAAAATATAAAGTCTGAAAACAGTTGTTGAAAGTTAATTTAAAAAAAACAACCAAGTCCTTTTTAAGCAATCCCGAGCTTTGAAAAATTTTCTTATACATAGTAAATAGGAAAAACTACATTTAGGTACATAGAAGAATCGATATTTCTTTATCCCGTCGTTATTTCACAATGTATAAATGCTTCAAAGTCGTACAATGAATGTTTGTTTTTTACAAACGGTTTTCAATACAATCCATCAGTACATGTTGATTGTAAATCACCAATTTATTCGGTAATCTGAAAAATATTCGTCCAATACGGTATGAAAATGTATTCCATATTATTTCGTGAAAAGTACGTTTAGATCCACAATAAAACCTCATAAATGTCTATGTTGGTCATTTTTTGCAATTTTACGGACGCTTCGACAAGTCACGAAAATTTGGACAGATAATATTCAAAGCTTTTTCACTGAACAAATTCTACACCATTATCGAAGCTTCCTTCAACCAATACAAAATGATAAATAAATTAGAATGAAACGTCGGCGATTGAAAACCTTCATGGTGTTCGTGTTGGTGTGGAATTTCCAATATACATCATAGTTCACCGTATTATCTCTCGTTTCCTGCGAAGACGAGACGTCCGCATGTGAAAAGAAAAAAGAAACATTGAACAATACATTAGTGTCAATTACAAATGGCTATTCGTCATAGACGACGTCTGATTATAAACTCGATGTATTAATGAGATCGATACATTATTATACAATATCTAAAACATTACGAAATTATTCATTAAATGAAAAATTATTTTGAACGTAATGTACTTCTGTTGAGCTTTCACGCTCACTATATAAACATTTCCGACGAAAAATGAAAAGAACATTCATTTCCAACATACAACACCATTCATCGGTAATTAACAATCAATACACGTTTTCCTTTCATTATGATAAATGTTTCATCTATTCTGCTACTCTAAATAGTTGGAAAGATTGATTTCTACATTTACATTGTTGTTACATATGGAGTCCGTTCCACACTAAACCGGACACCATTTACTTTTTGCATCTCCGTTTTTTTTCAACATTTATTATGTTTTAGTATTGGTCGTAAGTGGTCTCCATGATTTTTTTCAATTTTTTTTGTCGAGCCGTTTTGAAGATATCGATTTTTCAAAATGTAGGCTACTTTTTTTTTGAAACGCCCATAACTTTGCGAAAAATTGTCCAAATGGGACGATTCTTTTTCAAAATTTTTGTTTTTGAACGTACTTTTCATAGAAAATATGTAAAAAAAATTCCAAACCGTATTTCCATCATGTTTTTCAGTTACAAAATTAAAATCAATAATCTTATGGAAATGCGGTTTGAAATAAAAAAAAAAATATTTTATATAAAAAGTACGTTCAAAAACAAAAATCGTGAAAAAAAATCGCCCTATTTGGCCTATTTTTCGCGAAGTTACGGATGTTTGCAAAAAAAAGTATCCTCATTTTTTAAAATTGTACATCTTTTGAAAGTGGCTCGACAAAAAAAAAAAGGAAAATATCATCAAGACCTCTTTCAACCAATACTAAAACACAATAACATTTTGCAAAAACATCGAAGATGCAAAAGCTAAATGGTGTCCGGCTTGGTGTGAAATGCCTCATATACATTGAGAAGAAATGAAATTTTCGAACATTCGTTATTTTAATAATACGTGCCAATTTGTAGGTTTTCATTAATAAACAACATAAAAAGCGACTTCTCCGTTCATTTCATTTTTCGACAGAGTGTAAACGAAAAGCTTTCCGTATTGCAAACAATATACCTGAAATTCGTTATGAATAACCAATTTTGAAACATACAAATTCATTACCTTGTCAGTGCTCATGATGTAATTTCTATCCGCAAAATAGCATAACGTTTCCTGCAACAGCATCATTTCCACTGTAACATCCAGCAGTCGCTGTACGTCTCTCCTCATCTCTTTTACGGTACCTGCAGTACAATAAAAATAATAATAATTCTTTTCAACGATTCCCTGGGAATTTGTAACAAAAGAAACAAAATGTTCCACATTACATGAACTAGGCGACATTTTCCTCATTCTTCATACACGGAACGTTCATCACAGTCCGTCGTCGTCACCGAAACGGTTGACCGCTCTTTCAGTTTATTTGGGACATTTGACGCCAACTCGGACACCCCGTAGTTCTTCCATATTCGTTTTTTGTTTATAACATTTATAATTTTTTAATTTCGCTTCACATAAAGGAGCATGATTTCTTTCAATTTAGAATTTTTGAACCATTTTAAACATATTCATTTTTAATACATATTACGTTCATATTTCATTTTACACTATGTTCGATAATAATTGATTTAATCGTACGGTTCTGTTAAAAACTTACGACTTTTCATATATATGGCTGGATCCACAATTGCTCGGACAGCATTTCGGGGTTAAAAATTTGATTTCCTTGCCATTCTCACATCTGATTGTACGCTATAAGAAGTGATGATTCACCAAATTACAGCCTCTTTACTCTAGAGGCTTTCGAGAAAAAAAATATTCGGTATTTCCATGTTAAGGAAAGTTAACTTTGTTACTTCCTTGCTCGGTCCTTACCGACAACTGAAAAAAAGTAATAAAAAATACTGTCCCATGTGAAAAAGTCCAAATTTTCCGAGAAAAAAAAATATGTTTTACCCTAGGGGTAGTATCTACCCCATAAAAATGCGTTTCAATTAAAGAATATGTGTTTTGAAGGCGAGCACCGTAAAAAAAAATCTTTTTAATTTTTTCTTTGGAAAGTTTATGTCATTTTCCGTAAACGAAAAAATTTACAGAGTGGGATGAGCAAAGTATCATCGTCGAATAAATTGTTTAATTTTTTTTTCGGTTTTTTCTTAAACGTATATTATTTTTGTAAAACTACATTCAATTCAACGTAAGAAACGTTTCATAGCTATTTTAGCTACTCCTAATATGTTCCGAGATATGATTTTTTTAATATTGGATATTTTTTTCTAAAATAAAATTCGTATCTCGGAAACTACCGGTTGTAGCCAGTATTATTATAGGACCTTTCCTACGTCAAATTGGCTCATACTTCCGAAAAAAAATACTGCAAATGAAAAAACTATGATTCGCTCTCATCATTTGCATCATTGAATTTAAAAAAAAAAATTATTGTAGTTTTCTCGAAACTTCAGCTAATCTGACGTCAAAAAAGTTCATTTCAATTCAACTACTGCTATACTGCTACTTTTAGCTAGTGCTTCATAGGTGAAAAATTTAAAAATATTCCAAAAATCCATATTTTGGAATCTATAGATGTTGAATCTATAGTTGTTAAATTTAAATTAACTTTTATTATGAATTTAAATGAACTGAAATGAAATTAAATGAACTTTTTTGACGTCAAATTAGCTGAAGTTTTGAGAAAACTACAATAATTTTTTTTTTCAATTTAATGATGCAAATGATGAGAGTGAATCATCGTTTTTTCATTTGCAATATTTTTTTTTTGAAGTATGAGCCAATTTCACATAGGAAAGGTCCTATAATAATACTGGCTACAACCGGTAGTCTCCGAGATACGAATTTTATTTTAGGAAAAATATCCAATATTAAAAAAATCATATCTCGGAACATATTACGAGTAGCTAAAATAGTTATAGAACGTTTTTTACGTTGAATTGAATGTAGTTTTAGAAAAAAAATATACTTTTAAGAAAAAACCGAAAAAAAATTAAACAATTTATTCGACGATGATACTTAGCTCATCCCACTCTGTAAATTTTTTCGTTTACGGAAAATGACATAAACTTTCCAAAGAAAAAAAAAAAGATTTTTTTTACGGTGCTCGCCTTCAAAACACATATTCTTTAATTTAAACGCATTTTTATGGGGTAGATGCTACCCCTAGGGTCAAACATATTTTTTTTCGGAAAATTTAGACTTTTTCACATGGGACAGTATTTTTTATTAATTTTTTTCAGTCGGCGGTAAGGACCGAGCAAGGAAGTAACAAAGCTAACTTTCCTTAACATGGAAATACCGAATATTTTTTTTCTCGAAAACCTCTAGAGTGAAGAGACTGTAATTTGGTGAATCATCACTTCTTATAGCGTACAATAAGATGTGAGAATGGCAAGGAAATCAAAATTTTTAACCCCGAAATGCTGTCCGAGCAATTGTGGATCCAGCCATATACAGTATATACACCTTTATATACTTTTCATAAGGGATATTACAATAACGTCAAAAATTATCGTTTCATAGAATTTTTAAGCGAGGCATATAAATTGGCGATTTACAAAAAAAGTACCGATTGATTCCATGAAAAATTATTTACGGACATAAAATGGTACTATGATGGCAGATACGTTACTTTTGAAAATGTTAGGACGTGTCAAGAAGAAAGTAAGGTAACATCTTCAAAATCGATGTCTCCAAAACAGTTGTACGAACGACATTGAAAAATATCACGGATATCTCTCTTGAGCAATACAGTCATGAAACATTTTCATCAAATCGGAGATTCAAAAGCTACATTATGGTCCTACACAGCAAAATATAAAGTCATTGATCTCGTCGTTATTCCATTATGTCATTTTAGGCTTCAAAGTCGTACAATGAATGTTTATTTCTTACGACAATATTTAACTTCAATGAATCAGTAACGTCTAATTTTTTAAATCAACAATTTCTTTTGAAAACTCGGAAATTTAAGCCAAATACGGTTTCTAAAGAAACTGAAGAAACGCCTTATTCTGTTCATTTTCAACAACGTTAAACATGGAGGCTTATTTCAACCAATACCCAAGAGATCGAAAATTTTTTGTATAATTTACTGTGATACAAAACCTACATGGCGTGTCCGTGTTGTCGTCAACTTTCCCACATACACCATTATTCGCCGTACAATCTCTCGTTTCCAGTGAAGCCATTAAGAAGGTCGTATGTAAAGTGGAAAACAAAAAAAATGGAACAATGCATTAATGCCGATTATAAATCGCCACTCATCACTGACCATGTGATATCGGTACACGAATCGAAAAGTACTTTACACCTAAGATTAATGCCCAAAACTATTACACCTCCATGTTAAAGTGATAGGAGGTGTCATTGTTTGTGGCGTTAATCTCAGGTATAATACTTTTTGACACGTACCGATGTTAAGTCAGTTGCGAAATTGCATGTACGGAAATTTTTTTTACATCGGTCAGTTATCTTTTTTACTTTTCCTACTTCCGACGAAATACATTAATTTATACATATACAACTATTTTAAGCTTCAATTTATCACAGTTGGAGGTACTTGGACTGAAACATTTATCTTGTCATTATACATGACGCTTCCGTCATGAATATCGAGCATTACACTTTAATGATATTATTAACATTCATTGAAAACAGTCCATTACTTTGCTCCATTACTTTGTTTCCATTACATATAACTTTTTCGTTTACGTTCAACGAGCATTTGTCGCTTACAGATCGGCCATTTCATATCAGTTCCTTATTAATTTTCAAATGTCATTATAACATTTAGTGCATTTCGAAACCTTCATTTATTGCCTGCAACAATTTTCAGTTACTGCAATTTACGACAAAGAACCTACACTTGTATGTTTCATTTTTTTTTTACAAAAATAGCTTCCAATATATAATCAATATTATATCGTTAACAATACTCATGGTATCGTCGCTGCATGCTGTACAACCGTACATTATTTACTTGTTAACGAATAACAATTATTCAATGAAAACGATACTGAATAAGTTTCACGAAATTACGATCAATGAACGATTTTCCTATTCTCTACATTTTACTCTTCTTTCTTATTGTCGTTTCAGATACTTACAGCGATCGATGACTGGGAATTGAAAGCACTCGCCAACGAATCTTTATCGTTGTATACACCAAAAGCGTCTCCCGGTTTCCTCAATGTGAAGGGGGATTGTCCGGAGGCCCCACAGATTTAGTAACCGTTGTTCCGTTTGAAAATTGATCACCGGGCTCAATCACGCCGTTTCGTCTCGTTCAATTCAGTTTCTCTGTGTTTCTGAAATTATTGACCGCATTTCTTATAACTAACTTTCATCAAATGTACTTGTGCACTATTTTTGTGGCGAATCCACAATAACAATTTCATTTCATTGAGAGGGTGACCAAAAATCTTATAACCATCATTTCATAATTTCAAAACACAACATCTGCAAAGGTGGGGGGTTGTTATAACTCGTAAGTCAATCATTGCAATATAGTATAACAAATCAAATTGATTCATCGTTGAAATGTACGTTGGAAACTTGAAAAGTATGTGTTAAAAATTATTCATACAATATTCAGTGACATACAAGCTGACCTTTTCAAAAATACTCACTCATTGACCTCGATTGCTGGATTCAATTTCAAACTCGTTTTCGGTAGGAGACTCAGATCTTCTGCGGCATAGTGCGGAATAATAAATGGCAATTTCGTCAGTCATTTGTCTTTGCTGTGCCTTTAGAAGCGTTATCTTCGTTTCAGCCTCAATTATTTCCAACTGGGTATTTTTCAAAATAAGTAGTCACACATTTCAGTTGCTTCCGGCTATTCTTTTCCTTTTATTTCATGATACCCTGAAAATAAGGTGCAAACATCGTTAAATGAAAGAGTCACCATCATAATAAATAAATTACGTACGCGAGCTTAAAGGTATTGGATATAAAACCGAATTCCGAGCCATCAATAAACACATGCCACTTTTTATGGGCCCCACTCGTGATTATGCTCATGTCTATTATCTGTAAATGACAAACTTTGATAACGTCGAAGCTTCCTATCCGTTAAAGCATCGTTTTGGGAACAAATTATCAACGACATTAAGAAGCATACCACGATACCATTGACGAACAACAGCTACGTCACCGAAAACTTATTGCTATCGTAACGGATTTAAATTGTTCGCAAGGAGCGTATATTATTTCATTCATATTTAATCTTCAAGGACCTTTCGATTATTCATAACAAATTCAATATTACGGTTCTGCCCTCTTTCAGGTTATTTATTAATTTTCCAAAAAGCGCCATTCATTTCAATTACGTCCTAGGGGTTATCCGTATTAAAGTCCCTCAGTCTAAAGATTATTGAACGGTATTCGACTTTTATGAAACAAATGTTACAAATTCGCGGGATCGACGAGTTTACATTCACGCCAACGAAGCTTCAAACAGCTCCCACTATTTTCACCGTCTTGAATAACCCTTACATATCATACATGTTTTCATAAAAAATGAAACAACATAAAATATATACAACGTGTTAATAATTACGAAGACATCGAACTTTGTTTGTTACTATGTATTGAACCAAAATATGTACATGGCCAAAGTGGATTTTTGAAAAATCCCCTGCAATCGCGGAACGAACCGCCATTATTATATTAACTTATTATTTTCATCGAATAGGATCTTGTTATTAACCGACAGAGAGTTCATGTAAAGCTTTTCGTATTGCAAACCATGTATCTCGCATTCGGCATTTATATCAGAACGAATCTGCTTCGGGTCTACTCAACGGATCTTCTCCAAACCAGCTCATACATGAAATAATGTTACGATTGTTATCTATAAAACATTGCAATGAAACGAGAATAAAGCAACCAAAAAAATTTCTTACTAACAACCAATGTTTAAAAATAATGAGTCATTAACTTCTCTGTTAATATCATTTCATTTTTACTCCACAAACAGCACACTGATTCCAACAATATCCCGTAGTATCCTTTGCGCACTTATTTCCATTATTATCAATATCTTTCTTCATACCGTTCCGTCCCTCTTTATATATTCTACAACATTTCGTACCGCAGTTACGTATAACAATAAAGAAATACTAATTATGACTCGTTAATTTCCGACAAAATAAAATTATAATTGAACATCTTACGTTCGAACATCGGTCATACGTTCCTTCTCACATCGACACGCGACGTCCAATGATTACGCCCCACATGTACACCAGCGGCAGGAGCAGCAGCAGCAGGTCCCTCCCGCTTGTTTATTATACGCGATCCCAATGTTCATCGCTCCTATAATCTCCGCTCATTTCGTGCGTCGGCCAGACGTGAGTGTCCATTTAACATTTATAAAGAAACATTCAGCAACGGATCAGTATTGATTGTTAATTTACATATTATATGCCACAAACATAGTTTTACATTTTGACCCTTTTAAATTGAGAACAATACTTCTGATATTCAGTATGTTCACAAGTTTTCATAATTACCAATAATCTTACCTCTGCAATGTTCATGATTTCATATATTGTCGTCATCGTTTGATCTTTCCATTATCAATATATTCTGTATAATTTACATATTATTGTCCACCATCATCGAGTATTTCCCGCACATCTCGTTCTGCCTCTGTAACACGGCATACCGGAAATTCAATAACAATATTATGCTTTCAATGTGTTTTCTCGTATAGTCTCAAGTCATATTTACGATTTTCCATCTCACCTACAGTTCGTGTCATCTCGTATTTCCATAAGCAACACGTTTTCGTATCTATCCAATTAATCGGAGCAGCTCTCTTTCTTTCTATCTACCTCTCTTCTTGTCTCATCATACGTCATTCCTTTCGTCACATCCCAGTCTTCCTTTATCCTCGTTACGGCTCTGTATCTCGGTGCTTTACAATTAAACAAAATATTTCCTTTCTTACTTACGTTCGTTGCAAATATGTATCCTTTATTATGCACGCAGCTTTTCGTGCATTCACAGAGTTGCCGTCAGCGCAGCATTCCTGTGTTACGCAGTACGTTGTCAGATTCTCGTTAAATATCGTAAAAAAAGTACGTACTGTCAATGTTATCGTATTTAATCATCAACTATTACAGTTATTCGGTACAAAAGTTACGATGTGACTTTCGTAATCTGAACCTTAATTTTTTTTATTAATCGGTTTCCCACACATTACTTAATTTCATCGCTATCAAGTCTTCCCCTGACTGTACGGTTATTGCTGGCATAATTATATTATTTGATGGAACGAAAATTACGTTGTTATCACCACGTTCAACAATTTTCATGTGCCGGGCATGAAAGGCGTCTCCGACAATCGCATAAACGTTCATAAAAATTCCATGACACTTGCGCTCATCGTTATTAAATACCGCAATTGATAATACGGTACCGTAACCAACGTTTTTAACATAAATCCAACTGTTACAAAATTTGGTGTCGTTTTTCCATCCCTCGCATCGATATTCGATCCCATCGATACAAGCACTCGTGAATAATGTTACGGCGTCTGGTGTTTCGTATCCCGCCCTCGTCAACGAATCAATTATCAATTCATCCGGTTCAACTCGTACGCCTCCATCCATCGTTTTAAATCGTGTGCCTTCATGTAACGTTCCTGAGAGAAGATCCGGTGGACACTTTTTATTGCTATACAAGGTATCTCGGACAGCCTCTCGTATGTCCTGTGTGGTTCGTTCATCATACATAACTTTCTCGATGAATTTCAATGCTGCAAATCTATTTGCGATCTGCAAACATCGTGAATTCGAACTAGTTACGGAATCGATAATTTTCTTATTGTACGACTCAAATGGAAACGCGCTATGCGTCCAAATGGGTCCCCACAAACGGACGTAATAGGTTAAGTGATTGAGCAGATGAACGTTGTAACTCATATGTCTCTTTCCGAACACCCTCTGGAATGCCCTTACATACTCTTGTAATAATGTTTCAGCTTCTTCAATATCTGCACCGGTTATGCAATCACTATTCAAAATATATGCCGCTCGAGACAACATCGCTATTGCCTCAAAATCGCAATCCCTTACAATTCCTCGTAGACACGGCAGTGCATAATAAAGAATCCAATTCCTCCATTCGGAGGCTTTCCATGTTCTCATTGTCCGAACATCCCTCGGAGTTCGCGAAATTCGCCCGTGTGGGCGTATCGAACATAAAATTTCATTGATTTTCTTCAAATTTTGTGGCTGCCCCCGGTACCACGGTACTCCATGAGCTCGTCCAAACAGTAGCAGCATCGTATGCTGTTTCGCTACTCCTAAGAACAGGTTATGCATCCCGTCTACAACGACACCTCTTGTTAGATTAAAATACGGCATCTCCGCTAATACAGATTTACCTTTAACGCCGAACACTTTCGTACCCGTTTCGGAAGCGGTTTTCATCATGTTTCGTAACTTCTTGTTCGACCGCAGCTCAATTACATCTTTGACCGGATAAACTCGGCAACCTCGTTTACCAGGGACGGTCTGTCCCTTTGCATGGCAAAAAGTGCACCCGTATTCACCATTAAACTGTGTCATATTGAGCAACGCCGGCCTGGCGACAGAATCAACGGTGCATATTATAGTTCGGAATCTACTCACTACCACCTCGGTACCGTCTGGTTTCCACGCCACACCATCTTCGTACAAACTATTCAATTCGGATATTGCTGATCGCAGTAACATCTCAAGAGGAGGATGCTTCGTGTCGACCCATATGCCAACGAGCATAATATGCTTCTTACGTAGATGCGGTGGCAATTCGTTCAATGTAATATATATGGGCCACGCACTTGCTTTGGAAGCTTTGGTTACGCTACATCCGTCTGTATTTAATGTAAATGAAAAATTGTACTTGTTACTTAAAAAACCTTTGCCTTCGACGAGGTCATTATATGCTCGTCCATCGTATATATCCTCCAAGGCATCTTCGTTGATTCTCTTCTCCTTCAGTCTGTACATAAGTGCCTCTTTAATTCCAGGTGTCGCCAACAATTCCTCTATTTGAGGTTTGATTCTATTCTCGATAAAGTACGATACATTCCGATCATTCCATTTCTTCGCGGGTCTTTCGCATTTGCACGTTTTATCAATAACTTTGCCGATACCAATAGCTTGTTGGCAAATCCGACAGTACAAATGGCGAACAAATAATCCTTCCTCATTTCGCTCGAATAATTTCCACAGAGCTTTCACCGAACGTGGTATTACATTAGGTATCACTATTTGATTCATTAATTTTAAAACGCCATTCATACTTTCATACGATGAACGACTTCTCATCGACCAGGCGACAGCGACACAAATCATCTTTTGTTTCGAAACACCCGGTAGCAATCTCAATTCTTCACTTTCCGAGAATAATTTATCGATTGAGAATACGTTTCGACGAGCTTCTGTGACAGTATTATTGGCTTCATCGGTTATTGTTGTATTTGTTACTTGTATCGTTGATGTGACCTCGTTCGCGGAGTCAATACATTCGACTGTCATATCGTTGTTCTGTACGTTACCATGGTGCGATTCATCTTCACCGTTGCTACCTTCATCCAAGTCGAGCGATCGCCCTGCATCGCACCTCGTTGAACCATTCAGCGACCTTTCCTGCAATAACGATAAAATCCGGCATTACATAGGGTTGGGAAGCGGTTATTTCGTTTTGTACATACCGTTCAGCACATACGCACGCTTACCTGTATGTCGTTGCTTGGTACGCAACCATGTTGCGATTTATTGTCACCGTTTTTACCTTCATCCGAGTCAAGCGATTGCCCTGAATCGTTTACCGCTGAAACATTTTGCGACCATTCCTGCAAACGATAAAATCCCGCATTTCATACGTTTGAAAGCTGTTATTCCGTGTCGTATGGCGTTAATCACTGGCAGTCTTACCTGTATGAGGTTGCTTGGTACGTTACCATGGTGCGATTCATCTTCACCGTTTGTATCTTCATTCGAGTCAAGCGTTTGCCCTTCATCGCTTCCCGTTGAAACATTTAGCGACTTTTCCTGCAAAAACGATCAAATCCTGCATTTGATACGGTTTTAAACCGGTTATTCCGTGTCGTATGGCGTTCATCACAGGCACTCTTACCCGTACGTCGCTTTTCTTTCCATTGATGTCATCGTTCAGCTTCAACTTTTTGTTATCATGAGCTTCACCATTGCCTCGGTTTCCGCTTTTCTTCCTCACACGTTTCTTTCTCCGATATGCAATTCGACTCCTTTCATTGTTTTTCATCCGCATTTTCCTTAATCGTTCATTTCCATCATTTTCTTCATCTGCCATTGCAAACTGTTCATACAGAAGTACGAACGAAAATTATACATTCCAATTTACAATTTGTACATTTATACCGACGGCTTAACGAAATGTGATTTATAAATATTCACTTATTCTCATTACGTTCATTTCAATACTTTGCCAAAAATACGTTATCAACTATCGTTTAATTTCCCGAAAACTATCTCATTTTCGTCAATATAATTAAGGAATCCGTTAAGCATGATGCGTACAACATCAGTTACGTTCTTTTATGCGCTGCTCATTCGATTGCACATTGTAATATCACGTCACCATCATTACTTTACAAATTATGAAAATCTATAACAGTCATACACCAAGTCATTGCCAGCCGTCCTCTCGTTACGTGCTGTTCCAATCGTCGCTTGCGAACAAATGTTACACCGATTGGTTTATGTTCGATTTCGATATTATTTTCCGCCATTTCTGAATGTAGTAATCATTTTCAAATAACCAAATACAAGTACCAATGGTAATGCCGACGTTTTCCCCGTTGGTGTTAATCGTTTTTTTTTCTTACGGTTATTCCGATACTGTCGTAGTGAAACCGGAATTTACAATCAACAAAACGAACATTCAACCTTCACAATTTTTTGAAAAGTAACATTTTCACGTTCATAATATTAATATTTTTCATAACCATCGCAGTCAGTAACATTGCAGTTAAATATAAACCTCTGCAACTTGCGGTTAGTTATTCATTAAAGGTTGTTCATGCAATTGTTACGCATTAATGTCACTCGTTCTTTGTTGTTTGTGTTATATCCATCAATGTTGAAACTTGCAACTACTTAGGTCAGACAATACATTTGATAATCGATCGACACGTTGTTATCCTCAGTACATTGTCATTTCAACGATGTGGACAATTTCTTGTACTTATTTCGTTAATACATTTCAAAATCGTTTCATAGTTTTACATAACCACTGCCTCGTATTTTCATTCTTCTATATCCCTTCTTCTGCTACAACTGTACTGCTTTATTAATATTTCCCTATTACAGTGTTGTTGCCTTTTCGATATCGCGCGCATTGCACAGTTGTCATTGCCGGCGGAATATCATTGGTTCCACGATTTTTCGCGTCAACGCGCATGGACTCCCTGCTACATATATATCTATATTAGACTGATTCAAAAAAAAGCGACTATTTTTTGTTTCTCGTAAAACCACATTAAGGATGCTTTGCCCATACAGTCCCAGCCAAAGGAAGTTTCTGATTTAAATTTTCGTACTTCGTGGTACAATAAAAATCTGAAAAAATTCAACAATATTTGGTATGCCATAAGCAACAATTATCAATAACAATATTGACCAAAAGTTATTGACAAATTGTTTAAACAAATAATTATTTAACAACTAGTCCATGAATTCTTTCTTTTTATTAACAAATCGAATGTGTTTATTTTTTTGAACGCCTATTAATTTTTTCAAAATTTTCTCTTTATTTTGAAATTCCTGTTTTGAAATTTTTCAAATGGCTGTACCTAAGTATTTTTCTGCCTAATGTCTTTGAAACTTTTCAAAGCTGACGATAAACCTGCGTGCAAAAACATATCCTAAATTGGCAATTTTTGGTTCGTATTTTTTTTTTTTTTTTAATATTTCAAAATAGAGAAAATTTTGAAAAAATTCATAACCGTTCAAAAAAATAAACGCATTCGATTTGTTAATAAAAAAAAAAGAATTCATCGACTCATTGTTGAATAATTATTTGTTTAAACAATTTGTTAATAACTTTTGGCCAATATTATTATTGATAATTGTTGTTTATAGCATACCAAATATTGCTGAATTTTTTCAGATTTTTATTGTATCACGAAGTACGGAAATTTAAATCAGAAACTTTCTTTGGCTGGGACTGTATGGGCAAAGCATCCTTAAATACTTTCGGGAAGGTGAACAAAGATGCCTGTTAAAATTAGAGCTCTTAATAAAAATATTTAGGGATTGCGCATCGCATATTTTAATTTCCCATTTAAATAACACAGGAAAAAAAAATTTTTTACTCTGAAATTGTATATCTCGGTCTCAAGACGATGTACAAAAATGAACACCACATATTTCCGTACAAAATTGAACGATCTACAAAAAAGGTCTCTTATGATTTTTCGAGAAGCTCGCTCCGTCAAAAGTTATTCAAGGCTAAAGTCAAATGTAGAGTACATTTCACTTTTTTTCTAGTTTCATCACCGTCTACGTTGTCGGCGTTCCGTATTGTCGTGTGTCATATCGTCCTCTTCAGTAATTGTCCAAGTGCTAATTCATTTGGAATTACCCACGTTTCACAATATATTGTTGAATATGTCATTCGTACATGTGTTGAAAATATTATATTTGTTTTCACATTTATCATTGCGACATTGTTCGTCAATGTGTAGTGCACCGTCTCTTCGAAAATTATGATGAAATGTTTCGTACGCTTTCGAATTATCGACGGCAACCATTTTCACGACGTGTCATACCATTATCATCAATCCATTCTTTCAAATAACATTACTACCTCTATGAATTAAAGACATTTGAAAAGTCGCAATACATTTCATTCATAGATATGTATTTCCGTTCACGGGTTACTCTTCATGCTTTTCGTAATTTCTTGCTCCAAATAACAAAGACTCTTCAGTTACAATACCATCAATTGACATGATCCATAAAGTACACCAACGCGTTATATTATCCACCAGTGATGGTGCAACGTTTCAAGGAAATATCTCAAAATTAACGTATCAGTTCTCCGCCTCCAAAACGTCATCAACAACGTATATTTGCAACATCGATTGTCTGATATTTAGCAACCAAGAGTATGTAATAAATCACGCATGTACTTATGTACGCACGCACTCACGCATGCATGCATGCTCACCCGCACGCAGGCAAACTGACCCAAACTAATGTTATTCGTCACAATGAGTTACATACATTTATCATTCGCTTTTCGTTAATTGTAATGTTTAACGTAAAACATAATTGCCGCGTCATTCGTTTATTCGTATCTGGAATAACATTGCAGATATTTTTAATTCTTCACAATTTCGTCGTTTGTAATCAATATTATTAACATCCATCTATGACATTTGACACGTTGTGGCAAATGATGCATTGTCGTTTTACAAAATCCTCCATTCACACCAATATCTTGACCTTTTCTCTCATTAATTTTATTGTAACAATAAATGGAATGTTCGTCTTTACTTCATTCCAATTACTAATATCTGCAAGGTTGTTCTCCGAAAATTAAACACTTCTACATTTAATGCAAAATAATATGTTCCATACTAAAAAATTAACACCATTTTTGGTGCATTTCAGCGATTCTTTGTATCACTGTGAATAACAACGTCATCTATAAACAAACATTAATCGTTTTCAACCTTCAAGTGTTAACCTACTTCGATCATTCATTTATCGACTATTTATTATACCCACAGGATCCACGTTTTAACGAAATATCAAGAACATTTTTACAACTCGACGATTATACACAGCACCGTGGATAATTTTGTTGCTAGCTATAATAACCGTTTCATATTTAACAAATAGCCCATTCATTTATCGTTAAATCTCATTTTTTCTTACATACGAGGCACTGCACATTTTTTTAATCAACATATTTCCGTCATTATTTCCATTCATTGTATTACATTTCTTAATATCAATTAACAGAGCGAAAAACAATGTCCTAAATGTATTGATTATATTTCCTTTATGCTTTTCGTTAATGATGTTCATATTCTTGTTTCATTCATAAAATAAACAACTTACAACAATTTCACATTATTCATAAGCATCATTAAAAATATAGAACAATTTTCCGGGCTCTAATTGAATATTACAATTTAAATACTTGAATAATTATAATAAAACAGTATGTATTTGTGTCATTTATGAAATTGTATTCGGAGAGTATGAAAATCGCAACTTTCAAATATGTTACAGTCTTCCCAATTTTGATACTTTTTACAAAGAGGTCCCTTTTCAACACCCTTTCAAAAGTTACAAAGTAAATAATAAATAAATCAAACAGTACATAAAATGAAGCAATGAACGTGTTACCGAAAACCATTTCGGACATTCACTCACCAATGGACTGAACGTGTTTTCTTGCTACGATTTAGTGGACAATCGAAATAATGAAGGAAATGTACTGATCGGAATGTTGTTGACTCTTACTTACATATATTAGTCACATACATACGTACACACTTACATACATATATGATTACCATTTTCCTTCACATTTTTATACAAATTAACTTATCAAAAAACATTTCCTGTAATTTTGTACGTATTTTTTGATTACACGGGTTTTTTTCATTCCTTCCATTATTTTCAAACGAAAAGGGACCGGTCGTTTTTACATCTTCAATAATAACGAGCAAAATGTAATAATACAATATTACATTGGTGGTCTCCGTTTCATAATCGAGATTTTCATATTGTATGTTTAGAATTTCAAACATGAAAACGACAATTTTTTGTTTGCATTGACTCAGGTAGTTTCTACATTTTCATTTTGAAACGAAGCCCAACGATTTTGTTATGTCCATTCTAATTATTAACAATTATTTCCTACATTCATAAGTTGTCCCCTTTTTGAAGGATAACTAATTATAAAAAATAAAAAAAAAAGAAGGCACCACAACATTGGGAACAAATTTGTCAAAATCTTTTTCAGTGTATTCTTAATATAACAAATTTAATATACAATTGAAATCATTATGGCAAGATGTTGCTCGAAATAGTGTATAATGACTCATACTAAGTTCTTTTACTCATGTACATTATTCTATTTCGTTCTTAACCATCGATAAAATCTATAATTTTGACAACAATGCACGAATCTTAACATTGATTCTTCGCCAACTTTCGTTATTCAATGTTCTATTTCAGACAACACAGCATATAGAAACCTTATTGTAATTCATCGTCCTTTATCTTCTTTCACCGTTTTTGCGCAAGTTGCAGTTTTATTCATTATTAATTTTTCATTTTTGAAATTCCTTCGATCCTTGCAGTTACCATTATTTTCTTTCATGATATACTTCTTTCCATTTGTAAAAGATAATACATTACTTTCAATAGCCTTGTACGTCATAACGCCTTTCGTAACATTTCCCACGGTCCTCCAACACCATGGAAATTGTATTCCATACAATGATTATAAAATTGAAATTGCCAATTATTCATAATTTTGAAATGTTGTTCACGATTGAAATACAAAATTACGAACATGGGTTCAATTTTTTTTTTATATCACAAATTATATACAACCATAATTTTGTTAATAAAAGAAATTTACAATATCATCAACTCCCATGCTCGTATTTTTTTGTAATGTTTTTTTTTAAATCAACAACAACCTTTGTCTTATTACAAAGACTTTTCGTTTATGTTATTATTTTATTTATAATATTTTATAGCTTTCCCTAAAATCACAATATAATTATCAGAATGGTATTACTCCTATTTACCTCACTACGATTTTTGCTTTATCGTTGTCCACTTTTGCAAATGATTAATCGAAATAACAAACGCACCGACCTAACAACATTTGAGGATTCGCTGAAAAATCCAACTTTCAAATTCCACACAAATGAATAACGAAACAAAAAACAAAATAAAAAAATGTCATGGCGAACTGATTTATCATTTCCAATAAATATACTAAAAAATTAAAATTTCCGTGGGTTTCACAATTTCTTCGTTACTTATAACAAACGTCATTTCTAGTTCTTTATAATGCATTTCTTCAGTGACAATGAAACAGTTGATGAATTTCGAACAATTAAATTGCAAGTATCGTCAACCATTATCCGTGTCTAATATTCAATTACAATTTATTACAGTTACTATTGTTGTTACGTTCAAATAGACAGAAAACTTTGACTCATGTTATCGGTATGTGCACCACTTTTCTTTTCATCGGTCACAATACATGGAGAGTACGTTCAATGTGACCGTCACCGATACATCCTTATAAAGCTCAAGCATTTTTATTATTACAAATTATACACGTATAAGCATGTTTGTTACAGTTTTTAATAATGCTCAAGCTTCATAACAATGTATCGGACATGGTCACATTCAACGTATTCTTCATCCGTTAAGTCTCAATGGATAGAAAATTTTTATTTGTCGAATGACTTACATCGCAGTTGTACTTTATAACGAAAGAAAAGAAATAAGCAATTATGCTGGAGGAGATACACTGACCGATGAAAATAATAACGATGCTTGCATTGATGAAATGAGTAAAAAGTTTCTGTATATTTCAACGTCACAACAAATAGTAATTTCAATTTATTTTTGTTCAATATCAGACACTTGGAATTTCTTTTTTTTTCAATCTCATAGATATTACAAATTGTATGTACTTACGCATCAAAATCGTACAGATGTCGATTCCCGTTTTCTTTACACAGATTACTCGTCGACTCTTTCATCCACTTGGGTACTGTACCACTATGATCACCTCCGAAGTAATTCAGCAATCATCGGATGGAAGGTATGTAAGTATTTTCTGTTGTCCGTCTATGTATATACATAGTATAACCATCAGTCTCGACGACGACGACGATGATGACGACGATAACGATAACTATTATACACCCTCGTTAACAGCAGGCAATGAATATCGACCTACTAAATATGATGTTATTTATTAAATAACTGTATAATAGTTGTTTCAGCTCCGTATTCAAAATATTCAAACAATAATCACCTTACGCGTACACGTGTGTGTAATTCGTGGCGTCCATGCATATAACCTTACTGAAAATGGCGTCGCCGCGCCCGTGGGTTATTCAACGTGTGTCGAGCAGGGTTAGATTAAGAACACATAATGAAAAATATATTTGCCAATACGCAATAATACAGAAACGATAATATTTTTACTTTCAACAGTTTAACATAAACTCTGAATTAAACTTTACACACGCTCACAGGCACGAGGCAACGAATTCTGTGTTCTGCCCTCTCGGAAGTCGGATCGACGCCATCAGACGCCATATTAGTATTATATATTCAACTTTGCTGTTCGAGAAGCTTCCATCCACATACGCTTCACCATTTGTCAGTATCAAGAAGACTAGAATACAGGAGAGTCAACTCGGGGAGTGGGGGTGGCACAAAATACGTCGGCAGCAGGCTGCCCCACTTTTGACGCTCTTGACTCACAAATTGCGCAGTGTCGTACTTTTTTACCACTGCGCAGTCTGCGCTCCCGGCAAGAACTTTGGAACGCGCGCACTCGCGAGGACGCGAGAAATACTGCGTCACATAACGTCGTATTGTTCGTTTCTTCATCGCCTCGCACAGCACAGTAAAGATTAATATACGTGAGTTAAATTAAGATCTTTGATGTTATTAAAAGTAACGAGTGCCATTAATAATTCAGCGCATTATAATCGCCACATTAACGAATAAAAGGTTTAGATTTTAAATCGCGTTTCATGAGGCCCTACAAAAGCGTGGAGATTTTCTACGCCATTACGGCGTGATGGATTCTTTGTCTCGTTTATCCGCAATCTTTTCCGCTCGTCTGAACTCGTGAAATAACGATAGTCACAATGACACGCGCACTCGGCGGGTTGCATGAATATATTTTGAAACAAAATTATATTTCCTTCATTTTGAATTTGTGAAACGATCCTCTATGATCTGTGCAACAACGTTTGGAACGCTCCGCCGTTACTAATAAATATATATTACGTCGCGTAACGTCGTGTCGTCGCATAACGTCGTGTTCTCTTTTATTCTCCCTCTAGTATAATGCGAATTAAGGGTAATACATGCGTGAAATACAGATGTTTACGTTAATAACCGTGATAAATACAATTCATAATTCGTCGCATATTATCATTATCAGGTTAAAGAATAAAACAGTGGCAAAAAAAAGCTTTGTTCGTACAGCGTGGATGCTACGGCGTGGCCGCATTTGTCTCGTTTCTCCGCCATCTTGAGCACGTCTCAACCTCTTTATGTCGATCAGTCGCGCCGACACGCGTACGTTAAAGGTTAGTAGTATATTTTTAATATGTCTCAATATATTTTAAAGAGAAACAATTAATCGCATCTAGTAAAATATTACAGATCGGTATGTCCTGTATGTACAGGTATACTATGTCGATTCCATGTACTTGCGTTGTATGAGAATTTTTCGATAAAATAGTTGAAAATACATATTAATTTTATGCAAATATCTCTAACAATGTTTAAGTACCGATGTCTTTGGTATAGTGGCTAGTGTGCTAGCCTCTAAACCAATAAAGCATTAATTGGGAGGTCTCGGATTCGATTCTCGGTGCCGTTGTCTCGCTGTCACGAATATAGTGGCATGACGTAGCTCAGGTCCCGAGGAGAGAATCCAGACAATGAACTGCTTGTGGCACCGACAAACAGTCGAGTTATCTTATTTGGTGACTCATCCCCAAAACGTGGTTCGGAAGGTCACTCTAAATCGTTGGTCCCGTCGCTAATAACCACAATAGTTTGTGCGACGTTAAATGAAAGTAATAGAAGAATATTATTTAGATTCACAAACGTTTATCACGTTATTGATGATATTATCGTAACAGGAACAGCCATGGCAAATGAATTTTGCATAGCAAAATGTTGGGGTACAACCCGTCGTATGGTTTGCAGTATAAAAGAAATTCTGAGAGAAAATGAATTAATAAAAGATGTATACGATGTCCGATGCACCCTGAAAGATATTGAAGATGCAAGGAATGGCACGTTGACGACGCTGCGAGTAAAACTGATGTCAGAAGGAAAACCATGTTATCGTCGGGTGTATATTGAAAGACTTGGAAGTAAGTAATATACTGAATAAAATATAAAAGACTAAAATTACTGCATAATGTTTTATATCGGAAATGAAATTATATGAAATGTTTACAGATACTCGTAAAGAACTGAAAGAAATACTGTCAAGAAAACAACATACAATCTTGTGTGGTTCCGGAAAGCGTCAAATCACAATGAGATCAATATTAGATACTCCTGATATTCGCAGGAGCGTTAAAAAGAGGAACTTAATATCAAAGAAAGTCATTGTGAAAGACAAAGTTGTGCCGGTGAAAAATAAACTTGAAAAGGTAAGATCCAACATTATATTTGCACCTATAAAATGACCATGAACCATGATACGGTGAATAACCTTTGAACTAAAATTACTTAATATTTATCACCATGAAATAACCAATTAATCATGGACCAATTGTATGGTGAAAACTATTTCGGACATTCATTTATTGGTTGGTAATATTTCATTTTGTCGATCGCGAAATAGTTACAAAATTGTGACGAAATGTTAACAAAAATAGAGTTGTCGAAATAAATAAAGAAATCGTTATCTAGGTTACGAGAAATATGTCGGGTTCCAGAGAGTTATAAGTTGATGAATGAAATGAAGCGATGGAAAATTGTGAGCACTTGAATTTTCACCATTTCAAGAAGTGTAAGAGCAGTGTACAAACAATAACTAAATGATTTCTTTCATATTTTATCAATATATTTTGAATAAACAATATTTTCTCTTATACTTTTAAATTTCTTTCCATCATAGTATTATGAAAATTCGGTATCACATTTCGCGAACTTTTCAATTACAAAATAACATTAATAAATAAAGAAACTCAAAGTTGTAATGAAAGAAGACGAAAAAGAAGTAATCAGATATGAGGAAAATGAAAAGGTGTCGTGTTATATGAGGTGGGGTTAGATGTCTCTATTACGGAAACGGACAAAACATTGAGAAATGAACGAATTAGGGATAACAATAAATAGAAATGGTAATTTTTTGATAACAGTATTGTGAATTGAAAATGGAGGAAAATTACATATTGCTAAATTGATTGAAGGTGTGAGAAATGAAATTGAAAGAACGTGGAAGATATCGTGAAGAATATGGTATAAATAAACGGAAATTTGTGTCATTTGGTTTATTCACATTCAATGGCCCATTAGGCACGAGCCCATTATGGTCGTAAATGTACTTGCTTCAAAATATGATATCGTTTATGAAATTTATATTATTTTGAAATATTTCATTTCAATTCATGAATGGATTATGAAAAGTCGCTACATTTTACAATGCAATATTTCATAAATTCAATTGATGCAATTGAGAAGGAGCCATTGTCATAATGTAAAAGTTGTGTTAAAGCAGCCATGTACGAAGAGTCAATATATTGAAAGAAAGATAAAGGTATTGAAACTTTGGAACACTGGAAAAATGTATATTTGTAAAAGATCGTGAAAAATTCCAATAACTTAGCAAGTATTGTTTTTATTGCTGATATTCATGTCGTTATTGTGAATATTATGATATTTTGTTATAGTTCCTCTGTGAAAATCAATATATGTATTTTCGTTCAGTTAACACTTGTCGTTGACAATGAAGCCGTTACTTGGTGAACAAAAATTTGGTTAATTTGAATGAGTAACGGGAAAATAATATAAATTATTGTATGTAGTCGAAAGTATAGGTACATTACTATGTAAAATCAGTCCTCATTATCGCAGATTTGACAAAGCTGTAAAGAGTTACAAAGGAAGTGTAGAAAACTGTGAAAGGAATGACAAATGCTTACCAATTTCATTTTTATCTCGTTCAGGACTTTCACGATTCAACGAAAGAATATTCCATTATTATTATTGATTATTTTATGAATAATGAAGAACTAAGAATGTTTCTGTACATTGTTTACTGCCGATTTGAAATCGTTTGCAAATATTATAGAAACAGAAATTGAAATGGCATAAAACGAGGAGACATTTAAAACGGAAGGTGTTTTGCACAAAAATCAATAATAATTTGAAAACTATTTGTAAATAAGTGTTAAGGGTTATAGAAATGCTGCTTACATTATTGGTTAGGACAAAGCAATGGAAAAAACGTAGAACGTTACAGACGAAGACAGAAGGAATGGAAATAAAGGTATGACGTTGGAAGGGCTGACACAAGGAATGGAAAGAAGGGTATGACGTGACATTGCGTTAAGTCGTCTATACAGGAAAGAAACTAAAAGAATTTCGATATTTTTGTGTGAAGTAAATTCAAAATGAAAAATAATATCATCGTCCTCGTTATTGTTGTATATTGAAAATGTTGTTTCTTCTTTGAAATTACCATACTTGAAAAATTTGCAGTTTCTATTCAAGTGTGAACAATGAAAATTTATAAATGTTGTCGATTATAATGAACGGAACAAAATTAGCGAAATGCAGAAAAAAACATTTTCATAATGTAGTAAAAAGGTTAGGTAATAAGAAAAAAATATTCGAACGTATGGAACGCAAGAAAATTTCGGAGCACTTGAAAAATCAATGTTTTACATTTTATGAAGTTTGTTTATCGAAGTCGTCATTATTGCTGTGGTAACATTTTGTTTCAAACAATATAATTATTAAAATTACAACTTAATTATTTTCGTTCATTACATCAATGAAAAGGAATAATTTCGTTAATTAAATAACAAAGGAACAAAAAATTTACCAAAAATTTTTATATGTTAACATTTAATTGAACATAATAATGCCGACAAAGATGTTGATAGATGATAATTGTTGGTAGACAAGTGAGAAACCGAGATATGAGATAGATAAAGGGAATTGAAAAATATCAAGTGCTTACTTTCGTGTTTTCCGAAATAAAAGTAACATATGATAAATTGATTACAATTTCGTCTGTACATTATGAAGCTCTTTAGAAATGACATATTTGCGAGCGAAATATTTGTAGCTGTCAAAAACATATGAATCAATATTATTAGTATTACTTTTCGTTATTAATACGATTTGAAACGATCGATCATAAGTATTTAGGGAATATTCATTAAGATATACTCCCTCCGGTGTATGTACGAAATTTACATATTGGGATGATTAATTGCAATAAATTGAATGAAAATCCTCAAAATAACGATAGGCGATTTTCCAATAGTTGTGCCTACAACAGCATTCAAGTACCAAAACGAAATACTTTATGTTTTAAAATTTTGACGTTCATAATAAGGTGGCTATAAATTACGAACAATAATTGATAAAATTTTTTAAAAATAATGTCAAACATATTACTTTCATATACATTAGGGGGAATTTTTGTTTTTTTTTATATCACCTAAAATGTTACTGCATATGTCTGAAGGAAACTACCCTGAAAGTTACAGCCTTTGATATTAATATTAAGTACTCGCCCTTCGCGTGAAATGATTTCCCATCTAAAATACACATAAGTAAAAAACATTTTTCATGAAATTGCTCGAACTCCGCGGCATTTTATAATATCATATTGTCCTTGGACGGAAATTACACAGAATTAAACGATCTTCAAAAGTGTCCTGAGCAGCGTAAGTGTAATTTCCACTGGTGACATGGTACGAGTCACTAACTTTCATTGTTACCAAAAATTCTCGTTTTTTAGCTGTTATCAAATAAATGATCAACTTTAAAGATAAATCGTTAAGATGAATGTTATTGGACATTTTATTTAATACAAGAAACGTCTGCTACACGTAATTGATGAAATTAATATTTATTGTGATATTGGACATTAATTTGGTTTCGGTATGCTATTTCTGTAGTTTACTGAACAAAAAGTTTCAATTCTTTCATATTCTATATCATATCACCATGTTAAATAATATTGAATGTGAACAATTAAGAACTTTTGTTGCAATAAAACGTAAAAATTGTGTACTATAAATTAATAATAGTTATAATATAATATGTCAAGAAATATTAATTTTCTTAAGTAGGTCTAAAGGACGTTTCTTGTAGGAAATTAAATTTCCAACATAACTTTCCATTGGAATTTTTCGATGACACTCATCATTTCGATAATAACAGCAAGAAACGAGAAGTGTGGGTCAAAATCAACTTTACTGTCTCGTACCATCTCACCAGTGTGAATAACACTTACGCTGCTGAGGACACTTTTGAAGATCGTTCAATTCTGCGTAAATTGCGACCAAGGAGAATATAATAGAATAACATGCCGCGGAGTTATAGCAATTTGAAGAATAAAGTTTTTTATTTACGTGTATTTTCGATGGGAAATATTGTAACGCGAAGGGCGAGTACTTAACATTAATATTGAGGGCTGCAACTTTCAGGGTAGTTAATTTAGGAAATATGCAACAACTTTTTAGGTGGGGAGGGATGAAAATGAAGAAAAGTCTAAAAAAAGTCGCCCTAATGTAGATGGTACAAACGATAACGAATAATTCCGTTATTTCCTCGTAAATAAGCTTTTCATTTATATATAATGCACAGAATTTTAAATAAAAAAAAATGGCAATAACAATTTGTCGACAGTATCTTTTTTTTGAATACAATATTTGTACTTTCACTTTTATGGGGACAATTTAAAATGATTTAAACCACCACCAAAATAATTTTAAAATGAATGACTTTTACCAATTTCCAACCACCACTATCTAACATACCATTATTAACAGAACATTTTCCAAAATGTATTTGTTGATAACAAATGTCATTGTAATATTCAGTGAGCCTAATAGATAGACTAAGTGGAATAAAAATTAAACTTAATTATGTAATATTAAGATAATCATTTTAATCATTAGTTACTGGCAACAACATTGGGACTCGTTTCCTGTCAAGCAGTTCGTACCTGGTTAACGAACACCGTTTGGTAAATAAACTGGACGATCGATGGTCGTAATAAAAATGATATCGATGAATTGACGTTCAGCATGTTCGTTATAACGACAAGCAGCCGTACATGTCATGAAAAATATGTACGAAAAATTGGTAATTAGTTGTATAACAAACGTACGGTAATGATGTTCCAATCTCATTCGGACCTTAAACAACAACAACAACAAAAACACGAACAACAACATGCACACAAAGTCGTTATGATTACGGATCGTACGATTCAATTTGCAACAGATTATGAAACAAAACATTGCCGTTGACGGTGGCAAAGCATAAGAGGTAAAATGTTGCTGAAGCTGGACAAAATACGATAGACATTCATATGTTTTGAATTGGATACATTTTTTATATGTCCTAACGAAAGACAATTGACTTTACGTTCCCGATACATAGTGACAACTGAAAGAAATTTCGACATTGTATGTGATATATAGATATATTTTATCAAAAAAAAAACATAATTTCGAAAATATAAATGAAACTCGAAAAGATTCGTGATTAATTTCATTTCGTTCAAATAAGTTTTCTTCGACAATTTGATAAATCAAGATTAACAAGTAATAAAAAACATTGTAAATGACAGTTATTTCACATGATAAGAAATGAATATTTATACTGTGATTGCAAATCGATGAAGTAAAGACAGTCATTCGAGTTAAATAGAAAGTAACATAATAACAATTTGTTTGAAAACAAATTCCTACAACGCCGTGAAAATAATACTATTTATGAGGAACAAACGTATGACGATACTTTTCACCTAAAATAATAATGTTCATATGGTATGAACAGTAGTTGTGTAGGAACCGTTCGTGAACTCAAAAAGAAGCCCTTGTGCAGAAATCATAGCACCCCCTAGCGACAATGAATTATGTTTTGTGGTGCGGCTGGTGAAAATCAATGCACGGCAATATTAATATTAATTAAAAAAGAAATACAAAATTTCACCTGTTATAATGGGCACGCCTATATATCGGCGGAAAATAAGTGGACTGGATAAGTAACACACATGGCATTGTTAAAATATATGTACGCAGCTGTAAGCTATGTATTAAAATTGTCGTTCTTTTATAAAATGATTTATACCATTGAAGGCTACAACAATGAGATACGTAAGAATAATGATATTAATGTTCAAATTCGGTCTTAACCCATTGAAAAAACCATTGAGAAATAATTGTCAATGGATAATTAATCGTTTTTGCCAATGACGAATTGCAACATAGCAATAAAATAATGATATCGATCGAGCAACAACGACGATAGTAACGAATATGAGTTTATCGATATATTTAAAGAAGCCAAATAGTGATAGAAATTGAAGCTTAATATATACACGGGTAAGCTCCCAATATTTATATATGTAGTATTACTGAGTCGCACCGTCCTCGTTTACTTGAATTTTGTTCCATACATAGAAAACAAACACAATGTGTTTATCTCCGCGTTAACGTGCGCTCCTGCGGCACAATTAATATTAGTAGTGTTATCCGATCGCATTGCGTATATTCCATATAATCATATTCATGGATGCAAGTGACATTGAGTTGGGCATGCAGCCATTTTTATGATGGAATTGTACATGCATTATGTGTATTAATGAAGGAACAGTAATGATCTTTTTTATCTGCGCCCTGTCGACGTGGCATTTTATTCGTACATGATGGCAATTTATCACCGGCAAAAACGATGCAATAGAAAGTTGAAGAAAATTCATGTTTAATATTGCAACGACACTAAAGTAAAGGAATGAATACTTTTATTTGAAATAAATTAATGTATGAGCGCGCTTAAGATCATTTTCAATTTGTGGAAGAACGCATTTCGAACATAAGCATGGACGGTCCATATTACGACGATATGTAGTGAATGTTCCTCATATTAGAGTCTTACATTTGTATTTAATAAATTCATAAAATATACCTACCAAGTCCTGCAAACGTCCCTTCAAGGGGACATTAAACGTGAAAGAATAAAAAAACAAGAAATAAATTTTTGTGCATTTAACAGAGCATGGCGAGGAACCTTCAGGCTTCAAATGTATTAGTTTGGGCATGCTTTTTTGTCGTATAATTAAATTTCTTTCTTCGTGCAATGAAGTTTGGAGGCCAAAAATATTTTTCGGTTCATATTTGTGCTACTTGAAAATGTGTTTGTTACATGATCGCTTCCTTTAATAATTGCTGTACGGTTTAGTACCAATTGATTGATAATGGTTCCTACAGACACCCGCAACAGTGTGTAAAGCAACGACATTTCGGTTAATTATTCTCAAGACGGTTTAAGGAGTTTGTAGTGTTATCAATGTCATCGCCAATTCAAATTAATTTGAAGAAAATCTATTTTTCGACTGCCATAGTATACGAGTACAAGTACCAATATATGTTCAAACAACAATTTTATGAACGAATTGGTATTCGAGTACATAATACCGAGTACTTCCATTGTTGAATGATTATCCTTTTTCCTCCTATGTAGATGTAAATGGTACAGAGATACATAACGTGAAAATGAATCCAAGTGTATACTCAAAGTGTCTTTGTATGAAGTTATCGTAAATGTGTTCTTCTAAAAGGAACAAATCGTTGTCATTGTCGAACACGTGCATTGAAACGTCCGGCACGTTGTCCTCGTAGACATGACAAATGTAAGAAATGGAAATAATTGAAATAATAATATTTATTTTTTTATAGGTGAAACATGAAAAGAGGAAGCGGTGTACGAAGAAATTAGTGGATTATGAATCAAGGGAAAATATAAGCTCGGTAAGCATCCCAATATCAAATATAATGAAAACACGACAGTATTATGGCTGTGAATAAATGATCAACGCAATATATTACGAAAGCAATTGAACAGCAACCCCTGCGCTATAACTAGGACATTGTCTTCGTAGCAGATGTTATTGACGATAATTCGACAGAGACGGTAATTCCGACGAAGAAAGATGTGTAAATAAAATAATTTCATGAACGATTTATAATACAAATTCAATGATCGTACTCCGTTAACGGATACCACCACTGTGATCGCTATAAAATTACCATGTGTACTGTAGCGCAAAAGAAATGTAAGTTTCGTAAAACGTCATGTTTATAAATGAACATGGTAACCGGGAAAAATGTTGACCTATATTAGCAGCGTCAAATAGTTCAATTGCCCGTTAATGAACTCCCGGTGTCTATGCATCGCGAGCAATGAGGGAAATTGACAATAAATTTCAATTGAAGCGACCGAGTGCTCATTCGGACCTTTCGTCATACAACTTGATCGGTGCTCGGAGGTATAAAATAAAAGTAACGATACCATTTTGATGTTCTCGTAGCCTGCCAACGGCCGTTGGCTGCGAAAACCGATGACAGCGTCGTTGGTATCGTTGACAGCTTCACGACACTTTCCACAATGCACTGAGACACATTTAGTTAAAAAAATAAGAAAATATGTACAAATCGTGGCTTCATATTTTACACGAAAAAAAGTAGCATGTAAAATTCTGTATCGAGTATGACGAATATGTATTAATTAATCGGTTGAGAGTGTCACATTGAAATGTAATTCAATGTTTTAAAAATTCAACTATTTCCCTACTAATAGAATTATAATTATCATAGTTCATACATGAAACATTTTTCGCACACGTTAACTTTAGGTACATCGCCATATTGTACCCAGTTATAGGGCACGATTTTCTCAGCCACGGATAGGAAACGCTGGTGTAAAAATTTGTGCCAACGTTACAGACGTCGTTCACAACCACGCGAAGCCCAGTTAAGGAGGGTCATCACCTTCGTCAAGATATGTTTAGCAATACTGACTTTTTTTTTACGGATTGCTCTAACAGTTAAATAATGAACCCCGGAGTTTCAAGAAGGTTGTCTTCACCGTTTTTGAGATAAAAAATATTTAGTTTTCGTACTTTTAACATTGTTTCTTATGGCAGATCGTCGATCGAGAAAGTTTTTGCACGTTACCTAGCATCGTTAATATGTTAACCTGGTAATTAAATTATTGAAAATTATGAGCGATATCTTGATGATGCTCTATGAAAAATTTCAACCCTACCGGGACGAACGACAGTACGAACGTCGTTCGTCTTGTGAAACGACGGTTCCTGACGTCGGAAACCGTTGGAAACCGTGACTCACCGTCGTTTCACAAGACGAACGACTGTCGTTTACTGTCGTTCGTCCTGGTAGGGAAGACCCTGACCTTCACGGTTATTTTGCAATAAATAATTATTTAATCAGAAAACTCGAATTCAACCCACGAGTGGCGGCCATGATGGAGAGCCGCGGCAACGTAGTAGCACTCGAAGGCGCGAGTATTAATGGCGCGCAGTTCAATTGTATAGAGACCTTTTATCAACGTAATATTTCTGCATATGCGTGTGGGTGATAACGTACAATGTACATACATTTTATTAGAAGGGTTTTACCAGGATAAATAGTGGATAAATTTAAAAAAAATCATACGTTTCTTGTAACGCTATGTAACGTTACAACATTTTATGTTGTCATTGCTGTTTTATAATAATTTTTTACACATGACAGGAAAAAAAATATGTCAACATTATAATAACTTTTGAATGGAATATATATCTTTAATTATCTGCAGCAGAATCTTTCTCTATTTTACTTTTCTCATCGACGTCTGCGTGAGCAGCACTTTGGAGGTTATGTCCCGCAGGAACCGTTTTTATATTTCTTTTTCCAATTGCACTGAGTTTCACGTTTCGTCTATAGACGCTCTCGCGAACTAATTTTCCTTCTCACCGAAAGTTAGTATGCATAATTTCACGGGACAAGATAAAAAATAATCATAGAACTTCGAAAATTATTTGATACGATAGTAAACAAGCAGCAGCAGAACACTCGCATAGCACCCAACTGCTGAAAAAAAAACTATATTTCGCCGCGCTGTTGCCACGTTTCTCGGTTCAGTAGGGGTGTACGAAATATTATTATATTAATTAGCAAAAGCTATATAATTAATCTCAAATGGTGGCAATCATTATAAAATATTACCAATGTTCGAATAGATCGATCTAATATCGCGAATTTCTTAGTTTAACATTGAAAAAATTTTACTTTCTCGAGTTGGCTACTCTGGAGAGCCGCCGTGCTTAAGCATAGGCTTTCCGCTCGGCCCCCTCACCCCCCAAGAAAGGTGATGACCCTCCTTAAGGGGAGGCAAAATACCGACATTTTTCGTGCGAGTGCGAGAGAGAGAGGATGATAGGGGTCGTGTGAGAGCGAGAGAGAGGACCGACTGTCGCCTTTAGCCTCACCTTAAGTACATGAGCCGGGATATACATCCGTATGGATGTATGTTCGACTATATAAAATAAAAATTCGACTTTCAGCGACACAAGTCGACTTGTGTCGCTGAAAGTGCTTTCCATTTGATTTGTGTCACCGTGTGTCGGCGCCACGAGTCGACTCGAGACGACTCCACTGGAAGTGAGAGTTCATGTGTGTCAATGCCGTGTTTCATGCGTGTTCCATTTATTCATTTTCGAGAGTCGACACGAGTCGACATGAGTTGACACAAGTCGACACAAAAGTCGTATAAATGGAAAGCACCCTAAGAAGCTCCGTTTGGCCCGGAGTGTCGCACCCCTGCCCTGACTAACACGAAGCTGTAGAGGCTCGCACGTACAACCAGCGACGCTGACTCGCTCGCTCTCACTCTCAAACACACGGTTTCTGTATCATTCTGTCTCCATTCATCGATTCTTTCTTTCTGCTGAAACGTACAACCAGCACACTGGCTCGCTCGCTCTCACTCGCAAACACACGGCTTCCATATCATTCTCTCTCTATTCTTCGATTCTTTCGTTCTCTTGTCCTACTTCAAACGCTCCCGCACAACACGGAGTACATGAAACGGACGTCTCTAAAACGTCTGTAGAGATGCCGCAGACGTCTGATACAGAGCTGTGAAAGGTCTCTCAGATGTCTTACAAATGTACTAATGTCAGTAACAAAAACGTCTCTTGAACGTGTTCGAAAACGTCTTCCGGACATCCCCTCTACGACACGCTACGGTGTCTCTTTTACGACTTTCTTCCGATCATTGTGTCCGGGGCTTAAAGTTCGTTCACATAGACGAGACAATACTCGATAAACTCGTAGGGTGCTTTCCAGCAACGTGACACAGTGCGACACTGTGTGACACACTCGCACACTGTGCATGGGTGCTTGCTGGAATGCAAAACATCGGTAAAGCAGTGCTCTTATGCTAACGAGTGACAACGATGATCCGTTGCTAGTGAGTATTTGAAAGCTTCAATTTAAGGGGAGGGTAAACCCCCCTCCCTGCCTTGCTGATCCCGTGAGTGCGAGAGAGAAAGAGCTAAAACTTATAACACATTTTTCTCAAAGATGGCTCGATGGACTAAGAAAATAAAAGTGGGGCCGCCTGTACACGTTAATTACGCAGGCGGCCTCACTCATCTTTTCTCATTTCATCAAAAGCGATCGCCGAAAAAAATGTGTTGAACATTTTTTGAGGTTATGTCGACCTTTACACTCCCCTTAATCGTACAAAACATAATTTAATTACAAATTAAATTTTATTACATTACAAATATAACTTCACTTAATTAAAAATGTAATTTAATTACAAATTAAAATCAATTATAAATGTAATTATATTTGCTTTCAAGTAATTAAATCATTCTTCATATGAGAAATGCCCAAATAATTAGTAATAATTAGCCATTTAACGTGTTATTAACACGTCTTAATTTGGTAGAACGGCACGAAAAAGTTTTTTTCCGTTTCAAAGATTGGCAACCGTTACACGCGACACATTCTGCGACACGCTCAAACTCTCGTTTTCGTTGTGTCGAATTGTGCTGTGCTGTGTCGTTGTAGGAAAGCACTGTGTCAGACACAGTGTCACACAGTGTCGACTGTGTCTCTTGCTGGAAAGCACCCATCGACATCCAAATGAAGTGAATATTCAGTTCTACGATAGGCGTATTGTGCGAATAGAAATTGCGGGTGCCTGACACGTGTAGCGTACTTTTTCGTCCTTAATTATGTCGTGTATTATGTAAGAAGCACTTTGGAAGGGACTGCGGATAAAGAAATTGCAAAGCGCATCTGTCGCGAAATGTATGTTATGAATTTCTCGATCACACGTATGCAATAAGATTCACCGAGCTGAACATGCAAACAGGGACAATGAGATAAGGTTACAGTACGACTATGGTTGCTGCTTCAATTATTTCGTAAAGGATTGTGTTGGCCATTGACACGACACCTCGACACTAATGGAATAATTATGTTATTGTCGTGTATTAATTTCAAAATGATATATAGATACCAGCTTCGACGAAAATAATCAGTCACAGTGATGTGGAGGATGAATCGGATGACGATGAAGTCGACCAAGCGTCAAATAATAAAGAAAATGTACTTCCCCGCGGAAAACGGAATGAGGAAGAAAAGTTATCCGAAGCATTGGAAACAGAGTATATATTTATTGAGAATTATGATATTAATAGTAATAATAATGATAATTAGTATGATAGTATATGGTGGCAATGAAATAGTTCAATGCATTAAAGATGTAATTAAATGTATATTAAAATTGCTTTATTGTCCAAGGAATAATGAAAATGCCGAAGTGGATCGGCAATCACGGAGAAGGTATTTGTATCACGAGGAAACGGAACATGACTTAATGTTGGATGTTCCGAATGAAACTGCCTCAAAGGAAAGTGGTATCGATACATCATTTACTAAGGAAACGATAAAATTGCAACGGACGTCGACACCTAAGTAAGTGTATTGAAATTTAATCATACGATAGTTGATAAATATTAAAGACTGTAATAATTAATTGTAAATGAATACGTTTTATTATGAAGGACAAACGCCAAAGTGAAAAAAGAACCCGCTGTATCAGAAAACAATTTTGGGTCAATTTTCGCACCAGACAATTTCTTTGATGGGTTCATGGGAACAACAACATTATCACCGCTTAAGAATTCACCGGAAAAATTAAACGAGGCAAGAAAATCGAAGGTCAAGGAAATCGACGAGCTCCCAAAAGAATGTACATTGATGTAAGAAAATAACAATAATTACATTAATTTTGGATACAAAGTTTCATATTGCATTAATGTATAATATAATGAAATGTATGAAAAAAGCTCCAATGAAGTTGTCCAAAACGATTATGAAAAATTCCGGAATGGAAACGTCGTCATTAGCGACGGTACCGGGGATGAAGAGGGTACATGGGACGAACAGAAGCAAGTTGTTTTGAATTGAACCGAACGATAATCGGTTCGTGTTCAGGACTGTAATAATAGATTGAAATGAATTTTTTGTTCTTTTTTAAGGAGAAGCACAAAAACGAAGAGTGTACGAGCTCCATCGAAGGAAGAGTTTGTGACAATTTTCTTCGAAGACAAACTTTTGGATGGGTTTCAGTCAACGATACCATCAACGAAAATTCCAACGATACCGGTAACGGAAGACAACCGAAATAAATTGGAAAGCAATAACGTCGCCAAGGTCAGAGTATCATCGAGGTAAGAAAGCAAACAAGACTTGCGTAATTGTAGATAAAAATGAACGTACTGCAATAATATATTTTTAATGCATTAATTTTATTATGTAAGCTCCGGTGGAGACGTCAAAAACGAAGATGGAAAATCTGAAGAAATGAGCGACGACAATCCCGATGACACAAGAAACAAACAAGATGAATTTGACGGAACGAGGCAAGTTTATTGACCACTTGACAGTGCGATTGTCGATAAGTTGTAAATACTGGAATCATTAATTATGAAAAAAATGTTTATGTTACTAAGGACAAGCATTGGAATCGAAAATGTACTCGATAAACCGGACGAACGATATTTCACAAATGAAACAGAAGGAAATGACTGTAAGGTGATCGAGTCGAAGGAAAAAATATCACCGATGAAAACGGAAATCGTACAGGAAAATAACGAGATGGAGGTGGAAGTTGTAAAGGAACGTAACGAGATGGAGACGGAAATCGAAAACGTCGACGTGGTCGTTGAAAAATCGAGGTAACGATACAGCAATTCTTGCATAGCTTTGGATAGAAATTCTCGTATTGCAATGATATATTTTAGAAAAATGAAATTTATGGAAGAAGGTCGGGTGAAGTCGTCAATACCGAAGATGACAAATCTGAAAAAGTAACCAATGACAATAACGATCACACAATAAATGAAGAAAAAAGATTGGACGAAACGAGGCAAGTTCATTGACATTTGACAGTGCGACAGTCGCTGAGTTTTAAATGCTGCAATAATAAATTATCGAAACAAATGTTTTTTTTACTAAGGACAAGCATTGGAATCGAAAATGTACTCGATAAACCGGACGAACGATATTTCACAAATGAAACAGAAGGAAATGACTGTAAGGTGATCGAGTCGAAGGAAAAAATATCACCGATGAAAACGGAAATCGTACAGGAAAATAACGAGATGGAGGTGGAAGTTGTAAAGGAACGTAACGAGATGGAGACGGAAATCGAAAACGTCGACGTGGTCGTTGAAAAATCGAGGTAACGATACAGCAATTCTTGCATAGCTTTGGATAGAAATTCTCGTATTGCAATGATATATTTTGGAAAAATGAAATTTATGGAAGAAGGTCGGGTGAAGTCGTCAATACCGAAGATGACAAATCTGAAAAAGTAACCAATGACAATAACGATCACACAATAAATGAAGAAAAAAGATTGGACGAAACGAGGCAAGTTCATTGACATTTGACAGTGCGACAGTCGCTGAGTTTTAAATGCTGCAATAATAAATTATCGAAACAAATGTTTTTTTTACTAAGGACAAGCATTGGAATCGAAAATGTACTCGATAAACCGGACGAACGATATTTCACAAATGAAACAGAAGGAAATGACTGTAAGGTGATCGAGTCGAAGGAAAAAATATCACCGATGAAAACGGAAATCGTACAGGAAAATAACGAGATGGAGGTGGAAGTTGTAAAGGAACGTAACGAGATGGAGACGGAAATCGAAAACGTCGACGTGGTCGTTGAAAAATCGAGGTAACGATACAGCAATTCTTGCATAGCTTTGGATAGAAATTCTCGTATTGCAATGATATATTTTGGAAAAATGAAATTTATGGAAGAAGGTCGGGTGAAGTCGTCAATACCGAAGATGACAAATCTGAAAAAGTAACCAATGACAATAACGATCACACAATAAATGAAGAAAAAAGATTGGACGAAACGAGGCAAGTTCATTGACATTTGACAGTGCGACAGTCGCTGAGTTTTAAATGCTGCAATAATAAATTATCGAAACAAATGTTTTTTTTACTAAGGACAAGCATTGGAATCGAAAATGTACTCGATAAACCGGACGAACGATATTTCACAAATGAAACAGAAGGAAATGACTGTAAGGTGATCGAGTCGAAGGAAAAAATATCACCGATGAAAACGGAAATCGTACAGGAAAATAACGAGATGGAGGTGGAAGTTGTAAAGAAACGTAACGAGATGGAGACGGAAATCGAAAACGTCGACGTGGTCGTTGGAAAATCGAGGTAACGAAACAACAATGCTTGCATGACTTTGGATACAAATTCTGGTATTGCAATGATATATTTTGAAGAAATGAAATTTCTTACAAAAGCTCGGGTGAACTCGTCGAAAGCGATAATAATAAATCGGAAAAAAGAAGCGACGACAATACCGATGACACACGAAATGGAGAAGAAAGATTAGACGAAACGAGGCAAGTTCATTGACATTTGACAGTGCGATAGTCGATGAGTTTTAAATACTCTGCAGCGATTAATAATAAAAAAAATGTTAATCTTATTAAGGAAAAGCATACAAATAGCAAATGTACGAGGTCGATCAGAAAAACATGATTCCACAATTGGTGAACAACAGAATGACTTTGAGGTGTCTGAGTCAACGAAGCAAGTATCGCCGATGAAAGCTGGTATGATGAAGGAAAGTACCGAGATAGAGGTGAAAGTGGATGACGTTGAAGAGTTCGTCGAAAAGTCGAGGTAACGAAACAAAAATACTTGCATAACTTTGGGTAGTGATTCTCATAATGCAATGATATGTTATGAAAAAATGAAATTTATTAAAGGAGCTCCGATGAAGTCGTCAATGTCGATGATGGATTATCTGATGATGAAGTCGTTGACAATGACAATGATGACGAAAAAGAATACAATGAATTTACAAAACATCGGAGAAGAGAAGCAGAGGAAGCGACGAAAGAAATGAAGGAGGAAAGTACTGATGGGCTAAACGAAGGAACGACCTCGCGGTAAGTAATTGTGAAAGATATCTGTAATAATATGCTGAAAATTAAGGACTTATTAAAAATTACTGAAATGTCATGTATGCATTTAAAGAACATCGAAAGTCAATGAGATTCCTGAAAATGTCGCAAATGTATGCCGTAACAACAATGGTGGTATTCCCGATCATGACAAAGATCAAAACAAAATCTTAAAAAGGCACGAACAAGGAGAAGATAAATTCGAATCGCCAAAGGTTTGTTAGGAAATGTTATTCGTAAATGTCGATATTTGAACTACGTTTTCGAACCATTGTACCCACTAATAGTATCGTTAGGTACCGGAAAGTAACGTGACCCGAGATAATGAAGAAAGTAAACTTTTAAAGAATTTCGTATCGTGCGGAATTTCAAAGTATGAAAAGTATTCGGAAGCCTTGTCCACCGTGACGGAGACATCGCTTATGAGTGAAGAATCGAAGACGGTAATGAAATAGTCGTAATATTATGTGCTCGGTATATCGACGTATCACGATATATGTAAATATTAAATGCGAATAACGATATTCAAGAATACGTCGTTGAATTAAAAATGATTCTTTATCTCTTTTCAAGAAAACGAAAAAACTCCCAAATGTTCGATGTATCGAGAGTGTTAGTGGAATTCACGAAGATTTATTATCCCGTTTGAAAAAAAATGTTGGACAAGATGATATCGATAATGAAAGTTTAGCGCATGGAAGCAATGACAGTTCATTCAACATATCGCAGGTCGGTGAACATGCAGCCAACAATTGTTTCGATGATGCGAGAAGTGGAAGAAATTTCCCGATTTTTAATTACTATATCGATGTGATAATAACCAAATAATGAATTATTTACCAATGAAGGAACACAGCCAAGCATCCGCGGTAACGGAAATAATTGATCGAACGATATGTGGAACCTCGAACATTGTAAGCAATACAACGTGGCAATATGTAAATGTTACGCAATATATTCGAAATGTAATGATCCATTGCCGTTAAAGCAGTGTTTATGTATTAAATTCTTATTCCTTCCCAGAAATCAATGAATGAGAAACATTTGAAGAGGAGAAGGCAACACTTCGAAGCCAACGAAATTTGTCAAAATATCAACGACTCACCAATTAAGAACGGCAAAAGAATCGAAAGGAAATCTTCACTAGTGCAAATAAATTCATTTAACGGCAACGACGAATACGTATGCGATGAGACACCACAATCGATTGATGGTTCCCCATTAGTGCCTCTTCGTATATCATTTGCATCATCGGCAGGGACGAGCGGTATTACATCACGTAAAGTGTCTGAGGTAAGTGTATGATTTGTTCGATTATTTCTAACGGATTAGGAGAACGGTACATGATTGTCAGGTATATAACAGTGTTGACAATTATAAATGTTGAAATACGTAGGTACCGGCTAAACGTATGAGTTCTTCGCCAATTGAGACATCGGCAGGAAAACGATCGAGAAACGTGGCATCGACAGATGGTTCCGACGATGAAGATAGTGATGACTGTGATGTTTACGATGCGGAATTTGAAAGAAAAATGAACGTATATATGAGGAAGAACATGAAGACGATCGCTAAGAATGTATATTCGGAGATGAGGTCAGATCCAACTGCGGGCAGAGATATGACAGCGAAAATCTTGAAAAGGCCAAAAACTGAGCCGGATGGTACTGTGAAGTTAGACGAAACTAGTAGTAACAATGCTGTTTTTGTTGACCATGCGATATGGGCTCCAAGTATGAGTTTTAGAGCAAAGCAATTAGTTCGTGGCCTAACAACAAGGCAAGAACGGATTCAGTATTATCTCACTCCTAACAACAATGGTCGCCAGATACCTGACGATATTCTTCAGGAAGTGGTAAAGCAATGCTTCTTATTGCAAGCGTACAACCCGCTTTCATGTACGGACAAAGACGATCCACGAAGGTCTATAAGAGACTGGATGTCGAAGAAATTCCGTGACGATCGAACTGCATATAAAAAGCAATTGAAGAAACAAAAGTTGGCTGAAGAAGAACAACGGAGAAGAAAATTGAAACCGGCGAACGCGTCGGATAAGAATGTGCCTGCGGAAAACATAAATGTAATTGATGTCGGAGCAGGGAACTCTGGGATACAGCGGAAAAAGAAGGCGAACAACATGAAAGAAACTGCAGGAACGAAAAATGTGCGGCCGGTTAAAGTTACGAGTACTGTCGCTTGTAAAAATAGTCGGATATTGAAACCGGGTGAGATATTGGAGATATTGAAGCCATCCACGTACAGAGGCGAGAGTAACGAAAAAAATGTCAATGTAAACGAAACTTACGATGAACGACAAGTAATGAATATATTGATAATGACGACGGATGAAATGAAGGAAGTGATGAATAATCAAAACACCGTGAAGATCAATGGTGAGTGTTGTCGATATTTTTAATCATTATATAGATGGAATAAACATATTTTCCAATACAAGACAAAGCTATTGGGTATTTGTTCGTACATAGTACGCTATTCGAAATGAAAAATATATATATGGGGCATTCCATGCCATGCAGAACGATTGAAAAGTAGTCAAGTCCCATGAAAAATTGTCATTTGTTAAATTGTGCAATGATATGAAAATGAGTAGTATGAATTTTTTCCCCATTTTTGGATCGCATTTTATCGAGTTTTCAAATATAAAATTTTTTTGAAATACCGTTATATACCGTGATGAATGTGATTTAAGAGAAGAAACTTTAAGACGAAAAGCTTGTAGTTTTACATGAACTTTGTGACAAAAGTTGCAGAAATGCCCATTTCTTGGAAAATTATACAAAAATTTTTTTCTTCAGTCTTTATGTTACTTTCGATCTTTACCGAAAAATTCCACAAAATACTCGGAAGAGTTTACAGCAGCACCTATTTTTTTTTTTATGGTGGCTACATTCGTTGTTCCAAAACTGCTTTGTTTTATGAATAATCTTTTTGTTTTTATTTTTGCTCCATGGAGGTCCAAAATATGCATGTTGTTATTGTAGATGTTCTGTTATGTAAGAATTCGAGAGAAACAATTTGGGAGAGTATGATTTTACATATGAATTTATAAACGAAAAAAAACGGTGCTTTGAAATTACTGTTATGTCTAGGAAGAATACGATGAAAGAAATAGTGTTTTAGAAACCAAAGTTTAAGTTGTACATCCACTTTCTGAAAATTATATCTTTTCTAATTTGAATGTTGAAAAAAATACAATTTCCATAAGAAATATACGAAAATAATTTCATTCCATCGGTATGTCACTTTCGATTTATGTCAAGAAATGGAAAAAAAAAAATATGAAATGTGTACAGTATATTTTTTTCCAAAGTGGGCTATATTCGTTATTCCGAAGCTATGCTTTGTTTTCTTAATAAACTTTTTTTTTACAATAATCATACAGTTTCCATAAACAAGTACCTTATGAAAAAGTTTGCACTTCATATCAATGTTTCGGAGTTGATATGATCACCTTTAATGTGAAATGTTTAGAATATGAAGATATATTAATTCGTAAAGTTTAATATATCTTTACACATAAATAATTGACCGTGAATAAGAAAGAAGTGGGGATTTTCGTATAAGATTAATAACGCGAAATGTGAAGATTGTTCATGAGAATTAGCGTGTTAAAAGCCATTCAAGATTTAAAAAGCCTTGCAATAATTTAAATGCGTGAGCTAACGATGATTGAAGAATGTTGAAGAGAAATGACTTATTGGAGTATATTGAAAATATATAATACTGTCATTACCAATGTTATATTAATGAATACATTTCATATCGAAAGTTGTTTAACAATTTATGAAAATGTTGGTTACATTTTGTCCTGTATTTGTGAAATACTGGTATATTTTATTCATTATAACGATGAAGTAAGTATTGAAACGTTCATTCAATAAATGTTTCTCATGAAAATGGGATTCAAATTGTGAGGACGGTTTCTTTCAAGATAATAATATTGATATTGAAATAATGTTAAACAATTGTCAAAATTTGATAACTAAATAACATGATTGTTGTACAAAGTTTCGTAATGAACGCTTCGTTGCTTTGAAATTGCTGCCATAATGGGATCTTTGTCATGAAATTTAGTATAAAGCGTTAAATCTCATACAAAAAAGTATCATCCTTATTAGTGTACCGTTCTCCGTTTTTGAGCTATGGAAACCGAAAATTGTGAAGAAAGTGTATCCATGTCATTAGATATGAGAATGGAAATGGAAATGACAAAAACTTGAATTATTAATGTGAAGGGCTAATATTTGGGAGGGGAATTTGTTTAGGGATATTGTAAGGATGTATTAATGTTTGAAAAAAGTTGAATAGCAAGTGTATTTTCAAGTGCTTTTCACGGTATCGTAATGAACCCTTAAAAAACCCATCAATGCCTGTACTGCATGACAATTGTATTTTCCCAACTGTCCAGGAAAGTACAGGCTTGTAGATTATCGGTTCGAATGTACCAAATGTTTGGAGTTTTACACGAAATGTACGATGAAACAAAGGAACAGGGGTAATTTTGAAATCAACCAAGGCGAAATAATCGAAGTAATGGCGACAATTGACGATATAAATGTTCCATTTGGAAGATACTTGCTCTACAAGTACATGAAGCCGATTGAAGGAGAAGATAACAAGTTCCAGTAATTATCCCATTCTTTAATAACATGTATATTCCGTTGATACGTGGCAATCAATGAAAGAAATGCCTTTATTGATGCAGATTCCTCACTCGAAGAATAATAGAAGTAGCAGTGTTCCATCATGTCGTTCATCTGGAATGTACAAAGTATTCTGATTTGACGAAGGAACTGAAGGATTTGTTCGAGCATGGTAAGCGAAAAGTTACTGTAGCAATGATTTGTTGAATAGAAAGTGGATTAAAAGATTACTGAATAATTGGAAATTGTTTTTGTAAACAGAGGAGAAAATTGCAGAGATAGTTAAGAGCGAAATGATGTATGTCCATGCTGACGACCAATTTTCGCTGAAGTATAAGGATTCGAAATTAGATTCACATACGAAGTTCGTTAAAAGTATAGATAAAGTACGACGATTACGTCGAAAAAAAGCTTGAATCGGCAACGTTGATTATGAAAATGCAACGGTGTTGATATTGTAATAACAGGTACCGTACATTATGAACGTAACCAGGTGGTGATATTGTATTGTATAACAGTATTGTATAACGAAATCGTAATAACAGTTGACGACGGCAGAAATCAATGAAAGTATTGAAATATATTAAAAAGTTGTTTTAAAAAAAGTCGATATGTCGGGTAATGGATATGGGAATGAAATATATTTTTGTATATGCATATGAACGTTTCGAATGTAATGATTGTTGTCGAAGGTTCATTGCTTGAATAATAAATTTCATTTATTACCCCGCGTGTACTGTACCAACGTTCAATAATGAAGTGACGATAAACATTGACAAATAAGATTCATGGATTCAGAGTGGGACAATCGAATACTGGTCTCTTTAAAAATGCGGCATAGCCCGCGTATTGTGATGGTGCAATGAGCACATTACTCGTGAATATTTATGGTAAACGGGGTTAATAATAGTATATTGAGTCGACCGAAGTAGCTTACGAGGTATGAATGATTAAGTGAATATAGTATTACTGATAGTAGTTTGTATTCAACATATGATGAAATATACGATTTCATTGTTTTATTTTCATGGCGCATGACGAGACGAATAGAAGATTCGATGATTCCTTGTGCACGTCGAAATACGGAACGTGAAGTCAATATGTTAAACGGAGGAATTACATATTCGTCGTGTCAAGTTCACAATGAATTGCCGGATGAAATTCGCACAGTGTAATAATTTCTTATGGAGGAATGAAATTGTCGGTGATGTAATGCGGAGGTAAATTGTTTGACGACAATTGGTCGCTGCGTACGGCGAGAGGTTAGTTCCACGACTATAATATCAAAAGTAACGAATTAGTGTTATGTGTATGACATGTCTTTATTGCAATGAAGGAACAATTATGTTACATGGTTCGTTTCCGCTGTCGACTGCCAATGATGGATAATTGAATGGGGATGAAAATGGAGAAATAAATGAAACGTTTTTTATAATGAGACGTACAAGGATCGAATAGTGACCTTTTTGGCGATGCAAGATGGCAGGAATTGCTATCTAATACAAAAGTAGCATGTTTTGCAACGGTTCATCATCGCACTGGCCAATAAGCGGTACGTACAATTATTGGAATAATAAATTTCCGATTGTAATGTTGTTTTAGTTATTAGAGATATGAATAAATATTTAGACATGTGAATGTATGTTTTGAATTTCTTGTTAATGACGTTGCGCTGTGAATAAAAAATTGTGGGACAAGTTGTATTGTATTTCAAGATACGAGCGAGGTACCTCGTACTGCTCGATGTAAATTTTGCTGATGTAAATTCAAAATATTTAAAACATTTTGGCATTGCCGTTATTTTTATTAACGAAAGAGAATTATCATTATAGATTAGCGCCATCGTGGACTATTCATTATGAAAAATCGAATGATGAAGAAAATTGACAAATACAAACAGTATATTTTGTGTCACGAAAGGAATGCATCGAGTGCTTTCTACCTTGATGAAGATGTAATGCAAACTGAGCTGTGCAGCTCGCGAATATCACGGTTATTGACTATCGAAGATTAATCGTCATAATGGACAATGAGGTACGTCACAAGTATGATATGGGGATTACATAACATTTTATAATTATTTAGTTATTGTGATCATAATGTATGTTCGTAAATATATTGCAAAGCAATTGTTGACGTCATCAATGTCTTGCGGGGGGTGCCGAATCGAAAATGTAATGATAGTATTATGTCAAGGAAGTTTTATCGGTAGAGACGGAATAATAAGTAATTGATACCGTCGAATAACCCATTACCGCGCATGAAAGAATAAATTTAAGTAATGGCATAATAAAAATTGCTGGAGTAATGAAGTTTCGATTAATTATTTTCAAACCATGATGTAGCAAAAGTATTTTTTCATTTATAACATAATGTCGATTGACAATAATGCGGTTTTTGTGACAAAATAATATTTCCATGGCATGAAACGATGACAATGTGATAGTAAATGAATACTTACGGAACATTTTTGGAACTGCGGATTCGTCGGACAAATTGCATATAAAGTATAGGCATACATGTATATATTAGCGAAGATTGTTTGCTAATCAATGGTAAAGGAGATACAAATACGACATGGGTGTAAACTCCACCAAAGGAATGGCAAAAACAGTATGAGGTGAAATGTCGTGAATAATATTATAGAAGAGAACTGAAATTATTGTTACTTTCTTTCAACATCAGATAGTCGAGTCGGCATGAGTTAATTATTGTCTAAGTTATTGTAGCTACAACATTCAGTTTGTTTTGTGATAATTTATACAAGTTGACAATTGTTTAGTAAATTTTCAAGTGTAAAGACAAAAGTGTAACGATGATTAAGTAATTATATCAATAAAGAAAGGTTATAGTGCTTTGATGAAGCCATTCGCAGGGTCCAGTGAAACAATAACTTTAATCGAATGATAAATATTGAAAGGAATGTAAAGTATGGAAAGTTAGGAGCACTTGAAATGGTGATATTCTGATGTTAATGAAAAACGTTGCCTACATTAAATAATGATGTCGTTATCATTTTTGTGTATGGAATATTATTATTAATAATATTATTATCTTCGAGTTTCGTTTCTTCAAGTGACCTCGAGAATTCATTTCGTTCAACATGGACATGTCGTTAACAATAATGGGGTGTAGGTCGCAAAAATGCTCAATAGAAGAAACGAAGTACAATGATAGTGTTATTTGGTTGCCACATTAGATAACCGAATAGGCATGAGCTCATTGTGGTCTCCATTGTTGTAGCTCGAAATTGCCGTTTATTTTTGATTATTTCGCTAATATAACCATTTATCGTGAAAATTGAAGTCGGAGTTCAGTAAAAGCATGAAGGTGCGATGAAAAAATATCGAAATAAGGGATTAAACGTTTCGCTAATTAGGAGCGTTTGAAATGTTTAGGTTTGGAGGTCAATGACAAACGTTGGAATGATTTAAAAGTGTTGTTATCGTTATTTTTCTCTTATCCCATATTGTTTCGGTAATATTATTATATCTTGTAGTGTCGGTTCATAACGCAACTGCAGACAATTATTTTATTAACGTGTTGACTTTTGCCGTGAACGATAGTGGAATGTTTTTGTCGACGAAAATGTACCAAACTAAGTGAATCGTAATCGCGAAAATGATAATGTTATCTATTCGTAGATAAGTCGGTGCAGAGTATATATAGAGAAATAGTTAAAGTTAAATTGATCGTCGTTCGTTGACGAATTTTTTTTCAAGATTTCAGAAATGCATGATTTGTGGAATACGTCTAATGTAATTATTAATGTAATTGAAGATACATATTTTTAATAATTCGTTTCTTTCATGTGCTGCAACTAAATTCGATAATGGAAATTCGATAAACACCTTGAGAAATGTAACGCATGGATTGAAAGTAAGTCATGGGGATCGAAAACCAGTTCCTGCGACAATTGAGAGGTAAGTTTGAAGGATACATTTGAAAAATTACAAATTTGTACGATGTTTGCAATTTCCGGATAGTAATTAATGAAAATTTTGTTTCATTATTCGTTTACGACATGTACTGCCGACATTGGATAACGGAATTTGGATGTATATGGAAAATGGAATCAAATCTGTTGAGAATGACACGTAAGAGGATCGAGATGAAAGCAAACGTAAGTAATTGCAAATGTCGATAAAAATTAGTGTGAGTGCCAAGGTACTACTGACGAGAATTCATGTGTAAACATGTGAGCTCGTATCAGTCGCATTTGGAAAAGTTGAGATTGTGCCTTGGTTTTGATAAAAATTCGTTTGGTAACGAAAAAATTCGCAAATTAGCGTAAAGAACGAAACTTGAAAATTTATTGTTGAATTTTTTAAAAATGACTATTACGTGACTCGCCTGATATGCTTGAAATGTCAGTAAGCACCTAACGGGAGAAAAGCCCGTACATATTATAAAGTTATTTAGTTTCTGCTTAATTTTATGTCCATTTTAAAAAACCCAAAAATAGCGCAAATTCAAGTGTTCATAACTCTCGATCGGTTAGACCGATTCCAAAAATTCTTTTTCGTACTTGAAGGGTGTCACTGAACTTAGAGAATGGCGTTTGATTCATGCTGATTACTCAATTATTTTATAAATGAGAACAGTTTGAAAATCGTCGAAAAAAAATTGAAAGGGGTATGCCTTTAAAAATTTAAAAAAATCAATGGTACAACTTGAAAAATCTGCAAGAAATTGAAAAATGATTCGAATCAAATTAATAAAGCGGTAATTTAAAAACTTCAACGATCTCGAAAATAATAAGCGCAGTTTCGCTCGTACATTTTGCTTAGAAATAGCTTTAATGTTCGGCAAAATAGAAAAAAAAATTTATTCATTTTTTTCAAACTATATATATATATATATATAGATATATATAGATATTTTTATATCTATATATAGATATATATAGATATATATAGATATTTTTTTCAAACTATATATAGATGTATTTTGTCCCCCTGAACACAAATCTACCAATAGTTTTCTCAACAAATTAAAATTTTCATGATTTCTTTTATTTTTATTTTCAATTTTCATTTCATAAATTTTTGGTTTTCTATTTAGAAATTCCTGATAATTTTAAATTTTTCATGTTCTCCTGACAGAGGGTTAAAATTTCGAAGACGTCAGGGAAATTCCTGTCATCTGATAATCCTATTATCGTTATAGACTTGTATCGTCAATTGTCCCAACACAAACATTGGCTAACACCAATTTACCAGTCTTACTCTGACGTCACACCTGACGGTCCTTTCCCGTTTAACCCCAAGTGCAAAGATGTTAACACATCAAAAAGTATGGGACACAATTGGTATCGTGCATGAAAATACGAGCAGCAAGGTCAATCGGTAGCGGACTGATGAACGGCAGTAAAATGTATTCAGTAATAAATGAAATGAACTGATGAAAAATTCTGAGCAATTTTAAGTAGACCATTTCAGTGGCTCTGATGAGTGTACGAAGTAATTCTCAAATTAATTTACAATATTTTTGAATAATTATTTCCAAACTACATTTTCGTTAAACTATTTTTTCGGCAAGAATATACGGCCCATTGACAATTATGTGGTTGGTATAAACAAACATGTTTCAATGGCATGTAACGACAAAAATTGAAACTGAAATGAATATTAGCAAAACATTTGTTCACATTCGGAATCATCGGGAAAACAATACAGATGTATATTAGCAAAAAGTATCGGTGAATTAGTGTTGATGGATATAGGAATACTACATCGATGTAAAGGCCGAGGAAAGGAATGTAAAAGAAATGTGTGAAGTCGAATGTCGTCAAGAAAATGATGTAAATGAAGCTAAAGTAGTGCTATCTCTTGATAAATGAGGTAGATAGCCGAATAGGCATGACCTCATTGTGGTTCTAATAGTTGTAACTTGAAAATAAAGTCAATGTTCGATAGCTTCTAGAAGTTAATAATTATTTCGTGAATATAGAAATGAGGACCGTGGACAGTGAAACGATATTTAAGTATAATTAGTAATAAAAATGAAGTTGCAGAACAATGGTGAAGATACTATTCTCATGGTTAATTGAAGTAAGTGAAGTACAACGAGATATATTGAAAGGAATGATAGTATGGAAAGTTAGGAGCATTTGAAATTGTGATATTCGAAGATTAATGAAAAACGTTGCATACATTAGATAGTGTTGTAATCATTATTTTTGTCCAGCCAATATTATTATGAACATTATAATCTTTCCGTGTCCTTTTTCGTGTAAACGAAAACGATTTTTTGGTTACACGTGGCTCAGTTCATTGACAATCATGGGTTGTTGCTCGAAAAAATATATTGATTCATTGTATTTAGAAAGAAATGAACAGTAATAAAAAATTTTAGGCGTCGTCAAAGTGTAAGCTTTAAAGTATGAAAAGACAAAAAATTTATGAATCTGTAAAACAAACACGAAACACTGAGAACTAAAATTATTTTGTTTTGAAGGTGTCTAAGAAGTGGACGAAGAATTGCAACAGGTTAAGAATTCACTGTTTACTTGATGAGTAGAAAACCACGAAATTGAAGGCGGCAGAACTGAGAGAGATAGAGAGCATTTCCATAGGAGTGAGAGAGATAGAGATATTCTGCATCTCTCTCAGTCTTGCGTAAAAGTGCCCCTCTATTCTGCATCTCTCTCAGTTCTGCTGCATTCAAAATATTTACACACCAGCCATAGGACATGCGGGGTCCATGTATACTAAGTCCATGGATAATATACTGACAATTCAGAATGCTTTGGTATTATTGTGGAAAAACATATTGTTATTGCAGAAAGCGATGAGGCATTGACAACGAAACGAGTTTAAGATATAAACGAATGAAAATGAGGCTAAATGGATAAAAGTATTGGTCAATTAATGTTGAGGAAGATAGAAATACTACATCGATAGGAGTTCCGAGGAAAGCAATGCAAATAAAAAGTATGACGTTACATTTCGTCGAGACTGCAATAGAAAAAATGAACTGAAATTAGTGTAATTTTGTTTGTACATTAGATAGCCGATGAGGCGTGAGTCCATTGTGCTCTCCATTGTTGTAGCTTGAAAATACCGTTGATTTTTTAAAATTTCTATTGTTCAACCATTTTTCGTGAATATTGAAGTCAGAGTTCAGTGAAAGCGTTAAAGTACGATAAAGAAATATCTAAATAAGGAATGATATAAAAAAAAGAAGGGAGTGTCGTTTCATCCTGTGACTGAAGACGATTATTTTTTGAACATTTAGACTTTTGCAATAGACAATAGTAGGATGTATTTGTTGATGAAAAAGTAGCAAATGCAACAATGAGTCCATCGTAATAGCGGAAGAAATGAAATTATCCATTCGTGGATGAGTAGGTATAGAGTATATTGTGAAATTGTTGAAGTGAAATTAATCGTTGTCCGTACACCAAAGTTTTGGGAGATTCAATAAATGCACAATTTCATGAATATGTTCAATTTCATTATTAATGTAATTGAAGATACAATTCATTAATAATTCGTTTGTTTCATGTGCTGCAACAAAATTCGATAATGGAAATTCGATCAACACATTGAGAAATGAAAAGCATGGATTGAGAGCGAGTCATGGGGATCGGGTACTGGTCTCTTCCACGATTGAGTGTAGGCGCAGCATTATGTCAACGAGCGTGGAGCAGCGGCCGATGAATTTCTCGTAACGAGGTTAATCATTGTAAAGGAGAAAAACCGCTGTACCCAACGATTTGTGGATGAAGTAAATATTATTATTCCATCAATGTCGTATTATTAATATTCGACGAGATGTTATATATTGCGTAAATATATTAACGAAAATTAGTCGCCTCGTACGACAAGGGAAGTTGGGCAAATGTAAATTCGCAATATGTGTAATGTTGGCATTGTGGTTATTTTTATTGACGAAATATTATTTTTATCATTTATCAGCGCCATCACGAATTTTTCATTATGGAAAATGGAATTTGGAAAGAAAAGCGGAAAGTACGACCGGTAGAAGGTTGTGAGGACAAGGGGATAGAGTACTCTTGGCCCTTACTCGATCTAAATACGATCAGAAATCGTCGTTCCAAAACACTGATTCGGACATAATATCGTCACATATTTCTGTGACAACGTAAACGTTCTATGAGGATCTGTAATTGGACATAACGAGCATCGTATAGTAGAGGCGAAGAGATTCCATTAATCGAACGGTAACAGTTACTCCGACGGTACGGTAACTGAGGACCGTCTTTCGGTAAATGTTCCCACATTTGTCGGTTGGTACAATCAAATAATAGTTGTCCAGATTTTCCGTGTCAAACGATATTAAATAGGATATGGTATCGAAGCTGCTTCTTGTAAAAGTAATGGAGAATCGTTTTTTTTTTTTTTGAAATTAATATACGTCAACATGAGAATTACGCCGAACTATCTTCGATTACGCTTTAATTTTTGTAAAGTAATTGACCGTAGGAACAACGGCAATATAATTTTGAAGTTTCGATGATACTCAAAATATTTTTACATTCAATATTGGAGCACCTATGTCATTGCGTACAATTGTCTTGACAACTGTAATGTTTTGAAAATCTTACACGCGTTTTTCTGATATTGCTGACTTTGTTATTTTCAGTGTTTCTTTATTAAAAATAATTAAACGAAGAAAAGTGATTGAAATGAAAAAGTAATTGACATTATGATAATAGCAAATTAACTTGTTGGGGATTGATGTTTCGACGTTGCTCGTTATATCGTGATGTATGAAATAATATAAAATGTTTTATTATTGTAAGCCGGAAGTCAGACTGTAACGATTTTTGAAATGTATACTGTAATAATTGCATGTATTACTATTGAAGGGTATTTCTTTGGTTATAGTGACGTGCGTCTTTTGTAATGGAATGAACGTGATAATGGAAACAGCGATATCTCGAAACATTGTAATATATAAAAGAACTGTACTCGTTGTTATGGCAAACCACCGAAAATGTTGTTGGCACAATTAATGTCATGGATGTACAAGTTATATATTAATTTCGTACATAATTATAAGAAACTCGTGTACGTACATGGTGAAAGCACAATAGATCATACAATGAATACTGTAGACGGTGAAATATTTGGTGCATCAGTTGACGATGTCGTGATGAAAAGGCCATTATATTATACCGATTATAATTGAAGAAAAATTTTTGGAGGTAAAAAATTAATATTCCGAAATATGTCGAATATTCCGAGTATTTGACGTATGAAAGAATTCATTTTTCCATCTTTAATGTCATTAATTGTAATTGCCCACAGTTGAACGATAAAAAATTTCATTAATTACTTACTCCATCAAAATGGTTGTTGATTAAAAATTTGACTATTTTCAAAACGGAATAACGAAGAAGGGTTTTAAAAAAAATTACAAGTATTCCGAGTGCTTGTAATTGTTTTCAATGTCATGTTATAAAGTTTGTGACAATGTACCTTTCACTTTTATATACATTGAATAGAATATATGATAGCTGCTCAACTTCAGTCCATCTCATTGTTAATACATTACAAAGGAGACGTTCTTCAAATACGTACGAAATTATTAATGTTATCATGTACGACATAATGACTGTTGTCGATATTTACCCACCTCTACTATATACGTGGAACCCATATCGAGTAATTGTTGAGAAAGAAATTTATTATAATTATATTGTAAGATGTAGTAATAAGTGTAACGTAGACACAACACCTAGTTTACATTTGACGATGATTACTGTAAAACATTTTGTATAACGAATAATGACGGTACCGATAACCGTCGATCCAAACCCCACGATCATCCATGATACTCCAATCATGCCCAAAAAAAAAAAACAAAATATTTGCCCATCTCATAATTACCACTCCCGCAAAAATAATGAATCCATTTTCCTTCAAAACAAATAAATATAACTGATATTCCCCGCAGATTCTTCTCCCACCGTCACGATGCTAATTTTTTTCTACAATATCAATTCCAACATGCTTTTTTTCGATGGTTCAAATTAACGGGTTCAACTCGACGCCGCTAAGGCGGTAGAAAAGGAACAGTCAAATTCAACGGTCTTTTCGACGCCGCTAAGGCAGTAGAAAAGGAACGATCAAATTCGACGGTCTTTTCGACGCCGCTACGGCGGTAGAAAAGGACCAGTGGAATTCGACGGGCTTTTCGACGCCGCTAAGGCTGTAGAAAAGGAACGGTCAAATTCGACGGTCTTTTCGACGCAGCTAAGACGGTAGAAAAGGAACAGTGGAATTCGACGGTCTTTTCGACGCCGCTAAGGCGGACCAAAAGGAACGGTCAAATTCGACGGTCTTTTCGACGCCGCTAAGGCGATAGAAAAGGAACAGTGGAATTCGACGGTTTTTTCGACACCGCTAAGGCGGACCTAAAGGAACGGTCAAATTCGACGGTCTTTTCGACGCCGCTAAGGCGGACCGAAAGGAACGGTCAAATTCGACGGTCTTTTCGACGCAGCTAAGGCTGTAGAAAAGGAACAGTGGAATTCGACGGTCTTTTCGACGCCGCTAAGGCGGACCGAAAGGAACGGTCAAATTCGACGGTCTTTTCGACGCAGCTAAGGCTGTAGAAAAGGAACAGTGGAATTTGACGGTCTTTTCGACGCCGCTAAGGCGGACCGAAAGGAACGGTCAAATTCGACGGTCTTTTCGACGCAGCTAAGGCTGTAGAAAAGGAACAGTGGAATTCGACGGTCTTTTCGACGCCGCTAAGGCGGTAGAAAAGGAACGGTCAAATTCGACGGTCTTATCGACGCCGCTAAGGCGGTAGAAAAGGAACAGTGGAATTCGACGGGCTTTTCGACGCCGCTAAGGCTGTAGAAAAGGAACGGTCAAATTCGACGGTCTTTTCGACGCAGCTAAGACGGTAGAAAAGGAACAGTGGAATTCGACGGTCTTTTCGACGCCGCTAAGGCGGACCAAAAGGAACGGTCAAATTCGACGGTCTTTTCGACGCCGCTAAGGCGGTAGAAAAGGAACAGTGGAATTCGACGGTTTTTTCGACACCGCTAAGGCGGACCTAAAGGAACGGTCTTTTCGACGCCGCTAAGGCGGACCGAAAGGAACGGTCAAATTCGACGGTCTTTTCGACGCAGCTAAGGCTGTAGAAAAGGAACAGTGGAATTCGACGGTCTTTTCGACGCAGCTAAGACGGTAGAAAAGGAACAGTGGAATTCGACGGTCTTTTCGACGCCGCTAAGGCGGACCAAAAGGAACGGTCCTTTTCGACGCAGCTACGGCGGTAGAAAAGGAACAGTGGAATTCGACGGTCTTTTCGACGCCGCTAAGGCGGATCGAAAGGAACGGTCAAATTCGACGGTCTTTTCGACGCCGCTAAGGCGGACCGAAAGGAACGGTCAAATTCGACGGTCTTATCGACGCCGCTAAGGCGGTAGAAAAGGAACAGTGGAATTCGACGGTCTTTTCGACGCCGCTAAGACGGTAAAAAAGGAACAGTGAAATTCGACGCTCTTTTCGACACCGCCAAGGCGGTACGCGTCGAAAACTAAGATTCGACGCTGCTTTCGACTCTTCGGTAACACTACAAATTCATTTTCGACGGTGGATTCGACGGTGGATTCGACTGTAATTTTCGACGGTCGAAATTCTCACAATTCGACGCCGTCGACTGGTCTGGTAGGGCTTAGCAAATTTTCGGGACAAAATTTTGCTTCCTCGCGCCAATCGAGCGACAATCCCACCTGCGAGAATAATAGTAATGATAAGGTACAAAAGTTTATATCAACTTATTACTTATCAATAATTTATTATACGATATATTATGTATTTGCAAACATTCGTATTCCCTGATTCACTGCCAAACACGGCGAAATCACATTCAAAAACATAAAATACAATATATACTTTTAACCACAAGTGAATGCTATCAGTTTTTTGGGAATTTTATATTAATAACTTTTTAGAACTAGTTATAAGAGTCAACACAAACTCTTGCCATAACGGAATAAAATTAAAAGAAAAAACGGAGATTAAATATTTCTATTTAGCCCACGTGACACTTTCTTCAACCATTGAACTTTACCCACGAGCGTTTTCATTTTTTTTATCCAGCCGACACGGACGACAATTCGCTAGGATCTAATGGGGAAACTTATTGAAAGAATTATTTGTTTTAACAATGATCTATTTTTATGTCTTGTATTTCGACCTAATAATTACTTGCAAAGAACGTGAAGTTTTCCATCGGCCATTCTATGAATATTACTAGGGGAATGATGGATAAATTCAACGTAATCAATAAATCCCCATGTGTGTGTGTCTCAACGACTTCGAAGGCGTGAACATGGCGACAAAGGCATACTGTGTGTAATTTAACGTATAAAAACGATACTATGTGCTGGTCCCGAACAATTATGTATTTGACTCTACCGAATATGTATTCATCCTCCTTTGAATCGATTGTTATAGCCATTCCGATATGGTAAAAGGTGCCATTTAGTTGTACCCAAGAGATAAGAATATAGTTATCAATCATGTGCGGAGGAATGGCTTTTTCCAAATTATGAAAGGTAATGAGAGCACCCAAACTTTTATTTATAACGGGCCCCGAACTGAAACGATTGGAGAATCCTTCTTGACTGAAAAATCTGTATGCCAGATTGAGTTGATTTTTTAAGGCAAGAGTGTACGCAGGATTCCTACGGGATGTTACCACCTTCGCAATTTTTTTTAATGGCTTATGTTTGCCTTCAAAACGAATACAAGAAAACGTATTTAAGTGGGCCAAATATTCTCAGTATTCTTGGGTAGTGTACCAGTAGATGTTCTTTAGGTTTGAAAGGTTCCGAAAAAACCTCCATGTACAGAGAATGATGTTCCGATATTAAAGTTTCGAGTAATTCAGTCATCTCGGTGGTTACTGATGGTGCTAATATTATACATATTATATCATACAAAAGAAGGTAGAGCTCCCATGCCCTGTTATCCAAAGGAATGAGATCACCGACAAGAAAAACTAAATTATAAACCAAGAATTTCATTTCGGAGGCGGAAAGTATCAAATACTCAGTTTTGAAAAAATTGTTGGATAATTGTGGAGAAACATTTTTGCCAACACTTGTACCGTAGTCGAAATATTTTAGTCGAGAATTGAAAATTTCCAAAGAAAAGAATTTATCGTTGTTAATAAATCGGCTCAAAATTTTAGCGATTTCGTAACGGCAGATTCCCTCGAATATATCATGCATGATATCTAAACAAACATTCTCAGTTACGTGGTAACTGGGAATTTCGTTGAAAATACATTCTTCTTTTACCCCTCTAAAGCAGTTAGCCGAGTCAACACTGTAATTATTGACAGTACGAAGAAGCTGAGGATTTTCTTTCAGCTGTGTCTGAGTTATGTCTTTCGATGCCAAATAAACTCGACATGCATAAGGTGAATTAAAGCTGGTCGTATAACCACAGATATCGTGGATCCCAAGATTATCACCGACTATCGATAACAACGCGAAATATACCGTTTGGTCTTTACCGTCTATACTAATTGTGAAACCATTTTTTTCGAGATCGATTACCTGGTCTATTATATTGCCGAACGTTTTTTTATTTCCAATTGCCTTGTGATCCTTGGTATTGTGAAGCTGTGCAAGAAAGATATTATCTAGCATACTGCTATACTCGTCTGGTAGGCATGCAATCGAAAAATACACCGCCCCTAATTTGTGTAGGTTGGCGTGTGACCCAAGAGGATTATTTATTTCAAAATCATCAAAGTATTGTATTAGCGGCAATACCAGTTTATTTTCAAATCTGAGCTCAATTTTTTTCCACAAATCTCCCTGCACGGCCGAGATCATTGACTTGTTTGTTTTGCAAAATTGAAAATGAGATAGGATGGAGGTAAAAATGTTCGGCAATTGTAAAAATTGTACCAGAATGCTTTTCATAGATATGACTTGGATCACTATGTTAGACATAACAACTTCTCGTTGGCCATGAATAGCACCATATTGCAGAAACGCATCAACTATGATGGATTTCGGTTTTACAAGGTAATTCATATCTTCGAGACATTTGCGACTTTTATGCTCCGTCTCGAGGTTATCGAAAGCCTGCTCCATAATATCGAACATTGTGTTCAGGTCCGAACGTGATTCTTTGCATTCTTTGCAGTTAGATTTCTTTCTTAACATCGGAATAAAAGTCGAACTATATAATTTATGAATACTTGAGATCAATTGTTGTACAAAATTTCTTGGTGCACTCGGGTTGGAATATAATTGTGTAATAAACGCAAGAATTCCTTCATCGACTACATTTGCGAACTCTCTTACACTCGGACAAGGTTCAATGGTCGAAAGAGAAGTGTCAGCGTCTGTCGCTTGGGCATTATCGAGAGAATTTGAGGGTTCTGGGATATCGATATTAATATTCTCTTCAGCACTTACTTCGCTTCTAGCAGGCGCAATATTTTCAACAGTCACGGTATGCTGTGAGACATAATGTCTATTTAATGCATAAAGATTATTGAACGTATGAAAACAATTGGCGTGACGACAATGACATTTTGACTTTATCAATGTTTTGTGACGCAACTTAATGTGCCCAAAGAAGGCAGATGTCGAAACGAATGAACTATTGAAAAACGGGCACGGATTCATAATTTCAGCTTACGGATACTTGAGTACCTTTGCGAATACGTCATTTCATTGTCCCGTCGGAGCAACGTTTTCTTTGTTCAAGTTGGACATCATCCCCAAAGTCTCCACAACGTACGAAATTGACTTGTCCCACTTTGTAGAAAAATCGTACAGACCTTTTTGAATGAGAAGCCAGAGGTGTTCGTTTTCTACTGGATATTCAGCATCCAGAACATGGAACGATTTGAAACATATATCCAATGCTGTGAGAGCCGATTCCACTTGATACAGGATTTTGTCGATGGACACGTAGAAGCTCGTAAACTCCATAAGATTGGGTCCGATAACGATGATAAATGGCTGAACAGAAAGCCCGAACTGTTTCATTAACGCAGCGCGATCCTCCTGTATTTTAATCACATCTCCAGGTGACTGAAATTACGAAATTAATTTCATTTGTATAGATTTCCCGAACATATTGAGTAAAATTGTACTTTAGTTTATTGCTAAAAAACTAACTTACCACTGATATCCTTCTTATTTTTTCTTTTACGCCCTTTTGGTGGGAACAAGTGTGAGAGCAACAGAGTCTGCACTACGACTTTAGCATCTATATACATTTTTATGAAATGAGCTTCAAGGTTTTATATGTACGAATCATTCTATTTCAATTTAACGACGTTTTGTCGATGACCCTCTTCGTTTTTTTAAATTTTTTAATATGTTATTATACATCCAAAAAAATATCCAGGTAAATTTTTAGCTCTCTATCCCGAAGTTATTGATATTTGAAATAATATTCTTAAAATAATCATAACTTCTACAATAACTTCCGAATAAAATATTTAACTTGCTGAAAAGTCATTTTTTTGTGTTTCAATGTACTTTTTGAAAAAAATATCAAAAATTAAGAAAAAAAAAATTATGTCGTTTTGGCTGTTTGAAGCTAAAAAATTTGATCTTCTTTGAATGAGACCCCCCTTCGATTTTTAAATAAAACAATTCTGAAATCCTACGTAAAAAAAAAATTTTTTTGATATTTCACTGAAGATGGGATTCAAATAAGCTTTTATTTAAAAAAAAAATCGATTTTTTTCGTAATTTTTACCTTATTTCCTTCTATGACTACAATAGTTGATTTCAATGATGATAAAATAAATAATTCAACTTCTCTCACATATTCCCTTTTGAAATTATAGTAATTAACATTAATAATTACAATTTTCATGTAAAAAAAATTGAATAAAGTGCAAAACGTACTTGAATTGTAATTCTTAATGTTAATTATTATTATTTACAAAGGAAATATGTGAGAGAAGGTAAATTATTTATTTTAACATAATTGAAATAAACTCTTGTAGTCATGAAATGAAAAAAAATACGAAATTACGAGAAGAAAATAAATTTTTTTTTTTAAATAAAAAATTATTTGAATCCGATCTTTGGTAAAATCACAACAATTTTGTTTTTTCACGTAGAATTCTATGCATTGCTTGAAAAAATGGAAGGGGTTCCATTTAGAGAAAATCGAAGTTTTTGGCTTAAAACAGCTCAAAACAACACATTCAAAATTTTGTTTTCTTAAATTTCGATATTTTGTTCGAAAAGTACATTGAAAAACATAAAAAATGACTTCTTAACAAATTAGAATATCTTGGTTATTGTAGAAGTTGCGATTATTTTAAGAATATTTTTGAAAAATCTATATCTTCAGCATAGATAGAGAGCTAACAATTTACATGGATAATTCTTTTTGCATGTATAATAAAAAATACAAAAAAATTAAAGGAGCTCACCGACAAAACATCGTTGAATTGATAGGGTATTAATTAATTTTTTATACACTAGGGTGTATAAAAAAAAATATTTTGCCTTTTACATTTTTCATCCTTTCTTATACGTATATACATCTTGATAAGATCACACAGAATCACTTCAGTGGGCAGGGAAAGAGATAAAATTTCATTACAATTTTGTGCATTGAGAATTTACCGTTGTTCAAATCATCCAACTGTAGCAGATCGTATAACGCAGCCGCGTTACTATCGTCACTCTTTCGTTTGCAAATATCGGCAACCTTCGCAAAAAATGCATTCCAAGTTTCGGAATTATTTTCGACAATAGATTGATTCAATGAATCGTAATCTACCTTTATCAGTGTGTGTCCGAGTGGGTGTTTCAGAATAGGCCAACGCTCGTAAATCGAGCATACTTTTGAATCGGCGTTCGATGTGATGTCCTGGCGACGAAATTCTTTCGTCAATTTCCACTTCTCAATGACATCTTCCCAAGATGCTGTATGGTGTACGAGCCAATTCACTGCATCTTGAATCTCCCCTGAAAGAAAATTATGTATTTCATAGGAAACTCCAAGCAACAACCTCGTTAACACATACATTTTTCGGTACACAACACACCTGTGAGTGTTGTACGTATCTCGACTGATGTCACGTCAGATGGCGATTCCGTAAGTTTGGAACCGGTTAAAAGTTTATATTCTTTTAGTTTATTGCGATATTTATCGACTAATTTTCCTCGAGACGCGATTGATTTTTGTTTTCCTCGTGAAAGTCTCTTTGGAATTGGCGGAACGTAATAGGTTGATACATTCTCATTTGGAAAGATTTCAACTATCTTCTTCGCCAGAAATTGAAAATCCCCATTTTTCGAAATGAAAATTATATTTATTTATTTATCCAAGAAAAAAAAACAGGAATTCTCAGTCAATTGCAAATAAATTATTAATTGTAAATTGTAAATTATTGCAAATTATAAATTATTGCAAATTATAAATTGTAGATTGTTAATTTAATTTGTAAATTGTAAATTATAAATTGTAGGTTGTTAAGTTATTTTGTAAATTGTAAATTAAAATAGTAAATTGTTAAGCAAATTACCGATCCACTGCAGTCAAAATCTCGGATAAGGTCAAATCTACGATTTGATTACGAGATTTCTTCGACAAGCATTTATTTTTTTTATACGATTTCAAAATTCCTTGGCCCTCAAGGGTTCTTGAGAGCAATTTCTTGATGTTTAGTGTCTTCCTTCTCAGTTGAAACGCAGTTTCGCCCAAAAACGCGTCTAGTCGTATCAAAGTGTGCTCATCATCAGGTTCCTCATTCTCGATTTCGATGCCATCTGGCTCAGTTTCCGCTTCCATCAACTGACTATCCTAACACCATTGACATAGGCAATTATATGGAAGATACCGGGTGTGTAAGTATGAAACCGGAATTTCGAAAGTATGAAACCCATTTCCCCACCTTTTGTATCTTTCCCATGGCTTTTAACCGAAGGGAGATGGCTTCTCGGGTCACTTTTAACTGATCCGCCAGTTGTTGTTGTGTTTGAGCGTCGTCTTCGTCCAACAAGGCTTGCAGGTCAGCGACTTCAAACTTTTTCGGTGGTCTTCCACGTTCTTCGTTCCTCACGTCAAAATCGCCACTTTTGAACCGTTTAAACCACTCGAAACACTGTGTTTTACCGAGAGCATGCTCACCAAACGCCTCCAGAAGCATTCGATGCGATTCGGCTGCGGTTTTCTTCAGATGAAAACAGAAAAGTAGGGCTGTCCGCAAATCGTAATTTGTTGGCACAAAACTCGACATGTTTATCTCTAATAAACTAATGCTACTGAATGAAACTCGTGTTATTGTGAGTTGGAAATCTTTGTCGGATATCAATACAATAACAAGACACCGCTGACGTGATGTGTCGGTAACTGCATCGACATCTAGCGCCACCTATGGGCAAATTCCGGTTTCATACTTACACACCTGGTAATATAAAACTCTGCCAATTGAACATTTGCACATTGCTTTCTCATCTATATAAACGTAGCTTTGTTAATTATCGAAAAACATGAGTAATCAATGTCCAAATTTGCCAAATTCTTTCAAATTTGCTTGTTGCAAAGTTCGATTTTTGCCAAATTAAAAAGCGAATAACCTTGATCACTATTTTGAATGTGTATAAAATTCCAGTATAATATCTCACAAATAGCCGAAGTTAGAGTACGCTAATTGAAAAAAAAAAAACAAATTTGATAAAATTTTAATCATTCGATCGATTTTTGCTGAATTTAATAACGAACAATCTCACTATATATACTAGCTTTTTGCGTATTTCAGTGCAATATCTAACGCTTTTTTTCAAAAAATTAAAAATGTCACCCAATGTTGATCTCTTGATGGATTTTCGCCGCATTCAATACCCCACAACCTTGATTGCTATACTAATTGTGTACAAAGTTTCAGTGTTATATCTAGAAAATTGTGCAAGTTAGAGCGTTTACGCTACTTTCAAAAAACTTGAAGTTTTACGAAAATTTAATTTTTCGATCGATTTTTGCCAAATTTAATACCAAACAACCTTAATAGCTATACTTATTCCGTACAAAGTTTGAGTGCAACATCTGGAAAATTTGCGCTATAAAATTACACATTATATATCAAAAAATATCTTGCAGGCTCTGTCCTGTGTCCGTATGCCGTCTCCCACTTCTCCAAAAATGGGATACGTAAGCCGATAATTGGAACGAGTTCCTTAATTGTATCTGGAGTAAGTTTCGAGAGCGCTTTTTCATCAATTTCCTGTTCTGAAACATACTTGTAATTTGAAATATTAACAAACGCTCTTGTAAATAAACCGAAATGAATATTCATTTGAAATTACTAAATTTCAGTTCTCTAAAATATAGTTGAGTTTGAACAAATCTATTTTACTGCCAAAAAAACGTTCAATTTGCACGTACTTTAGAGAAGTCTTTATTTAGTAATACACAACATATGCACTGAATAAAAAGTGTTGGAAAATAGAGTAACGATGCGTTCGCGAATAGACGATGGTATATTTGGTTGATTCAACTCAAGTCTCATAGAATGAAGTACATATTTATTCAATGAAACTTTGATTGAATAACCCAAGACTATCATTGGCTACTTGCAAACGCGCGCATATCATTAAATAAATATGTACTTTATTCAATGATTCTTCAATCGGATGAATGAAACTCTGGTTATAATAAATAAATATTTGTTTTGCCACGCTCAGCCGCATATCTCGTTGATTTGACAACACTATAATCACAGTAGTAGCATCGAGAAAGGCGTTAGAAAATCATTCGTCACCATCAAACACAAGTTTGGTTGATTCAACTGAGACTTCGATTCGATTAAATATTTAGTCAATTGAATCAATCTTTAGACGAATGAATAAACTTTTAGTAAAATCAACTGAAGACTTCTTTCACCACTTACAGCCACAGATTTAGTTGATTTTGTAACGCCTTTATTACAATGTATCCATTTTTTATTGTTTGATAAAAGTTCGCTCGGGACACCGAAAAAAAGAAACAACGAAATCTACTAAATCGGCGATCACGGGTGGCAAATGAAATATTAAGTTCATTCAACGAAATTTAAATTCAATTGATGCCAATGACTGTTGAATCAATTGAAATTTTGTTGAACGAACTAAATATTTCATTCGCCACCCGTGATCGCCGATTTAGTTGATTTCGCTGTTCCTTTTTTTCGGTGTATACGTGTATAATGCTTGGAAGCTTCGCAGCATTCATTTCGTTGCATATACATACAACACCTTAAATCGAGACAAATAAAACGATAAAGAGAAAGAAAGAGAAAGAGAGCACGCAAGGGAGAGAGAGACCGAGATCAGCAATCGAAACAAAGAAAACGATGGAAAGCAAGAAAGACAGAGAGAGGAAGAAAGGGAGAGAGAGAGAGAGAGAGAGGCCGAGATGAAAACAAAGTTTGTCCGATTCAAAGACGAATGCCATTGGACGAATCCTTCGCTCACAAGCAAGAAGACTAGAATAAAGAGAGTCAACTAACTGCTTTTCGATCTTGAATAACTCTGCATTTCGGTTGACTAAAGTATTGTTCAGGCAAACAATTTTTGAAATGTACAACTAAATATTTAGTTGCACATATTCAACTAACGATTTTGCATATTCAACGATTTTTTTCTCAGTATAGTGATAAAATGAATGTATATATTTTTGCGATTCAAATATATTTTAACATGCGGATATATCTCGATGCTACGTTTATAGAGAAATACCCTTTATTTCACTCGGTATGACAATGGACGTTTTCAGCATGCTTCGCGTGCGTGAAACCCCCATTTTACACGTCGTGAAATATAATTTTGTACAATACTCGACAGACAAACAATTTCTGAGTCGTGTGATAACGACGCTCACCTTCGGCTCGTTCCGCAAATTCACATGTGTCAGAACGAGTTTCTCCACACTTGCTGCGCAATATACTATTAACTATATTAAGAGACGTAGCAATGTCTTTTGCGCAAGGATTGCACGAAGATAGCAAAAAATGATCACTCACCTTGAAAAATTTTTACGAGTCGGGCATCCAGTCCCCAAGATTCTATGATATTCGCCATTTTCTGGTATTACAATTTTCACTTATCACTACGATCACACACGTCCTCTTGCTACGACGTCCGTGACCCGAAAGACCGTCGAAAAGTATGGATGGCGGAAGCTCGACGCAGAGACGCGAGCGCATGCTCACTTCCATACGCACGCATGCGCAAAGGTCGAACGCTACAATAGCGACCGAATGAACAGCGGCATCTACCAGTATAGTTCGTTCGCGGCAAAACGATCCGAGGTTCAAATGATAGAATGTTGGTCGAAAAAAAAAACAGCGGAATCAACTAAATCTGCGGTCACGGGTGGAGAATAAAATATTCAATTCGTTCAACAAAATTTAAATTCAATTGATGCCAATGGATGTTGAATCAATTTAAATTTTGTTGAACGAATTGAATATTTCATTCGCCACCCGTGACCGACGATTTAGTTGATTTCGCTGTTTCTTTTTTTCGGTGTACAATATATATTTACTTGAAAATAGTGGAAGAAACGTTATTTCCTGCAAGATCATATAAATCTCTATCCGTCGCACGTGAATATCATCTTCAATGAATCGATTATTAATTATTCAAGTTTAAACGAATATTTATGTACTTCCAATAAAATATTGGTCGTACAAAAAAAAATGTTTGATATCCAATCTAGTCGACAGATTCAGTATCTCATAACCGTTTTTAATATGCCGTTTATGTAACCATTATTATGACTTGGAAAGAGTATACTACACAGTTGGATGAAAAAAAAATTCTTCCTATCGACGATAGCGTTTATTCAGTGCGAACAATAAATGTTTGGAATGACCAAATAATTTTGACGAAATCGGTGCATCGTCTGGACTGAGTTGATGGTTGATCAAATTTGAAATATTATTTCATTGATCGAGACCCAATAGCGTCTGCTCGACGATAGAAACGCATGATTTTCAAATACACAGTTCAGTTGTACATTGGGAAAAAACTTTGATTTGCAAGAACCCTGAACTCGCCATTACTGAATATTTAGTTGATTTATGGTCCTCGACAAGTTATAAATTAGTTTAATTTAAGCTAATATCACTTTCGAAGAATATACAATATACAATTATTTATCAATATTATCAATTGTATGGAGTACATATTTTCTAAAATAATGATAAGTAAATTTAACTAATACTTCGGAATTTACAAACACATTCTCATGTCTAAAACGACAAAATATTTAATCCAATGTTGCAAACATTTCAAAACACTTTTAAAGCTGAATTGAACACTATATCCTGATCCCACGAATGAAGCTTTATTGAGGCAACCGTGTGGATAAGGTTACAACCAAACCAAAGAGCCATTCAAATAGTACACGTCAAGCAACGTAGCAGATTTTGTTCGTAGTGCTACGGCTCAGTTGAATTGTATAAAAAATGGTTGCTCCAATCAAATTTCCGGCCGAATGAATATATTTGTTTGAATGAACTGATTTTTTTTCTCAGTGAAGGTATTCCTGACTGAAAAAATAGAATATAAAAAATAAACTCGTGGACCTTGACTAGTTAAATTTAAAGTCGACCGAAAGTATGCCAAAAGTGAACTAGAAGGCCGACTTTCGACGACCTCTAGGTCACTTTTCCGTCGACTTTTGGTTCAACTTGTCAAGGTCGAATAGTTAGTTTTTCATTTCATTTCCTCCTTCAGATAGGATTGCATGCTCTTTGACGTTCGTTACGCCTCGAGGAAACGAGGAATTTTAATTTCAATCTTTGCACTGGTCAACTTCAAGTCGACTTTTGGGGCAACTTTTTATTTTTATTCTTCCGAAGTTGACCAATAGTCGATCTTCTGGTTGATTCTTAGTCAAATTCAGAGCGACTCTTATTTTAACTTGTCAAGTAAATATTGATAAAAAATTGACTCGATGTTGACCAGTGCAGAGAACGAAAAACAAATCGCTTGTTATCCTGATGTGTGAGGAATTTCGAAAAGAATTCCTGACTGAAGAAGTCGAAAATTAAAAATTAACATTTCGAACTTGAAAAGTTGAACTGAAAGTTGACCTCAAGTTAACCTGAAGTTGACCAGAAGGTAACAATTTTCGGCTAACTCTAGGTCCACTTTCAGTCGACTCTTTGTTCAACTTGTCAAGGTCGAATAGTTAATTTTATATTTTATTTTCTTCTTCAGACAGAAATGCTCTTCGACATTCCTTACTCCTCCGGGAAACGAGGAATTTTTATTTCAATCTTCACCTAGTCATCTTCAAGTCGACTTTTGGTCCACTTTTAATTTTTCTGGAGTTGACCAAAAGTACACGAATAATTCAGTGCCCTGGAGACCTCGCAAAACATTATCCATCAGGCGCTGAAATGGTGCCGGCGCATTTTTCAATCCCTCGGGCATTCTGACATATTCATAATGTCCGTTGGGGGTTGAAAATGCCGTTTTCACGCGGTCTTGAGAATCCATTGGAATTCGTTGAAACCCGCTGGCAAGGTCAAATGTGGAAAAATATTTCGCTTGACCCAGCTGATCGAGTATTTCAACGATGTTAGGCAAAGGGTCCGCGTCGGCGATAGTTTTCTCGTTCAGTTTTCTGAAGTCGATTACCATGCGCATTCGCAGTCTACCTTGCAGGTCAGGTTTTTTTGGTACAATCCAAACGGGTGAATTGTACGGAGATTGAGACGGCACAATAACCTCGTCATCGAGTTTCTTGGTTATTTGTCGTTCGATCTCCTCTTTATGCACTATCGGGAAACGATTTTGTCAGCTGTTGGAATCTTGTGATGCACCCGATTGGTGCACGGCAATCCGTCTCCAGGTAACCTGTATCGACCGGAGTACTCCTCAACAAGCTTGATAACGTGATCTCGCTCGACATCGGTCAAATCTTTTAAGCGGAGAGCTTTTATTATAGCCTCAACGCGATTTGTTGGAGGTTCTTTGTCATCACTCGACGAAGAACTATACTCTTGATTCAATTCAAGTGCAGAATTGCAATACTCAAATGGAATCAATTTTTGAGAGGTCACTTCGATATTTACGTCCTCCGACAAAGTATTGACGGCCATTATATGGCAAACGCCATTGGTTTGGGAGACCAATGCCTCACCTATGTACAATCCATCAATTGTGTCAATTCGTGGCAAGTATCCTTCTTTCAATTCAGGATTAACTGTCTAGATTGGAATTGTTTCGCGCATACGAGCTCTAATGCGGAAAATTCGCGCTTTAGGCTCGCTGCGCTTCAAACTCGAATGACATGTACAGGTGAAAATCATTTGTTCGTAGTCACCGCGGTCCGTGCCGATGAATGGCTTGGGACGAATTGGCTCACTCCGTGTCACGAGGGTATTGTAATTAAACGAAATTTCTGCTTTTTCCTGATGCAAATAGGGTTTTCCGATTATACCGCTGCATTTCACCGGGAGATCACGAACGACGTGAAATACATTCGGTACCTCGGTGAAATGAAGTCGAACCGTTCCTATCTTATACAAATGATTTTCTGTAATCCCCGAAATTTTGACACGTTCGTATAAATTAACGATTACATCGCCTCTAAGGGATTCGAATTGAATAATGTTTATGTCTGCTCCGGTATCGATAAGGAATTTTTCACTCCCTTCAATGAATTCGGGAGCCTTGAGACGTATTACCGGTGACTCACCGACAACTGTCGTCCATAGTACAATCCGAACTTGACTTTGAGAATCTTGTCCGGTTTTTTCATACCGTTCTCTCGAATCCTGAGAGCGATTGGACAATTGTGAAATTGCACGTGCTCCTGAATTCGAGGTGCTCGCGGGTATTGAGTCACTCCGCGGGGGTTCTATTTCTTTTAATGAGGGTACCGAGAGCGGTGCGCCGCGCGGCGATTGTAAGCGCTTATTTAATGGGCATCCCGTACAACCGCGTCCGCGAGCACAACACGTTCGAGGATCACAATTTTGGTGATAGAATTCGATCCCAGGACTCGGAGGTCTTGGTGGAAAGTTTCGTTTGGGTTTTAAAATACTTGTTGGTTGCTGAGCCTGAAAAGAGACAGGCCAAGCGGGGCTCGGTGTACGATACCTCGCGATCTGCATATCCCGTGCGATTAAATGCCGGCGACAGAGAGCACGATTCTGGGCCAAAATCTTTCGGGTATTCACGTCTGGTAAATCGCACGTGCGATTTTTCATCTGTTTTTGCTCAGCTATATCGCGAGCTTCGAATTGCGAGACGTTCAGCAACTTTAAAGGCATCTTCGAGATTTGCTGGTTCTCGCATATCGACAGGCTCACTAATATGCGTTGGCAATGCGTCAATGAACGAACGAAGGGCAATTTTGCTCAAATGGTCTGAGTTCTCAGCCACCTGGGCACCACCGTTCTCTTCTTTCCAGGCACTGTGGCGACTGGAAAGGAGGATTTGAATCCGATCAAAGAATTGACCAACGTTTTCATCACGTTTCATTGGCGCTCGCGTGAGTTCTTGAACCTAATAATCGAATGTTTTACCGCTCGCGAGTCGCGATTTTAATGTAGATATTAATTCCTTTATAGTGTTTATCTGTTTTCCGTATACGCAATTTCTAACGTTACCGCGTAATCGAGAAATTATTGCGCTGACGTATTCAGCTTCGGCACCCGGCGGAATAAAAGTCGACCAATTGCGTAAGTCCTGAAGAAAATCCTTCAGGGCCATATTCATGCTTTCGAACATGCTTGTCATGGTGGCCATAAGCTCTGTCGCATTCAAATTCGCGGACGCGTCCGCGCCGTTTCTACTCGATTCGTTTGTCATGGTTGTTGTTTGTTTTGTTATTTAATTAGAGTTTTATTATCGTGTTGTTTTCTCTTCTCTTAATTTGATTCACGGAAAATCTAAAACTCCGTCGCATCCGAAGGGTACCTCGTGGACAACAATAAATTCCGAGGAAACGTCCTCCACTAATAACGTGGTAGTACCGATAAAATTTGCGTTTGGGTCGTACAAATTTACGGTATTTATTGCAGGGTTTGAAAGCGACGCGGATCTGATTACGTTTGTTGTCGCGCCAGTGTCCACAATGAATCTCCCAAACCCGTTTATGAGATTAAGAGAATAATAAATGACAGTGGTTATTCCCACCGGAATTTCCCAACACAATGGGACACTATGCGATACTGATCTCGCCTACACGCAGATCAGATTTACAGCGCGACGCAGGGAGGAAGCAGAGATTCCGGATTCACAGTTTTAGCAATATTAAAACGGTCAAAAACAGTTCGAATAATTGATATAATTTTACGGATGCTCGCGACGTAATAGCCCACTATGCGATACCTATCCCGCCTACACGCGGATAGGGTTTACAGACGCGGCGCAGGGAGGACACAGAACGACCCGGAGTCTCAGCTTTTTGAGGTGTTAACCCTTCTTAGTTTCGTCTAAGACTGATTTCTCTGTCGCCTCGAGAGAAGGATTTTTCCGCTCTCGAGCGACCGAGGAATCAGCTCCTGGTTTTTTTCCAGAACTCAAATTTCCATTCCACGTGCAAAACTCCTGACATGGTCGTTTTGCACCCGCGTGAATCCAGGGACTCTGTCGTTCTCACGATCGCGAACTGCTGCATCCCCGAATAACTCGGACGAGGCAACAGCTCGCGAGCTGCAAGTTTTTATATTATGTCTATTGTAACGGATATTCCGTTCTTGAAATCAAGCGTGAGCGCATCGCGCGAGCGTAACGCGATATTATATAAAAATGCAATTTCAGGTCTACAAAAATAATCAATTTTCAAATATTCAATTATTCAAATGCATTAAAGTAACTATTGAAATAATTATTGAAATTTCAAAGAATGTATACTTCAAGTATTCAAGTATTCAAGTATTCAAGTATTCAAGTATTTCGGGATGTAACAATACCGACATATGTTAGCATATTACACAAAAACAAAAAATTTTGGATTTTCCGTCACCTGAGCCGTCCGTCTGCACTCATATCTCAGCAACCCATGAACGGATCCGGTTCAAATTCATAGCACAGTTTTGTTTTACTATAATCTCAAAACCTTTTTTAACTCAATCCATTCAGAGAAGGTTGAATATGAAATTTCCCAAAAAACAGCCATTTTTGGGCAAAAAAACCGTTTTTCTGTCCGTCTAGAGTGAGATCTCCGCAACCTGTGAACCAATGTTTTTGTAACTTATAGACTTCCTTCATAGGATCATAACGAAGTGTCCTGTAGAGTTTGAGACTTGGAAGTTCTTTGAACCATTTTGTTTTAACGAAAATCGCTTTTTATCAGTTTTTCACTCATTGCACGAAGATGCGTGAGCGAATTTTTTAAATTTTCACCATGTACTTTTATTTTAATACATTTCAACTATTTCAAGAGTTTAAAATGATTTAAACAATTTTAACATCAAATTTTTAATATTTTTGTTTTATTCATTTGTAACTTTTTAACGTTTTCGCCAAGCGTTAAAAAGTTTGGCGAAAAAAAACACCGATTGGACAAAAATCTTAGACATTTCTTACTATTTGATAAAATGTTATTTTTCTTTAAAATATAATGATTGATAATTAGTACACTTTTATGTATTTAATTTTTTTTTTCAAGTATTATTATTACTTTTATGCAAAGAAAAAAATTATATGAAACATGAACTTATGTTCCTGAAATACACAATTTTCTTAATGAAAAAAAACATCCCCACACAATACACCACACTACACTCGATCGAATTGCACAAACTGTCACTTTAAAAAATCATATGTCATATTTTTCAACATTATAATTTAAGTAAATAATAAAACGGCCGTGATTGAGATGATATATGAAAATCATCAATAAACGAAAGCAACTTTGGGCTGTATTATCTTGAACGCTTAAGCCCGAGACACAATGACAAGCATAAGAAATAAGGAATAAGAATCAGCCAATCGCTGCGCACTTTACAAGGGGAATCCAAGACCTTGCCCTCACCGATTTCGCCGAAACTTCGCAGGTTTGTAGGGCATACCTAATAATATACAGTCATGTCCAATTGAAGTGGGATTTTTTTAAGAGCCTGTATTTTTGCGAAAAAAAATCGTATTTAGAAAAACCTTGATACATGGTAGATCGGAAATTTCATCAGCTTTCGATTGCGACCACGTTCGTCGCGATCGGTCAATAATTGCGGGCGTGGGAGGTAGAAATGTGGGGGAGTGCAAAATTGGGCCTTCCGCGAGTGTCGGGATTTTAGGGTTGCGAGTGCCCCAGAGGCTCTGTGCGGTATCAAACGAAAGGGTATCACTCAGAGATTAAAAAAAGTTTCATTAGAATCGAATCCCCCACCCCCCGAGGGGGGGGTTGTGCCAAAAGGGTGAAACGGTATGTGGGGCATAATGAGAAAAGGGTTCGTCCAATCGGGTTAATTTTTTTTCGAGAATCATTTTTTTTGAGTACTCCGTGACCCTGTGAAAAAAAACCTGAGAAAAATCGCCCCTGAAATGAAAATTCACGTGTCCCGCCGGAACACATTTTCATTCGCGAGCATTTCTTGCATCGAAAAACGCGACAAAAATTTTTTTCAATTACGCCTCATTAAAAAGGACATTTCAACGAATGAAGTCGTATTTTTTTCATAATTTTCCTATGCCTGGTTCATCTCAACGAGGCATTTGAAAAACGCGTTGCGAATCGAGATTCTTTCGATGGTCGTGGCTTTCCACAATGGATGAGTACCACTGTTGAAGCTGTTTTCGATCAGTCGTATTCCCATCCCCACCATTTTTTCACGAGCCAATCAAAAGACTTCATGGGACTTAGAATATTTTCGATATCTCGTGTTCGTGCTGGAGCGCGTACCATGGAGAGAGACTCCCGTGTCGCTATCCAGAACTTGGAATATTTTTGTGACAAAATTTTGCTTCCTCCCGCCAATCGAGCGACTTTTTGGCGTATTTTGCGAAACTTTTAGTTTTATTAGGCGTAAAGTAACGAAGATTTATATGCAATAAATTACAATACATTTTTAAAACGTAGATTTATTTGCATGATGAAGAAATAAAGGAATTTGTTTTTCCCTGATTATTTTTCAGGTAAAAATGCATGATGGCATGATTATTAATTGTATTGCAAACAAGAATGTTTAAACGTTGAAAAAAATTAGTAGCCCTGAAAAGGACCGTTTATTTTTTCTTTCTCGTTTTCATCGAGTTGATTTGCAAAATTTTCAATAACTCGCGGTTCGAATTTTTCTATAAAAATGTTCGACACCTCGCGCGAAGTGGAAGAGAGTGCGATCAAAAAATAATTCTCGCAGCATACCGTGCTCATCTCGAAATTTCTTTTTTTTTTATCTTTCATCGAGCGTAGAGTTTTCCCAAGTACAAAATAATTTTTGGCACTGAAAAGAGCCATTGCATTTTATTAAATTCGATCGTGTCGATTCACAAAAACCTTAAAGTCGTCATCGCCGCTCTGAATGTGCTGAAAAAAAAACATGGAAACATATATTTGGGATACCTAAAAACATCCATTTATATCTGTGGAGAGTTGTATTACGTTGAAAAATTTTGATGGCTCTGAAAAGGGCCGATTTTTATCTCGAGGCATCGTGGCATCGAGTTTCGAGTTGAATCCATCGCTAATTCATTTCACGTAGAGTGGGGAGAGAGATGCGGACACGTCGAGCAGCGCGAGGCAACTGGAGCAAGAGCTATGCGCGCAACGGCTTTATATACACTAAAGCCAAGCGGTGGCGCATTCTGATTGGCCCGTGAAGCTAGGAGGGGGATGGTTGTGCGTACCGAGCCTCTGATTGGTCAGATGACAAGCTCCAGCATGTCTTTTACCTATTCTTCCGAAATCAAAGATTTTTAAAAACTTAGCAAATTTTCGCGACAACATTTTGCTTCCTCGCGCCAATCGAGCGACCTTGGCGTATTTCACGAAACTTTTCGTTCATTTGGCGTAAAGTAAAGAACAATTCTATGCAATAAATTACAATATGTTTTTACAACGCAGATTTGCATGTTCAAAAAATTGACAAATTTCTTTTTTCCTGATTTTTTTTGCTCAAATTTTATGATGGCCCAGTTATTTATTTTATTGCAAACAAGAATGAGCAAACGTTGAAAAGAATTGGTAGCCCTGAAAAGGGCCGTTAATTTTTTCTTTGTTGTTTTCATTGAGTTCATTTGCAGAAATTCAATAACTCAGTGCTTGAATTTTTCGATACTTTTCCACTTCGTGGAAGGTATCGAAATAAATCGGTGATTAAACTTTCGGCAAATGAACTCAACTCGAAACTCGATGCCACGATGCCTCGAGATAAAAATCGGCCCTTTTCAGAGCGATCAAAATTTTTCAACGTAATACAACTCGCCACAGATAAAAATAGATGTTTTTAGGTATTCCAAATATATGTTTCCATGTTTTTTTTCAGCACATTCAGAGCGGCGATGACGACTTTAAGGTTTTTGTGAATCGACACGATCGAATTTAATAAAATGCAATGGCTCTTTTCAGTGCCAAAAATTATTTTGTACTTGGGAAAACTCTATGCTCGATGAAAGATAAAAAAAAAAAAAAGAAATTTCGAGATGAGCACGGTATGCTGCGAGAATTATTTTTTGATCGCACTCTCTTCCACTTCGCGCGAGGTATCGAACATTTTTATAGAAAAATTCGAACCGCGAGTTATTGAAAATTTTGCAAATCAACTCGATGAAAACGAGAAAGAAAAAATAAACGGTCCTTTTCAGGGCTACTAATTTTTTTCAACGTTTAAACATTCTTGTTTGCAATACAATTAATAATCATGCCATCATGCATTTTTACCTGAAAAATAATCAGGGAAAAAGAAATTTCTTTATTTTTTCATTATGCAAATAAATCTACGTTTTAAAAACGTATTGTAATTTATTGCATATAAATCTTCGTTACTTTATGCTTAATCAAACTAAAAGGGTCCTTTTCAGGGCTACCAATTTGTTGCAACGTTTCAACATTCTTGTTTGCAATTAAATTAATAATCATGCCATCATGCATTTTTACCTGAAAAATAATCAGGGAAAAACAAATTCCTTTATTTTTTCATCATGCAAATAAATCTACGTTTTAAAAAAGGTATTGTAATTTATTGCATATAAATCTTCGTTACTTTACGCCTAATAAAACTAAAAGTTTCGCAAAATACGCCAAAAAGTCGCTCGATTGGCGGGAGGAAGCAAAATTTTGTCGCAAAAATATTTCAAGTTCTGGATAGCGACACGGGAGTCTCTCTCCATGGTACGCGCTCCAGCACGAACACGGAGATCGAAAATATTCTAAGTCCCATGAAGTCTTTTGATTGGCACGTGAAAAAATGGTGGGGATGGGAATACGACTGATCGAAAACAGCCTCAACAGTGGTACTCATCCATTGTGGAAAGCCACGACCATCGAAAGAATCTCGATTCGCAACGCGTTTTTCAAATGCCTCGTTGAGATGAACCAGGCATAGGAAAATTATGGAAAAAATACGACTTCATTCGTTGAAATGTCCTTTTTAATTAGGCGTAATTGAGAAAAATTTTTGTCGAGTTTTTTGATGCAAAAAATGCTCGCGAATGAAAATGTGTTCCGGCGGGACACGTGAATTTTCATTTCAGGGGCGATTTTTCTCAGGTTTTTTTCACAGGGTCACGGAGTACTCAAAAAAAATGATTCTCGAAAAAAAATTAACCCGATTGGACGAACCCTTTTCTCATTATGCCCAACATACCGTTTCACTCTTTTGGCACCACCCCTCCCTCGGGGGGTGGGGGATTCGATTCTAATGAAACTTTTTTTAATCTCTGAGTGATACCCTTTCGTTTGATACCGCACAGAGCCTCTGGGGCACTGGCAACCCTAAGATCCCGACAATCGCGAAAGGCCCAATTTTGCACTCCCCCACCTTTCTACCTCCCACGCCCGCAATTATTGACCGATCGCGACGAACGTGGTCGCAATCGAAAGCTGATGAAATTTCCGATCTACCATGTATCAAGGTTTTTCTAAATACGATTTTTTTTTGCAAAAATACAGGCTCTTAAAAAAATCCCACTTCAATTGGACATGACTGTAAGTCATGACCCACTATTCAGAAACTCGCGAGAAAATCGACTTTGAAATTTTCCGTCGTCTTTATATACTTGTTACGTTTCTAACTTTTCATGGAGCGCCTGGCGTGGTGGCTGAGCGCTCCGACTCATAACCGCAAGGTCGCTGGTTCGAGTCTCGCTGTTGGCAATTTTTTTTTTTCTTATTTTTATGTTTTTTTAATGAAAGTTATTCTAAAAACACATTTATTATCATTATGCATGTTATTAATTGTTAATAATTTATTTCCATCATGAGAAAATAATTTTTTTTTCGACTTCTCCTGTGGAAAAACGAACGTCGCACAAAAATGTTTAATAATTTATTCTTTTGTAATATCAATAACTTTTACAAGAAATATTTTCTTGACTCTATAACAGGGAGTAATACAGAATTGCGGATATTTTTTTTCTTTCGTGAGCACATTGGTAGTATAGAAAATATACTCGAAACTTGTTTAAAGGGAATATTCTCATCCTAACGGTATTTTTATTGGGTGGTATACATATACATATATATATTTATTGAGGCGTTTCATGTATATATATATACATACACCACCCAATAAAAATACCGTTAGGATTAAAATTGGAAGGGGGGGGGGGCTACCTGCAAGGGTCTAGGGGTAGTTGCTCCACGCACAAACAATTAATAACATGCATAATGATAATAAATGTGTTTTTAGAATAACTTCCCTGTTATAGAGTCAAGAAAATATTTCTTGTAAAAGTTATTGATATTACAAAAGAATAAATTATTAAACATTTTCGTGCGACGTTCGTTTTTCCACAGGAGAAGTCGAAAAAAAAATTATTTTCTCATGATGAAAATAAATTATTAACAATTAATAACATGCATAATGATAATAAATGTGTTTTTAGAATAACTTTGATAAAAAAAACATAATAATAAGAAAAAAAAATTGCCAACAGCGAGACTCGAACCAGCGACCTTGCGGTTATGAGTCGGAGCGCTCAGCTACTACGCCAGGCGCTCTTTGAAAAGTTAGAAACGTAACAAGTATATAAACACGACGGAAAATTTCAAAGTCGATTTTCTTGCGAGTTTCTGAATAGTGGGTCTTACTTTTTTCTGTACTTATATTATTAGGTATGCCCTACAAACCTGCGAAGTTTCGGCGAAATCGGTGAGGGCAAGGTCCTGGATTCCCCTTGTTAGAGAAAGTACGCCAATCGGATGGTTGATCTTATTCCTTATTTCTTATTTTTGTCATTGTGTCTCTGGCTTTATTTAAACGCTTACAGCACATATGGGGAAATTCTGAAACGGGCGGACTGCGCTTGAGCGCTGCATAATCTGGCGTACCCATTGGTCAAAATGAATTTCGGGCGTGCCATTGTAGCGCGAAATTCAATTTGACCAATAGGTACGCCAGATTATGCAGCGCTCAAGCGCAGTGCGCTGATGTCAGAGTTCACCCATACATCGGCATATAAAATGCTACTGGATATGACGCTCATGGTACTCAAAACGTTTAAGACCACGGTCGTACATACAGGTCTGGAAACTCCCGTGGTGGGGGTACCTTGCTTATTGATGCTAGACGTATAGTTCATATATTTGTCACTATGAACGCTGCGATCTAAACTCTGGCGCGCTGACGATAGGTGGGAGAAGTGAGATAGAGACAGCGCTATAGCTTTTCAATCTCTCCCTGTCATTTTGATCAACGGTTGAAAAAGGCGGTTGAGTCAACGTAAAATTTCAACGGTTTAATTTGGACAGCTTCTCAACCGTACATTTTTGAATTTTCGCGTTCTGACAACGGTTGACTGGACGGTTGACTAAACGGTTGACTAGACGGTTGACTAGACGGTAGACTAGACGGTTGACTCACCGGTTGACTTGACAGTTGACTCGACGCGACATTTAATAATCAAATTATACTGCCTTGATAATTAAACTAACAATTTGCGGGCAATTGAGTAATCAAACACAAGGGGGAGAGGATATTCGCAGTGGATGTACGGAGGAGGAAAATAGGCGGTATATGTATTATTTATTTTTATCATGAGAACAATTGTTGAAGAGCTTATTGTCCACAATTATGCACGCGGAACAACTATTAGTAACATAATATATAATCATTTGGGAATAATCGATCTATCAATTGATATTACAGTATTACAGAACGTTTGCAAGTTGAGTAATTTGATTGCAATATAAACAATCAGGGGCAAATTGGGCAGCATCGTTCGTACACTACGGAAAATGTTCATTCCAATATAATAGGCGAATCACCATGTTAATATCCACGAATAATCGTGATAAAAAGAAACATTATAGCGCACATGCTGACACTACTAATAAAGTATTCAAGATGGAACAATATACTTCATTTTGAAGCAAGCGATCGGTACAATTTAGAGATTTTTGTTCGTCTATTGTGCAAAACATTAAATCGCTTTAAATTTTATATACAATCGTTGATCATGATGTCAATTAGTAGAAAAAATTTAGTACCAGAGGATTGCTGTCCGAAGAAACGAATATGCAATTTTTTTTCCAGTGCCGCTGTTATAAAATATTCCGTTAGTCTAGTGTTTGCGCTGTTTATGTACAATGCATTGTCATACCGAAATTGAATAAAAATAAAATATGATTTTTTACTATCGATTGGAGATAATCAGATTATTACATATATCACAGTTTGTACTATTTCATTAGCTTTGTGGAATAATTGTTAACCGCAGGTAGTTTCGTCACACACTTGTATAGACTTTTTTTGGTCAAATACGCTACATGGAGATTCGCTTTCTCCGTTAATCCGCTTCCCAAACATTGGGCATTTTTACACCGTACGCATTATTATTTACGAATATCATTACCACCGGAACTTCAACATTATTCGTTTCGATGAATACCCCGCTCTTTTCTCTTGGTGATAGTTTTCGAATGTGCCGTGATTCACCGAAGATACAGTCATCGGCAAGTACATCGATGATGAGGCCGTTGACAGTATGTTCGTCGTGGCGAAATTGGATAATGTGTAATATTTCTCCAATTTTGTTATCAGTAGTACAAACAAACTTGTTGCATGAACGTGTTTGCTCTCGATCTCCTCGACACCTGTATTCGATCCCGTTTATTTTCGCTCCTTTGAAGAATAAAACGTTTTGCGGTTCATAATGAGCATCGAGCAAAATTCGCGATTGCCAAGTTTTGGGTTGTGCCATTATGACCCTTCCGAGGCCCTTAAAATCGTTTCCAACTTGGTGCGGGTCAGTTTCTTCGTATTGCGCAGGTTTATGCCTTTTCCCACTATTCAATATCGAATATACAAGTTGTCGCGTCCTCGGTTCTACTCTTGTATCGTACATGTGGAATTGCATAAATCGATGCATCAGGAATCTCGTTACAATTTGAGTCGGCCTAGAATTTGCGCTCGTTACTGAATCGATAATTTTTTTATTGTACGACTCGAACGGGAAAGCAGTATTGGCCCACAGCGGTCCCCAATCCTCAACCGACGTCGCCAAGTGATTTAGAAGATGTATGTTGTACGTCATGTTGTCAACGGTGTATTCTCTTTCGAATCCCTTAACGTACTCGAGTAGTAACGATTTCGCTTCTTGGAGATCATTGATGGATATGCTATCCTGGTACAATAAATGTGCTGCTCTCGAAAGTAGAGTCAATAATTGGAAGTCGCACGGGCGAACTATACCCTCAAAACACAAAATATAATACAAGAGCAAATTGCGCCACTCGGAAGCCTTATAAAGTTTTGCATTTTTTATCGACCTTGGTTTTCTCGATATTCTGCCAGGCGGACGAATCTTGAGCAATATGGCATCCAAGGCTGACAATTTATTCGGTTGACCATTGTACCACGGATCAGTAGCGTTACCGTACAACAACAACATTACGTGCAGACGCATAACTCCCAGGCAGATATTGTGCATGGGATCAACAGGTGCACCCTTCGCCAAATCATATCCGGGTAGTACAGACATTATGGTATATCCTCGCACACCACACACTCTTTGTCGCGTCAAGAAGGCTTCGTCCATTTGTCGTCGAATTTCTTCGTCGGTGCGAAGAGTTACGTCTTGGATAGGGTACACTCGTTTACCGCCTTTTCCAATACCTTTGTGCAAACAATACGTGCACCCAAATAGACCATTAAATTGTGTCATTCGAAGAATCGCACATCTGGCAGGGCTGTCGGCGATACAGATCGGTGTGATAAATCTGCTCGTCACTTCATCGGTACCATTCGGCCTCCACGTTACGCCAGTTTCGTACAGCATTTTCAATTCGTCAACGATCGGAGAGAGAATCATATTCATACTAGGATGTACCGTTTCTACCCACACGCCTGCCAGCAATACGTGTCGTTTTCTCAGATGAGGGGGTAGTTCGTTGATCGTTAACAGGACTGGCCAGGCGCTGGCATTTGACGATTCCGAAACTTTACAGCCATCTGTATTAATCGTCAAGGAAAAATTGTTTTTGTCGTGCAAAAAACCGCCTGATTCGGATAATTTACAATACTCGAACCCGTCATAAATGTCTTCGATATTCTCAGCTTCTTTCTTTGCCCGTTCGTACCGGTACAAGAGAGAATTAGCAATGCCAGGCTGTGATAATAGTTGTTTAAGCTGCGGAGTTAATGGTACCTGTATGAAGTACGATTTCAATTTCATTCGATTTTTCTCCGACTCATTCTCCTTACACGAACATGACAATGGCAAAGTTTGATCCGTTCCGAGATACCATTTGCAACTACGACAAAACCAATGACGCACAATCGCCAATTCAACACCGTTTAGTAATATTGCCCACAGACCACGCATAGTTTTTGGGAGTTTGCTGCCGTTGGTGATGGAAGACATCATTTTCAATAACGACACAGTTGCTTCGTAGGTTAAACGGTGTCGCGTACTTACGGCAATAATCATGGCCAGCAATTGACTTTCTGGTACATGAGGTCGCATTGTCACAATTTGCAACAAATTATCCATGCCTTGTGCGTTGAAGCTTCCTTCCGGTTCATCGTTTTCCGATTCTTCCTCTTGGCTACTATCGTTTCCCGAACTCTCAGTACTGTTATTCGTGGATTCACGTGAACTCATCGAAATGTCGCTGCCGTTTCGATCATTGAAATCTACGCTTGCACTATCGTTCATGCCATTCCAAGTCCTCAAGCTGTCATTGTCGGACGAGTCCGAAATTCCAGACCCGTCCTTATCGGTACAATCAAGAATCATCTCATTTTCTTCGCCATAACCCTGTGTACTCTCTGCGTTGTCATTGGCGTCGGTGTCAGTATTCCTTGCAGTCACGTCGACTCCTAACCGCTCAGCGTTATTTCCTCCTTGCACAGCACTGGTTTCCAAATTATCATCGATGCCCTCCATTATTCTCCTGCTGGCGACACTTTCGCGTTCGTCGTCGTCGTCGTCGTCGTCGTCGGCGACGTCGTCGTCGTCGTCGTCGTCGTCATCGTCGCCGTCGCCTGGTATTTCAGGCCTTTGGCCCTGCTGCATCGAGGAAACGTCATCTCCGTCGCGTTGTTTCGACCGTACCCAACGAACAGGATTTTGTTTCTGAAAGAAAAGAAAATCGTTTCATCTGCTCCTTTTATCCGGTATCACATCCAACGACAAAGCAATTTCTTTATTTTAATTAGTAGCGTCTAATTTTTTAATTTAATTTTGCTTACGGATCTCAAATTATCGGCTAATATTACATTCTTCACGAAATCATTCCCTGAATATATCAATCTTTTCAGCGCAATAAATCTTTGTCGTCGTCTTTTCATAGTCCTTGCACACGGTGGCCTTTCAATATGCGACGGCTCCCCACGTGCGAACTGATCCGGTTCGATGTTATCAGCCATTCTTTAGTTGAAGCAGTCCTCGACGTTGGGAGTATTCTGAAAGGATCAAACAATTGTTGTCGTATTGTACTTGACGTTCGGACTGTGGAACGTTCTTCGATCATTAAACATTGGCTATTACAAATTAATAAAAAGATTCGAAATATTAATAATATTTATATATAGCATATGAGGCATTCCACGCCGTTTTAACTTGGGTCTGACCCTTCACCTCTCCGATTTCGTCCGCAAATTTGGATGCTTTTGTAGTATTTCTGAAAAGCACTCAGGATTTTTTTCAGATTTTTTTTGCGTGATTTGACTTCATTATAATTTTATAAACAGCCAAATCTTAAAAATCTGAAAAAAATTAAGAAAATCCGGTTTTTTGTATAAAAAATTTAGAGCGTTGAGCCAAAGTGGGCGGGGTCTTCCGTCTGTTGATAACAGGCTTTTTCTATTTTTTTTTTTAATAGAAGGAGACATCCGAATTGAGTGGGCCGTTTTCTAAACATTTTTGTATGAATTAAAGATGTTTAAAAAAAAGACACCGACTTTGGTAACCGGACGGAACGAATAATTTGAAAAAGTTGCAGGCATTCTTCCAAGAGCCCAATTTTTAAGCCAAAATTTATAAATGTAAAAAGAATCGCGAAAATTCCGTTTTTTGTGTAAAAAATGACGAGCATTGAGCTAAAGTGGGCAGGGACTTCCTTCTATTGATAACAGGCTTTAAAAAACAAAAAAAAAATTGAAAAAATGAGACACCTGAATTGAGTGGGCCGTCATCCAAATATTTTTTTAAACACCTTCAATTCATAAGAAAAATTTTGAATTACGACTCAATCAGTTCAGGTGTCTCCGTCTATTAAATTTTTGTTTTTTTTAAAATAGCCTGTTATTAACAGAAGGGAACCCCAGCCCACTTTGGCTCAACGGTCGAAATTTTTTATACAAAAAACCGAATTTCAGTGATTTTTTTCGATTTTTAAATTTTGGCTAAAATTTGGGCTGTTCATAAAATTATAATTAAGTGAATCCGCGCCCAAAAATTCTGAAAAATATCCTGAGTGCTTTACAGCGGTACTACAAAAGTATAAAAAATTGCGGACAACATTGGAGAGGTAAAGGGTCAAACCCATGTCGAAACGGCGAGAAATGCCTCATATATACGCGCGTCGTCATTATATACCTGTTGCTCGACTCACAAAGACGCGAACACGAAATTTACGGGGCTCTGCGATATCCAACCACGCGCCTTTATGCTACGTACGTTTTGATAATATTTTTCAATCACCCGTACCGGTACTAGAGACGTGGAACGATCTTGACGAAAACACGGAAAATAAACCGAATTAAACAGAATAAAAAAGGTACAGAAACATGAAACGTTCCCAACCTACTTCGACCATCATAAGCAACTACATAACCAATCTGTATCATTTAATTTAGTGTACCCTGAGGAAACAAAGAACGAAGATGTATTTTATCCATCACCGGCCGCGCAAAATTTGAGCGCGTTATACCGCTCGAGCAGCATGGTCTCATACTGTATACATATGTATATAAACATGATCAGTATATACTCGCGTCGGAAGCGTCTACTGCCTACCGCGCTATTGCTTGACTCGCGAGACCCGGCCAGTAAAAAAAAAGACATCTCGCTATATTATATAAAATTTCGCCGCCGCCGCCGTGTACAAGAATCAGTGGGTTGGGTTTGGGTTTGGGGGACGCGAGGGCGCATAGCGCCCGAGCCACAAGAACCCTTAGTATATATGAGGCATTCCGTGCGATTTCCAACGGTCCAAAAGTAGTCCACTCTCAAATAAATTGAAATTTTGTCAAATTATTCAATCATATGAAAAAGAGTAGTGTAAATTTTTTCAAAATTTTTGGATCGCATTTTTTCGAGTTTTTCAAAATTTCCAAATTTCCTAAGTACCGTTATATATTGAAAGCATACGATTAAACAGAACAATGTTTCAAACAAAAAAGTTGCAGTTTTACATAAACTTTGTGAAATTTTGTTTTTTTAATCTTTTTAGTTTAAAAAATGACCATTTTCATCAAAAATATACGAAAATAATTTTTTTAGGTCGGTATGCCACTTTCGATTTATCTCGAAAAATTCCAGAAAATACTCTGAAGTGTGTACAATACATATATATATTTTTCCATATGGCTCGATTAGTTGTTTCAAAGCTATGCTTTGTTTTACTATTAGGATTATTATTTTTTTTTTAGAAAAACCAATTATTATTGAAAATGTTTCAGATAAAAAAGTTGCAGTTTTACATAAACAATATGAAAAAATTTTTGTTAGAATTTTTCGAGTTTAAAACATGACCATTTTCATCAAAAATATACGAAAATAATGTTTTTCGGTCGTTATGTCACTTTCAATTCATCGAAAATAATTCTAGAAAATACTCTGAAGTGTGTACAATAGACGTGTATTTTTTGTTGGATGGATCGATTACTTGCTCCAAAGCTATACTTCGTTTTATTATTATGATTTTTTTTTCGACAAATCAATTATTCCTAAAAATTGGTCTCCCCCATATTTTTCTCACATTCTTCAGGTAAGAAACATCGATAACAGTAATAATTTTCAATAATAATTGGTTTTTATAGAAAAAAAAATCCCAATAATAAAATACAGTATAGTTTTGGAACAACTAATCGAGCCATCTAGAAAAAAATACGTGTCTTGTACACACTTCAGAGAACGATTTATAAACGATTTTTAAAAATTAAAAAATGTATGTTTTTGACAAAAACACCTCTAAAAATTTCAGGATCTTTTAAGATCAGTAAAAGGTATGATATAAAAAAAATTGAACCAAAAATGAAATATGGAACTTGAATTTTCAAGATTTTTGAAAATTAAAAATTCTCCGAATTCATCAATTTTCAAATTTTTTTTTCGGAATATTTTCTTTCTTCGTAGCCCCAAGTATACTCTTCAAAACGAATTCAGAACGATTTTTCGTAACGATAATAGTTTTCGAGATATTTGAAAAATACACTTGAGAGATTTGAAAAGTTGTGGATTTTTAATTTTGAATAACTTTTGAACAAAAATTTTTTAATTTTTTTTTTTGCAGAACTCCGTTTTATTTAAAACGAAAACTTCTGACTAAATATCATCGAAACTGAGAGGGGTCGATTCCAACTCTTGGTCGATTTGATATGGAATTACCCATATATATATGTATATAATACTAAGGGTTCCTGCGGCTCGGGCCACGTACACGGTTGTCCGTGGCTCGTATCGGGCGCTATGAGCCCTCGCGTCGCAGAGGTCCCCCCCCATCCTTAACTGACTCCACGATTCTTGTACACAGCGGCGGCGGCGTGTCGGCGGCGATAATTATATATATATATATATATATATGAATCTCTATGTAACATAAAAAAAACTTACCAATACCCATGATATAACGGGATGATAGTAGAGTGTATATTCCTGTAATCACTGTTACCTTTTTAGCAATCGATGACGAAGGTGAAAAAAACAGCCTATGATGTATAACTCCTTTTGAATCACAATATCACCACGTATTTGTATACACGTATCCATCGAAGTCGCTGACGCACAGGAATGAATTCGTCATAAATCAATTAACGCGTCTTTGTGCAATTAAACTCCTGTTTGAACTCGATGACAATAGTACCTATAACAGCCTTATTTTATTTCACCAACGACTAGTTATTTATATAAATATTCATATATGTGCCGAACTCGCTATAACTCGCAGTCACGTATTCGTCCATTCGTCATTCGTCAACAAGCAATTTATGATGTGAAGACTGTGAGAGGAATTTCCTCTCAGGAAAACGCTCGACTCTCCCACCATGCCCTCTGAACGTTGGAGACAACGACAAAAATAAGAAGTAAGGAATAAGAACCAGCCATCCGATTGGCGCAGCTTCTCTAAAGAGCGCGGCGATTGGCTGATTCTTATTTCTTATTTTTTATTTTTGTCATTGTCTTGGGCTTAAGCCAGTGTGCCAACGGCTCTCTCGGTTTCTTTCTCTATCTCGTTCTGTATGTCTGTCCGTCTCTCTCGTTCTCCTTCTTCTTCACTTCACGCATATACTTACTGAACCGTCTCTGCTAAACACTGCAGCGGCGTCACCCCAAAGCCACTATTGTCCGCAAGAACATTCTAGCGAAAATACGAGAATACGACGCACTGTCGACACCGTCATTTCCTGTGCCATGCGTTTGTGTCTGTGAGAAAAAAAATTACTGTCGGCAAAGAAAAATACGCATGGTGTATTATACGACCGGTTTTGCGATATCACAGTGCTGTGTCCATAAAGCATAAAGAGAATATCATTACGAGAGGTAAGAGATAGTATATGCCGACAAGTGGAGGAGGGGTACAGCATGTGACGAATTCGGAAGAAAAAAAGTTGTCAGAAAAAAATGCCATTGTCTATGACGCACTTGTCGATCTCGCCATGTCTCAAGCCGTGCGTTTGGTGTCTGTGCGAAAACAAAAAATAATTACGAGAGACAAGTGATAATTGTGGCGACGAGTGGAGGGCACGTGGTGCGCAGTAAGATAGGTTCACGAATCGTCCGCGGTGTGACGCGCAGATAAAAAAAGCGATTGGCGGCCAAAAATCTCTTTGCCTACAAAGCAAATTCTCGATCCCGGCATCCCGCTATCTCTCGAACAGCGCGTTTGCATTTGTGCCAGTGAAAAGTAATAATTGGTGGTAAAGAAACAATGCGCCCTGCATGTTGAATCTGTTTCGCGATACCGAAGTGCCGTGTGTATCCAGAAAGGAAGGAGGAAAAACAATTACGAGTGGCAGGAGATTGAAAATGGCAAACAATTTCTGCGTCGTCAAGTACACTCGTAATTACGAAAATGTTATTACTGCCTGTCGAATTGATGAATTGCGGTATCGAATAACAGGCGCCACCGATACGACGTATAGAAAGTGTTCCGAAAAGATAATATTGGATGCAAAATTCGGTTCCACCTATACACTGAGATATCCATTGGAAAATGGCGATACGCAATCGTTACACAAAGCAGTGGTTCTAAGGTTAACAAGTAAGTTCGCAAGTTTTATTTTCATTCGTTGTAATGATAAGAAACCTTAACCACGAGATTTTATCAATTTAAAAGTCAAGTTTGTAGGTTACATTTAGCTAGCAGTGGAAACATTTTATAAACCTCGTTATATCCCTTCGCTGCACAGCAACTATGGAAGAGGCGTCAACATTGGCAAAGCAAGAAATAGAAACCGTAAAGAGTGGTCGTGGCCAACGCTTGAGACAGCCAAAGACGTTGAATCACACCCCCCTGGTAGTGACCGTTGAATCTCAATCGGAAAAGAAAATTTTGGCATGCACGCAAAATAAGGAGATGCAGCACCAGAAGGCAGCATGGAAAGCCAGCGAGGTTAGTTTGAATATGATTCATCATCGTAACCTCCTAGAATGTACTAATGTGGACACCGCAATTTTTTTTTTCTTTGGCATGAAGACTTAACAAAAATATTAATAACGGCACATGGTATACATTTCCGTTTGTAGCTAAAGAGAAAGAGAGATGAGGCAAATGCGTTGGAAGCGCAGGATGCACGGATAAGGGCTCACGCGATAAAAAGGTTGCCCGGAAAGGAAAATGCTTCAATGGATGAACCTGGAAAAAAAAAAATAAAAAGACACTCAACACCACAAAAATGGTGAGTACTAAGTTGTGCGACGCATAGAGTTTTTATGATTTTAAATATTTAACGCAAAGACTATTTGTTGCACGTCGGATATCAGTGCAGATTGAATTTACCTCACAATACTGATTGGAGATAATAGAATTCAGCTTCGTTAAATTCACAGTATACCTTATGACTAGGGGTGTGCGAATATTCGAATTTACGAATTATTCGAGACGAATCGAATCGAACAATTCGATTCGAAATTCGAATCGAATATTCGAATTATTCGAATAGTTCAAATAGTTCGAATAGTTCGAATAGAGTTCTAATAGAGTTCGAATAGTTCGAATAGTTTGAATAGTTGGAATTATTCGAACGATTCGAAATATTCGAGAATTTTTTATTTATTTATGTATGTATTTTCTTTTATTCTTGAAAGTGCAAAAAAAAATGAATAAATAAATAAATAAATAAATCAATAAATGAATAAATAAATAAATAAATAAATAAATAAATAAATAAATAAATAAATAAATAAATAAAGAAATAAATAAATAAATAAATAAAAAAATAAATGAATAGTAAACTTGAAAAAAAAAAAAAAAAATTCTTTACTTACTTTACTATTGATTTATTTTTTTATTTCTTTATTTATTTATTTATTCATTTATTTATTTATTTGTTTATTTATTTATTTATTCATTCATTTATTTATGTATTTATTTATTTATTCATTCATTCATTCATTCAGCGGGGTCAACGGCCTGAAAAGTCTTAAATGTCATCAAGTTTTATACAACGTTACAAAAGTCATGAAATGTCATTAAAAAGTTTCAAAATAAGTAGAAATTATTTCATTCTCACCCGTTCACAAATCTTATTGCTATTTGTATTTATTTTTCAATGATTTCGAACTTCTGCGGGCTTTTCAAAATTTACGGGGTTTAAATTCTCTCGTACAGAGTACGCATCAAGCGTGATCTCAAGAGAAACGAAAGTGCAGTAATAAATAATGGCAAACAAAAGATACAGGTGATTCTGAAGAAGGCAACAACTCTCAAAATTTGCAATACTATTGAAATGTTCATTCGAGAACTGAGCTGAAAGAGCTTCTAAATTTAAATCACATTGATTTTTGTAAAAAAGAATTTTTGATAATTTCTTGACTCGAAAAAAATGTTTTAATCGCTGGTAGGAGCCTTCAAATATTGATTTGTTTTGGGGATTTGTTTTACGAGAATTTGGTTTTTTCATTTGTCACGTTTTTGGTAACTATCCCATCGAATTAAAAGAAAAAACAAAAGTCAACCACCGTAATCGCTATATCTACTTATTGTAATTATGTAGTTCGGTGAGTTTTTTAAATTTTCGTTTTTTTTCCTAAGGCACAAATTTCTCGAAATAGCAGAAATGAAACATGAAAATTTAGAAAGTTACTGTACCAAATAATTACATCACCTACACAGAAGTGGTTCATACCAGAGATCATGACAAAATGAATATTTTGTACATAAAAAGCCTTACATTCATTACATTATCCATCTGGTCAAGATTAGACCCTGGGTCTCATCCAGGGTGCCTAATCTTGACAAATCCTGCGATTGTTGCCTGTCTATCAGTTGAATACATGTATGTTCGTATTTTAGGTGCAGGACTGTTCCGATCGGCGTGAATCCGAAAATGACCAACGAAGCAAAAAAACGGTTGCATCACAAGTAAAGTCGGCCAATGTCAATACTGGAAAGATGACTGGAGCGCGTGGACCGAGCGACGACGGTTTCGCAATGCTAATGAATATGAACTGGGATGATGACAATGCAATGGACTCCTGTGCTACCGCGCCAACAACGAGTGCTGTTGACAAAGGGACCAATGACACGACGGTAAAGGATTTATAATAGTGCGAACGCAATGATGAATGGAAATAGAAGCGAGATGAGACATTGTCGCAGTTGTCACATTTCTACGAGTCGACACGACTGCGAAAAATCCGCGAGCACCGATGGGTATCGGTTCCATAAATACACTCCCGCTCAAAAGTCTGGAAACGCCAGTTAATATTTCTTGCCGCACTATAAGTTGCATATCTCCGTCAAAAACACAGCTGATCGAATTTTGAAAAAAGTGCTTTGACGGGATGGAAATCAGCTTTATTTTGCTTTTTTACATCATTTTCTCGATTCGGTACGCATTAATTTTCTTGACCGCTTTTTGGACTTTTTTCGACCATCATGAATTCGGCGCAAAACTTGAGGAAATTTTTGTTGTCTTTTTTATATACGGTAAATTTGAAAGGGTTAGCAGACACTATATTTTCGTTTTTAAAAAAATTTCGTACGATTTCTTATAGCAAAGTTATTTTACTTTTGGCTAAAAAAGACAAATTTTGAAAGATGCAGCGTAACTAAAAAACTATTGAGTTTGAGAGAAAATTTTAAGTATGAAAAAAGTAACGTAGCTACACGCGGAACGGCTTGGAATTATTTCAGAATTTTCCGATGCAATCTATTTTTTTTTACTATTTTCGCTCGAAAATTTGATGACGTCCCAGCAAAAAGTTGTATACGATTGAAATTTCCGTACTCCGTGATACAAGAAAAATCTGAAAAAATTCAGCAACATTTAGCATGCTATAAATAAGAATGATCAATATTAATTATTGATCATTGATCATCATTGCTTAATAAATTGTTTAAACAATTGTTTAAACAATTTATTAATAACTTTTGGGCAATATTATTATTGATAATTATTGTTTATAGCATGTAAAATTGTTACTGAATTTTTTCCGATTTGTATTGTATCATGAAGTATGGAAATTTCAATCAGATACAATTTTTCGTCATCATCAGAGTTTGGAGCAAAAATCGTGAAAAAAAATCGTAGAAATATTATGAAATAATTCTAGGCGATTTGGTGTATACGTATGTTACTTTTGAGTTTCGTTGCATCGTTCAACATTTCTCTTTTTTAGCCAAAAGTGAAATAACTTTGCGAGAAAAAATCGTACGACAATTGTTTAAAACCGAAAATGGAGCGTCTGCAAACCCTTTCAAATGTACCATAGATAAAAAAGACAAAAAAAAATGTCCTTCAGTTATGCGCCCAATTCGCAATGAGCGAAAAAAGGCCAAAACACGGTCACGTACCGGATTAAAAAAAAAAAGTAAAAAATAAAAATAAAGCTAATTTCCTTCCCGTACAAACACTTTTCTAAAAAAATCGAATAACTTTGTTTTTGACGGAGTTATGAAACTTTTAACTCGGCAAGAAATATTTACTGGTGTTTCCAAACTTTTGACTGGGAGTTTATTTGTTTTCTCATTTTGCGATTGGTTATATAAATATATGTTTTTCCATATTGAATGCAGAATGGTATCGAATCGAATGGCGCTGATCATCTGCGATCGAGCCCGAAAACACCGGCATCAAAAACGAAGTCTATCAACGTTAATACCGCGAACACGACTGTAGCAAGTGGACCGAGCGACAACTGTTTCGAAGCGATAATGAATCTCAACTGCCACGATGACAATGCAATCGACTCCTGTGCTACCGCGCCAACAACGAGTGCTGATGAAAAAGGGACCAACGAAGCAATGGTAAAATATTTATGATAGTGCGTATGCAATGATGAACGGAAATAGAATCGAGATGAGACATTGACGCAGTTGTCACGTTTCTAAGAGTTTCGACGACTGCGATAAATCCGTGAGCACCGATGCGTATCGGTTGAATTAATGAATGTTTTTTTCATTTTGCGATCTGTTCTATAAATATATGTTTTCTCATTTTGAAAGCAGAATTGTACCCAATCGAATGGGACCGAACATCTGCGATCGAGCCCGATAACACCGGCATCAGAAACGACGTCGGTCAACGGTAATACCAGAGAGACGATTGTGGCGATGGAACCAAGCGACCGTTGCGAATTGAAAACAAATCTCAACTGGTATGATAACAATGCAATGGACTCCTCTGCTACCGCGCTAACAACGAGTGCGGTTGACGAAACGACTGACAAAAGGAAGGTAAGAAATTTGAAATACCCCTAACGTCACGCTTAACGCAAATAGCATCGAGACAAGATCGTCACGCAGTCGTCACGTTTCAGCGAAACGAGACTACTGCGAGAAATCCGTCGTCACCGAGGCATTAATTCCTCTCACATGATCCCTATGGCGCCATTTCTCCCGCACTCGACTGATCGTCGGGCGTGTTTAGCTTCGCCTCAAGGGGAGGTGAAAGACTCTCGCTCGCTCTCACATACATACCCCCTATAGGCTATCACTCTCGCACTTACAAAAGTTTTTAATGTATTATTATTTAATATAATAATAATTTTTTTTAACGTAAACATATTATCAATGGGTTTTACTAATAATACGCTTTTAAAAATGAATACATTCGACCTTGTCTCAAATTTATAAGAAGACCGAATTGTGTATGCCGCAAAATCAACACCGTTGCTGTTAATGATTTTATTTTTATTTATAAACATTACCGTTCATTTCTGCACGTCAGGTGCACGAGTGCCGATAGCGTTTGTCTAGAAAAAAAATTCACGTTGCAACGGATCCAAATGAACGAGATTAATAACGACGCGTTCAATACCTTATTGCCTATTGTACAAAAAAAAATGCCGACAGGCGATGAAAATTTCTAAACGGATAAATTTCTAAATGCGGAATTCGGTGCCGAAGAATATAAACGTGCTGTCCGCATGCGAAAGCTTTGATAGTCCCCTGTCTATCGCTATCGGCTCAAAAAATATGTTTTTGTTTGGAACGCAGGAATGTGCCGATAGTAAAAAATCAAAAGATAACCGATCGAGCGTGGACACAGCAGCAACGAAAAGTCCGTTCGACAACGATAATATTGCAGACTTATCTCATCGCACCGATGCCTGTTGTAATGAAAATGGACAGAGTTTATCGCAAGAGATATTGGATGTGCTTGATCAACTGATAACGCCAGAGGATCCTTCTTCAACTAACATTGGCAGGAAAGACAGAGGAGACACGGATCGTTCGGAAGAGCCTCATGCAACGGAGTCACGCGCACCCATATGTGCCGAAGACGAAAAGGTAATAAATGACATGAATTAGTGGAGGTTGCGATAATATACGAACATGTCCATCCGGACGATAAATTGTTCCCACTTTTTCCGCAATCAACTGCTGTGGGATGATATATATTTAAACTGAAACGAGTAGCAACTCCTCCAGCTGCGCCTGTGTGAATACGAGTTCCAGAGACGCAAAATCTGTCCTGATATGCTAATCACATCAACGATACCATTCTCTTGCGGCTCTGCCGACTGTTTTTGCGTGCGATAGGGAGATGCTAAATAGGTTAAGCATGTTTCATGCATAACGGTGTTAAAATATTCGTTCAACGAATAACAGTCGGCATTCGCAAACCATGTCAAATCGACCAAGAGTTGGAATCGACCTCTCTCAATTTCGATGAAATTTGGTCAGAAGTTTTCGTTTTCAATAAAACGGAGTTCTACCAAAGGAAACAAATCAACAACATTTTTTTAAAAGGTTATTCAAAATTCAAAATTTCACTATTCGTCAAATCTTTCAAGTTGATTTTCTAAATATCTCGAAAACTCTTGTAGTTACGAAAAATTGTTCTGTATTCGTTTCGAAGAGTATACTTGGGGCCACGAAAAAAAACATTTTCCAAAAAAAAATTTTTAACACTGATGAATTTGGAGAATTTTGAGTTTTCAAAAGTCGAGAAAATCCAAGTTCCATATTTTATTTTTGGTTCAATTTTTTAAATATAATACCTTGTACTCATCTTGAAAGATCCTACAATTTTCAGAGAGGTGTTTTTTTCTGTTTCAAAAAAAAATATTTTTTTAATTTTTTTAAATCGTGCAAATCCACGATGAACATTACATTTTTGGTGAAATTTTATTTCATATAATACCTTATACTGATCTTGAAAGATCCTGAAATTTTCAGGATAGTGTGTTTTTGTTTAAAAAAAAAATGTTTGGAATTTTGGTAAAAACAAATTTTTTGGATTTTCCTCGAAGTTAAGTAAAGTTGAGCAATCATGTCATTCTGTAATTTTTAGCAGTAAAAATTTTAATTAATGACGATATAGAAAAACAAATATTTTTACAAAAATTGAAAAATTTATATTTTTGAAACAAAAACGGAACATCCTGAAAATTTCAGGATCTTTTAAGATTTGTCCAAGGTATTATATTAAAAAAATGTAACCCAAAATTTAATGTTTAGCGTGGATTTGCACGATTTTTGAACAATCAAAAATTTTTATTTTTGAAATAACAAAAAACGACTCTGACAATTTCAGGATCTTTTAAGATTAGTACAAGGTATTATATAAAAGAAATTAAACCGAAAATAAAATATGGAACTGAGGTTCTCACGATTTTTTAAAATCAAGATTCTCCAAATTAATAATTAAAAAAAAAAATTTCGGAATATTTTTTTTTCGAAGGCTTAAGTATACTTTTAAAAACGAATTCAGACAGATTTTTCGTAACTATAATAGTTATCAAGATATTAAAAAAATAAACTTAAAACATTTAAAAATTGTGAAATTTTAAATTTTGCAAAACTTTCGAAAAACAAATTTCGAATATATATTTTTCGAATAACTTTCGAAAATAATCCCAAATAAACCCATATATATGTTAAGACGATCTTTTTTTCGACTTACTTTTATTTCGCACTCCCCGCCTCAAATTTCGTTGGATATGTATGAAAAGAAATTCCCTGAAAGTTACAGCTCTTAATATTGATATCAAGTACTTTCCCTTCGCGTGCAAAGATTTTGCATCTAAAATACACGTAAATCAAAAATTCTTGTATTGAAAGTTTTATAACTCAGCGGAATTTCATGCTATCACATTGTCCTTACACGCAATTTACGCACAATTAAAGGATCTTTAAAAGTGTCTTCAACGGCGTAAGTAAAATTTACAATGGTGAGATGGTACGGGTCACTAAAGTTGTTTTTCCCCAAAATTCTCGTTTTTTTGCTGTTATCTCCGAAATGATTAACTTGACCGAAAAAATGTAAAGAAAAATTTTGTTGGAAATTTAATTTCCTACAAAAAAGGTCGTTTGCACGTAATTGCTAAAATCAATATTTCTTGAGATATCGAGATATTGAGGTATCAACAATTTAAAACGTTTGGTTCGATAAACCATAAAAATTTTAAAATATCTGAAGTAATATTAACTTTAGCAATTAGGTCCAAAGTACCTTTTTTGTAGGAAATTAAATTTCGAACAAAATTTTCCTTTAAATTTTTTTGGTTAAGTTCATCATTCCGGAAATAACGGCAAAAAACAGAGAATTTTGGGTAAAAACAACTGTATATTGCGACCAAAAACAATGTGATAGCATGAAATGCCGCCGAGTTATAGAATTTCGAATACCGACATTTTTTATTTACGTTCATTTTAGATGGAAAATCTTTTCACGGGATGGGAAAGTACTTAATATTAATATTAAGGGCTATAACTTCCGGGGAATTTCTTTTCACATATATGTAACAAAATTTCAGATGGGGAGTGGGAAAAAAAATAAGTCGAAAAAAAACCCTAATATATATATTAGGGTGGTTTTTATTTAGGGCTCGAACGAATTTTTTATCAGACGCCCCCCAAATCGACTCCAAATAATTCAAAAACAATACCCTAATTTTTTCACATTTTTATCTAGACTCTAACCCCACCCAAAATGAGGGTCGATTTCCCTATTTGAAATACACGTGTTTTGGCCATGTGCTCAGCATATATTTTATTCTAAGCCTGAATTTTTTTACAAAACATCTGTAACCGTGAGATTTAAGTTTTCATTGATGCTACTATTTGAGGAAAAATTGACATTGTCATCCGGGTCAATCTAGACGAATTGCACACCCTTTAACCTGATTTTTTTTTAATTTAACAAAATATTGTTTCTATATGTAAAAATGATGAATGTTTCACAATTTTCCTCTTCTTAAGGTCACACAGGATTGTAAGGTAGGACATTTTATACCAATTTTCAGTAATTCGACCCTGCCATCTTTCGTATGGAGCATTCCATACCAAGTCGACCTGAGTGTGACCCTCGACCTCGCTTATTTCGTTTAGGATTTTTTATATGATTCTTCCAACTGAAAATAGCATTCAGATTTTTTATTAGATTTTTAAAACGAAAATTGAGTACGTTACAATTTTGTTAACATTTTTTTTCTAAACCCTCAAGGGCCGTAATTTAAAAGTCTGAAAATATTCTCAAAAATCCGGTGTCCAAAATGAAAATTTTTGACCCAAAATTCATGACTTCCAGGCTTTCGCTTCCACCTCGATTTTAGTTTTTTATGAAAAAAACATTCAAAAAATAGATGCCGAAATTAACCAACTATTTTTGGAAATTGTTGGTTAACGATACAATCATTAAAGCCACTTTTCACGGTAAATCTGCATCTATTTTTTTTTTTTACGTTTTCTTCATAAAAATCTAATATCGAGGTGGAAAGGAAATCCGGGACGTTATGAGTTTTCGGTCAAAAATTTTCATTTTTGACACCAGATTTTTCAGAATTTGTTCAGATGTTCAAATTACGGCCCTCAAGGTTTTCGAAAAAATGTTCGAAAAATTATGACGTACTCAAATTTGGTTTCAAAAATCGGAAAAAATTCTGAATGCTATTTTGAGTTGGAAGAATCATATAAAAAATCGTAAACGAAATCAGCGAGGTCGAGGGTCACACTCAGGTCGACTTAGTATGGAATGCCCCATACGAAAATTGGCAAGGTCGAATTAGTGAAAATTGGTATAAAATGTCCTACTTTACAATCCTGTGTGACCTTAAGAAGAGGAAAATTATGAAACTCATCATTTTTCCATATAGATACCATATTTTATTAAATTGAAAAAAAAATCGAATTAAAAGGTGTGCAATTCGTCTAGATTGACCCGCATGACAATGTCAATTTTTTCTCGAATAGTAGCATCGATAAGCACTAAAATCTCGCGGTTACAGATTTTTTGGGAAACTTTTTACACTTTGAAGAAAATATATGCTGAGCACGAGGCTAAAATCCGTGTATTTTTAATGGGGAAATCGACCCTCATTTTGGATGGGGTTAGACTGTAGATAAAAATCTGTAAAAATTAGGGTATTGTTTTTGAATTATTTGGAGTCAATTCGGGGGGCGTCTGATAAAAAATTCGTCTGAGCCCTAAATAAGAACCACCCTAAAATATGGGGTATTCCACTTCAAATCACGCGGTCATCGACCTGACCCCCTCGGATTTTAATGTCCAATGAATTGTGGGTTTCGTTTAGCCCAAAATATGACCTCAAATTTTTACAAATTTTTATTTCATTTTTTTAGAGCTTGCCCGAGCGAAAAATTATGAAATTAAGGGAAAACATAAGAGGGGTATTTTTTTTAATGAATGAAATTTTTTGCACATAAATTAGGGCCTAAAACAGAAATTTTCTTCATAGTTTGATAATGGGCCAAAAATAATAATTATTTTTTTGTGTACTTTAATTCATTTCTTTTTATAATTTCTTATTTTAATTGTTTCTTGTAGTAAGAATAACAACGTCAAAAATATTTTTTTTATTTTTTTTCTTGCTTTAAGTGTGAAACGACAACTTTTTTCGAAAATTTATTAGCCTCGACAACCTGAAAAAAACAGGATCCATTTTTAAGAAATGCAAAAATCAGTAATTGTAATTAAAAAAAAAAATAGTCATTATTTTTGGCCCATTATCAAACTATGACGATAATTTCTGTTTTGGGTCCTAGTTTCTGTAAAAAAAAATTCATTAATTTAAAAAATCCCCCTCTTCGTGTTTTCCCTCCATTTCACGATTTTACGCTCGGGCGAGCCCTAAAAATGAACTAAAAATTTCTAAACATTTAAGGCCATATTTTGGGCCAAACGAAACCCATAATTCATTGAACATCAAAATCCGAGGGGGTCAGGCCGATGACCGCGTGATTTGACGTGGAATGCCTCATATATATATTATTATCAAGCTTAGCATAGTCCAGCGTCGGAGTTCCATTAGGAATTGCAGTTGTTGCGGAGAACGTCGAGAGTCACTACCGCCGAGTACCGACAGTTGGAAATTGGACAATATAATTTATTTTTTATTTCAGTATTACAAAAAAAAACGAGCGGGCGCAGATCGCATGCGACATGTGCCGCCTTGTGGATATCAGAGCACTGAACTGGAACCCGTTCGGAAACTGTAGATGTAAATGTAGATGCACTTGAAAAAAAACGATCTTTGAAACCGAAAAATGTTCGATCGATTATGCAAACTGCTGGAACATTTGCAATGCCACGGCCCTGGAATGGGGACACTGGAAACAGTAGGCAAACTTACCGTTGGAGGACGCCAATTTTGCACAATCATTGTCAAATAATATCGTCGTGGGAATATTGCCCCATAATTGGATTTCTGGAAATGTTACAGATCGTGGATGCAAATGAGATCGCACTAGTTGCCACCGCGTTCACAATTGAAAACATCGAGTCTCCGCACGAAAATGACACGTCGACTTCGAATAAATCATGGGCAAATAACACCAACAGTGACGACAATGAATCAATTCACGACAATCTCGTAAATACTTTAGGATCGATGGCCTCTATAAATTATTCAAGTCAATTGAACCGTTACTGTACATGCTGCTCCATGCTCGAATTGAATGTTCAAAGCGCGGCACCCGGTATCGCGTTTTTACATAGTATTCTTTTTCACGAAATTGAAGCTCGTCGCAGGATCGTCGCAGGATTCGTCAATCGTGGATTTCCAGAATCAGGAAAATTTTCTAATGAGCCAAAACGGGAATGTCGAGGACGAAAAAGAACTAGAAGCATGTATGGAATTGAAGATACCGACAACACCCGATGGTTCGCAGAAGTGTTACGAAGGCGATTCGTCGGAAAGGCCAAAATACCATTCAGAAACACCCGCCCTCGACGTTCATCATACTAATACGGTAATAAACACTGAACGGAGCCAAATGCGGGAGATGAATATTTGTGTAGCGGTAAAAATTTGGATTATTAATGGATATTGTGACTTTTAGGTGAGCAAAAGCAAACGCACAACGAAAGTAAGAATTCGCAGCATTCGTCAACTCCGAAAGAAAGAAATGTTCGATCGCAACGCCCATGAGCGTTTCAGGAAAGGACCGAACGACGTGAACGACGATGTAATGATCCCAATGACAAGTACCCTTTACATGTAATACTCGAAAACCAATAACTGATAGTGCTCCGTTCACTTACGTAGGAACTTGGAGACACGCCGCAGAGAAATATTGCATTTTCTCCTTTAAATGTATTTGAGAAAGCAACCGCATCAGAATTGAAATCCTCAAAAATATCAGAGAAATCGTCCACGGAAAGCGGGTCGACGAGTTCGGACTGTAATGTACCGCGGGTACGTCATTGTTTGTAAATAAATGCTAAACGCGGAAAACTGTTCAATTAATCATCTTTTTTGGATATTGTACGTGAAAAACAGCTTGCGCATCGAAAGGCAGGCCTTCGCCGTCGAGGAAAAATAATACGCCATGGCATTTCTAGTGAATATTCATCGGACGAAACGGTAAACATTTATATTAACTGACCTCGTATGGTAGGTTTCAAATCGAAACAATATTATTCTATAGGGCGATAAATCGCATAAGAAGAATAAGAAGAAGAGGGATAAGAATAGGACGGAACATCGTGGATACCGCTCGTCAGGAAAATACCACACGTGCGAGGATATTGCGCGTTTGACGAGATCCACCAACGCCAAATGGGACAAACTGTGTAAACGCATCGGGGAATTGGGAACTGCAATTGCACGATCCGGTGATGGGGTGCCAGTCAGCACGGAAAAATTGACTATCCCGGCCGCCGACGAGGATAATATGGTACGGTACAATGATTGCGATACTTGCACTCGGAAATTAATATAATATTACTGCAAAACTTTATTTTCAACAGGTGACTCTCTTACCGGGAGGACGCTTCAGTTGCTCGTGTATCGCACGGGCAACAGAAGCCAAATGGATGAGGAAACGCATAAATATTCTCGTGGAAGATTTTTGGCCATTGGAGGAACGTTGCAAGCTCACGTTGATGGAGAATAATCGAAATACTAAATACCGTACGATAACTCTGGAGGAAATCAATATTTTGACTGGTAAATAAACAGGACGGACATGTATACGCTACACATTGCTGATAGATCGGGAGCCCATAACACATTTTTTCTGTCTCATTTGTTACCACTCGGCAGTATAAGAACCACTCTAATCCTACTTTCCACTACACGGAGTTCACTTCGCCGAACATAAACCGTGAACCACAAGGAGTTTATTGTTGTAAAAAAATTGTTACTAGCAAATTATCAGTTCTCAATGTTCGTCATTTTGTTAATTCATCTAATCATTTACTAAAACTGGAGATAGTATGATCATCGAATATTTTGGTTGGATCGGGGGCCAGCCCTTAAGACAACGGTTCACGGAGATGGCTAGCCCCTGATCCAACCGAAATGTTCGATGATCATAGTATCTCGAATGTAGTAAATAATTAGATGAATTAATAAATTGCCAAACATTAAAAACTGATGGTTTGGTATTAACAATTTTCTTACAACAATTAACACCTTGTGGTTCGCAGTTTATGTTCGGCGGCTTGACCCCCGTCTAGTGAAAGATAGGATTTGAGTGGTTCTTATGATGTTGAGTGGTCACAATTCTGATAAAAAATATGTTACCGGCTCCCGGTCTATGACGAACATAATTTGAATACAACTTAGCTTTCATTCCTGACATATAAAGAGGCAGCGAAAATTCTGGACCGTACACACCCTCTGAATGACAAAGACATTAACGATCCAAGAGAGGTTCGAAAGTGGATTTCGGAGAAAATCAAATCCGATCGAAAGCGTCACAGCAAAATCGGAAGTACACTGAATAAATCGAATGAATCGAGTTTAAAAACACCCCGTTCAAGAACATCGGATGTCACCACGAGTACTAATGACTATACCGAAACTGTCGAGCAGGGTGCTGCGGCGCCTGTAACGGAATCAAAAAGGCATTGCAGTCTGAAAGACTTGTTGACTTTAATGATGAAATCAATGTACCGAGCACCAAGGGCGGAAATAAGAATTGCATCGGAAGATCTCCATACTTGGTCCAGCTTGGCAAAGCAAACGAATTTCACCGAGGCTCAACTTCGAATACTTTTACCGGATACCTGTGCGATAATACTGAACGGTATGTAATGGAATTATACAACATATGAGGCAATTCATGCCGTTCCGAACGGCCAAAAAGTTGTCCACCCTGACACTAATCGAAATTTTGTCAAATTATTTAATTATATGAAAAAGAGTAGTGTAAATTGTTTCAAAATTTTTGGATTTCATTTTTTCGAGTTTTTGAAAATTTCAAAATTTTCTAAGTACCTTTATGTCTTGAAAGCATACAATTGAACAGAAGAATGTTTCAAACAAAAAAGTTGCAGCTTTACATAAACTTTATGAAAAAAGTTTGTTTAGAATTTTTCGAGTTTAAAAAATGAATATTTTTATCAAAAATATACGAAAATAATTTTTTTCGGTCGGTATGTCACTTTTGATGTATCTCGCAATTCCAAAAAATACTGTAAAGTGTACACAATAGACATGTATTTTTTTTCAGATGGCTCCATTAGTTGTTCCAAAGCTATGCTTCGTTTTATTATTATGATTTCTGTTTTTTTTAGAAAAATCCATTATTATTGAAAATTATTACTGTTATCGATGTTTATTAACTGAAAAATGTGAGAAAAATTTGGGGAGAGATCAATTTTTAGTAACAATTGATTTTTCTAGGAAAAAAAATCATAATAAAACGAAGCGGATCTTTGGAACAACTAATCGAGCCATCTAAAAAAAAATACATGTCTCTTGTACACACTTTAGAGTATTTTCTTGAATTTTTTGAGATAAATCGAAAGTGACATACAGACCGAAAAATATTATTTTCGTATATTTTTGGTGAAAATGGTCTTTTTTTAAACTCGACAAATTCAAACACAAAAATTTTCACAATGTTTATGTAAAACTGCAACTTTTTTGTCTGAATCATTTTCAATAATAATTGGTTTTTCTAAAAAAAAAAAAAAAAATCTTTATGATAAAACACAGCATAGCTTTGGAACAACTAATCGAGCCATCTAGAAAAAAATACGTGCTATTGTACAGACTTCAGAGTAATTTCTGGAATTTTTTAAGATAAATCGAAAGTGGCATACCGACAAAAAAAAATTATTTTCGTATATTTTGCATAACAATGATCATTTTTTAATTCGAAAAATTGAAAAAAAAATTTTGTCATAAAGTTTATGTAAAACTGCACCTTTTTTTATCTCAAACATTTTTCTGTTTAATTGTATGCTTTCAAGATATAACGGTACTTAGAAAATTTTGAAATTTTCAAAAACTCGAACAAATGCGATCCAAAAATTAAAAAAAAAAATGTACACTACTCGTTTTCATATAATTAAGTATTTTGACAAAATTTCCATTTTTTTGAGGCAGGGTGGCCACTAAATCGGACGAAAAAAATTCCCTGACTTTTCCCTGACATTTTCGAAAGTTTTCCTGACAAACCATTAAGATTTGTGAAAAGAAAGTAACATTGCATATGTTTATTATTATTCATTCTTTGGTATTGTTTATTACATTATATATTTGGAAGGAACAAATCATAATAAATAAATGAATAATCATAATAATAAATGATAATAATAAATGATGAATAGAATAGAGATGACGAGATATAGAAACAGAAGTTGAAAAGATCCTTCTGAAGAATGTTCTTTCTGAAGAAGCTGAAGTTGAAAATGTCCACCCATAACTTTTTTTCAGCGATACGCAGAACAAAAAATATTCGCCCATACACTTTTTTTTCTCCATTTGATAATTTTCCCTGACTAACTATGTAATTCCCTGACATTGCCCTGATTTCCCTGACCCCGAAAAAATGCCCTGACATTTCCAAGTTTTCCAGGTTTTCCCTGACAGTGGCCACCCTGTGAGGGTCGCCAACTCGAAATCGCATGGAATGCTTCATATATTTGGAAACAAATGAGCACGAGTCTCGCTCAAGTGGGATTTTTATGTACTATTAGGAAAAGTTCGTCTGGTCGATTACAACTTTGAATGGTTGTTCATGTCGGCCGTGTATGATTTCGCAATGAAGAGTACCGAGGACTGGATTATCAGCGCAAAAATTCTTGAGAAGCAAATGGCGAATATACCTCCGAAGCTCATTTTGCACATCATGAATAAATACATGACACCGAGCACCAATGCATCGAAGGATTCACAATTATACCAGTACATATTATGCAAACTCCAATACTGGCTCGTACAATTGCCAAAAATTAACCATTTAAATTTAATGGTTAATGAAAATGCAAATGCATTAAAAAAAGTAATGCATTATTTGCCACCCTGCTCATTACAATGTCGTATGTAATAGAACAAATTTCCATTACCCATTGCAATGTAATGTGTAATAGACAAAACTTTGATTGCAATTTTAGGAATGGAAAAATATAGATGAATAAATTATTGCAATTTTGGATTACATTTTATTGACTTAGGACTTAGATTTTAAGGTACCTAAAAAGCGTCTCTAATATAGATGCTTTTTAGAATTTGAGGTACCTAAAAATGTAAGTCTAAAGTCAATAAAATGTAATGCAAAATTGCAATAATTTATTCATCTATATTTTTCCATTCCCAAAATTGCAATCAAAGTTTTGTCCATTACACATTACATTGCAATGGGCAATGAAAATATGTTTCTAATACACACTACATTGTAATGGGCAGGGTTGCAAATAATGCATTACTTTTTTTAAATGCATTTGCATTTTCATACCATTAACTATGAAATTAATTTTAATGGTTAATGAAAATAATTTCCATTAACTATTAAATTTTAATGGTTAATGAATATAATTTTAATGGTTAATGAAAATAATTTCCATTAACTATTAAATTTTAATGGTTAATGAATATAATTTCCATTAACCATTAAATTTTAATGGTTGATGAACATAATTCCCATTAACCATTAAATTTTAATGGTTAATGAAAATAATTTCCATGAACCATTAAATTTTAATGGTTAATAAAAATAATTTCTATTAACCATTAAATTGTAATGGTTAATAAAAATAATTTCCATTAACCATTACATTTTAATGGTTAATGGTTAATGAAAATTATTTCCATTGACCATTAAATTTTGATGGTTAATGGAAAATATTTCCATTAGCCATTAAAAAAGTAATGGTTAATGCATTACTTTTTCATTAGAAATTTCTCAATCCTGTTTAGATGTAATGCCGCGATAATGGCGAAATTGTTCCTGTACGACCAAGTACAAAAGAAAACGCAATGGCGATACGACGATTTGGACCAAGTGTTTCGAGCGAGCAAATACTACGGTAAGAAATCTTCATTTCGCAATCAACTGCATGTGCTAAATTTTGTTTAATTAATTTGGAAATAATTTTTTTACAACAGCGGAGAACATGCATGTGGTATTATATCTCCCCGACTGCGCCCGGATCACGCAAGATAACGACACCAAAGAGGCCGTAGTTATCGGTAACGGGAGATTGTCGCAATTTGATTGCAGAAGAATTATCTCTGAAAATTATCGGAGACATTTCGAGCAAGGCTAATAGGGAAAGCGTGTCCCGTTGCATTTAATGGTTAATGAAAATGCAAATGCATTAAAAAAAGAATGCATTATTTGCAACCCTGCTTTGACGACTGCAGCAATTGCTTTTCATCTATTTTCTTTATGTTTATTGATTACCAAAGAGATTACCAAGAGACAACTTTTTCCTGCATTTCAAGCAGTGCAAACAGTTAAAGCGTGTATACCGTTACAAACGGTATATCATATAAGTGATTTAATAGCGTTAAAGTGTTGTTTAATAGCGCTATAAGTGTTGATTTTTTCATTATTCATTTCCATACCATTCACAGGACTGTGAATAAAAGGAACCGCTTAAAAATTTGTTTGTGTCTATCATTGCGACGACTTAAAACTGTACCGGAAAAATAGCTGTAAATACTTTTACGAAAGTAACGATATAGCTCTTACGATATTGCATGTATATATTCCGCACTGTGTATTTAAAATTGTAACACAGTGCGGAAAAAAAATTATAATATGTAAATAGCGTTTTCCCATACATCCCTCCTTCCCACAACTCGCTTCGGGAAATGATCGATAACATCAATTTATTCGATTGCCCGCTATTCTATAGGACAACCGTTGAGACAACCGTTGAGACAACCGTTGAGACAACCGTTGAGACAACCGTTGAGACAACCGTTGAGACAACCGTTGAGACAACCGTTGAGACAACCGTTGAGACAACGGTTGAGACAACCGTTGAGACAACCGTTGAGACAACCGTTCAGACAACAGTTGAGTCAACATCCAGCAAAAACAAAATGGGCACGGTTGAGCAATCGTTCAGTCAACCATCAAACGGAAACAAAATGGCCGCGGTTGACTAACCGTTCAATCAACCATTGATAGGATTCTCTTTTACGGTTGACTTTTCAGTTTTGAATGGTTGTAAAGCTGTCCAAATTCAACCGTTGACATTTTCGGTTGACTTTGCAGTCGCCAAAATTGCTAGGGCTGTCTCACGTTTCGAGGTTAAGCTTGAGAATACCCAGAAAGCGCATTGATCGCAGAGACGAGTAGTGACGGAATTACGAACTATTCTCGTGCTTTGATAAGCCAGGTATCCCCACCCTCGAAATTTGGCCGAGTTTTCATACCTGTATGTACGACCGTGTTCAAGATGAATGCAGCCTACTCTCACTGCCACGCGCCGCGCCACACACATGATCAAATCCACTTAATTCTCGCTATTACAATTGTCGACAAAAATATGGAAGAAAAATGTTATTGTCTTTTTGGCTGTTTTAAGCTAAAAAAATTGATTTTTTTTCTATGGGACCTCTTCGATTAAGGAAAAATATATAAAATTCTACGTAAACAAACAAAATTTTCGAGATTTTACTGATAATGAGATTCAAATAACTTCTTATAAAAAAAAAATCGATTTTTTTCTTCGTAATGTTGATCTTTTTTCCTTCTATGACTGCAATAGTTCCTTTGTAAATTATATTAACATTAAAAATTACAATTTTTATGTAAAGAAATTGAATAAAGTGCAAAACGTACTTTAATTGTAATTCCAATTGTTAATTATTATAATTTACAAAGGAAATATGTGAGAGAAGTAAAATTATTTATTTTAACATCATTGAAATCGACTATTTTAGTCATGGAAGGAAAAGAAACAAAATTACGAGAAAAACAGTCGAACAAATTTTTTTTTAATATGAGAAGTTATTTGAATCCCATCTTCGGTAAAATCTCAAAAATTTCCTTTTTTAACGTAGATTCCTAGAATTTTTCTTGAAAAAATTTGAAGGCGTCCCATTAAAAGGAAATCCAATTTTTTTTAGCTTAAAACAGCCATAAAGACGAAAAAAAAAAAAATTCCTTAACCGTTTGTAATTTTAATGGAAATGATTGATTGGGCATAATTATCTCTTTTTCTCATTAAATAATGTTTACAAACGCATCGAAACATATATTATTCGATACTGTGGAGTTCGTTTGTATATTACTAATAGTTAGGAAATAATAAACTATAGGTATAACACAGTATTTGCTCATTATTTTATTTATCACGGGATGTCATTTATTCCTTATCGCTATCTTTAAACGGTGTACAAAATCTCAGATGATAATTATCATAGAAGCACTGGAAGCACAGATTGTCCCGGCACCATGCACATCTAATAAATGCTACCTCTTTACAAGCGCATGGATTTTTTATCTGCGATACCGGAAAACACTGGTCATTTCAATTTGAAAAAATTGGTCTTTCATCGCTTTGAAAAAAAAATAACATTCCGCAATAAATAAAATGATGAGCGAATGCTGTGTTATAGTTTATTTTTTCCTGATCACATATTTCAGCGTTAACATTGATTTTTTGTTATGTGATCATAATTTTATTCAAACGAACTACAGAGCATCGAATAATATATATTTCGATGCGTTTGTAAAAATTATTTTATGAGATAATGAGATAATTATGCCCAATTAATCATTTCCATTAAAATTTAAAAGGATTGAGAAAAAAAAGTTCCGAGCGGGAATCAAACCCTGGTTGCCAACCGAGCATCTTACCACTGCGCCACGCTCATTCGCTTGACGATATGGACAAGTCACGGGCATAAAAGGTACGCATGAAACTTTGGCGTCCATTTTCTCAAAAACCAGGGCGCGTTTGGAAGAATCCCTTTAGGGTAATATTATATAAAAACATAATAGATAAATCAATATGAATTTAGGAGTTGAAGAGCTCAACAACTTTACAAATTCATCCTACCAATACACCTCCCCATTCATCCTACCGATACACGTTCATAAATTGCCGCAGAAAAAATCTTTACGACAATTCGTATTAATTTTTAGACTATATAGACATCACTTATCATCTGAGATGATTTTTAAAATTGTTCATAAATATTTATTACAAATTTGTACTGAATTCTGCGATCACATTATAATTTGATAAATTATATGAATAAAGATAGAGCTGAAGACGCAGACGAGAAAATAAAGAGATTGAGACAAAGGGCGATATTGTGAGCGCGCGAGAAACGAAATAAACTTTTGCGGGCGGGCTCCAGCGATGCTATGAACAGACGACTTACCGTTGCTATGGACTCAATCACACATCTCCTGACGCCATCCACGCCGGTCCGATAAAAATAACGTTCGCGATCAATTAACTTCATCGGTAGTCAATTTCGTTTTTCAATTATAATTTCAATTGATATCGTCAATTCAATTCAATTATACAATAATTGTGTTTAATTTTTTTCATTATCCGTTGTTTATAACTTTTAATTATTGTGATTGTTTGTTTGTTTATTTGTTTGTTCGTTAATTGATTTTTTTTCATGTTCCGTTTTTAGCTGTTCTCGTTTGTTTGTTCGTGTTTTTTTCATCAAATGGCTAATGAGGGTAGCGTAAGGAGGGTGCGAATGCATGCAGCCCTATTTCGGGCGGAGAATAATTATTCACGAGCCGTTACAATATATCGAACGGCTCACGGCGATCCCACTCCTTCACGCAAAGTTTTCGAAGGTACGATTTTTACGCTGAATAATTTCTCCCTTTCTATTCCTATTTATTTTTCATCTCCATTTCCTTTATTCCTGCAAATCCTTTCCTCAAAGACTTGCTGCAATGATCGCTGAGTGTGGGCAATTGGTCCGACCGGCGCGACCTCGCGCATGACCGGTGTCTGGTCCGTGCCAAGAGGAAATTCTGCAACGTATACGTGAGCAGCCCGTCTAGAGTGCGAGGGCTCTTACGAGAAATCTTGGTATATGAAACTATACTTCGTTATACTAAATTATTTGTATATAAAAATTAGGGTGGTCCTTATTTAGGCTATGTTTTTTTATTCTTTTGACAATTGTGCTAAATCGATTTTAAACAAATAAATGGAAATTCATCCGAAATTTCAGCTTTATATCCCAATTTTAACCCAGCCCCTATGGCAATCACAGTTTCAAAGGGTCCGTGCGTGTATTTAAAACGGTCAAAGCCCTGAACATTTTTTCATCTTAACAATTATTGATATAAAAATTTAAAACTTGGCACAAATGTTCGTCATAGTATGACGTATAATTGTAGTAGTTTGCCAGATTTCTAATCCTCAATTTTGTATATACGAAATAGCTTCAAAGTTTGGATACACCTGTCGATATTTCTTGCCGCACTAGAAGCTGCGAAACTTCGTCAAAAATACACTACTCGCAAAAATTAAGGGAGCTAGAAACATTTCTCAATTTTTCGGTAAATTTCAACAGGCATTTTAGTGAAAAATGGTCGTATCGAGGTCATAAAAACAGCATTTTATTTGACTCCGTGCGTAAAGTGCCCACTTTAGGCACACTTTGATTTGTAACACGTGTGTAAAGTGGCCACTTCATGCACTCGTGCAATAAAACTTTGTACGAAACTCGTGCGAGAAACTTTTTCTCAACTCGTGTAATTGCAACATTCGCCTTCGGCTCATGCTGCAAACTCACACTCGCCAGAAAAAGTTTCATCGCACTCGTATAGTAATGTACTATTGAAGCTCCAAGATTCTAGTTTTCAGACCTTTCGGTAAAAAATTTTTAGGAGCTACGGTTCTCATGAAATTTCAAGGAATGTCGTGAAAGGAACGTTTTTATTTTTCGTCCACAGGCTTTGAAACTTTTTTTCCAGCTAAACCATGAATCAGGTAGCCTGTTTATTCAGCTTCAATTTCCTTTTTATTTTTTCTGTACGTTGATTTCTCGTGGAGATGTCCGACTTTAAATGGAAAAAGATCTTTTTGTCTTTAACCACTGATATCTCAGTAACCAGTGGTTGTACAGAATCTAATCGGGCAAATTCGGAAACTGGAATAAATTTCCTACAAGATCCTTTCAAGAGTATTGCAAAAATAATTTGTTTTCTACCCTCAATGTTCAGTTGAAAAAGTACAAAAAAGTGACTTCTTCCCTTGATTTGGTAAATCGACTTGTGCATAAAAGTTTCCGAAAAATACGGGCACACTGATTTGCACTTGTGGCACGTGTGAGGATGAGGCAATCGGAATAATAATTAACACAAGCCGGTGAATTTTCCGATGAGATACGCGTAGGTGTTCGGAACAAAATATATCTTCATTACTAATAACTTTGTGATGCGAGGAGCATCCGATAGAAACGGTTTTCTCTCACACTGTTGAATGAGAATTTTTGAGCAAAGAAAAGAATAGAGCTTTCACGATGCTTCGTGTCGGACTCTTGCTTTGCGACTAGAGCAAGCAGCCCACGCACTTGTTCGATTGATCGCGATTAAGCGAGAGGGCAGCAGTTATCGACTCGCGTATTACGAGGAAAATCATAAATGCGAAAAGCACATACGTGTATGATTTGGAGCGCGCGTGAATACGAAACATTTCGCCCGCGTTGAAACGCAGTGCTTTTCAATCATTTTTTTTTTTTTAACGGAAAAACTTAGGGACTAGAACTTGACCTATTGAGCATAACATTGAGCGGAGTCATATGCAATCACTTGAGCTTATAATCTATAGTACAATAGTTCCTCAATCCGAATGTCTTACAAACTAAATTATGAAATATGGCACTAAATAATAGAATGTCACTCTGGTCAGTGTCTATTTATAAACATATACACTTTTGAAGATCACTAGCCCACTTAGCTTTATCACTTTGAGGTGTACTCCAATCACAGCGCTTGTTTGTGGTACCTCTAAATTGGATTGCTTTAGGCGGTACTAGACTTAAATTTATTACTGTTATGTCTAATGTTTAATGCCTTAATCTAATAACTTATGCTAGATTTGGGCAACAGCAACCGACTCAGGTTGTTGAGTCCGTTTCTACTTGCATCGGGAGCTTGCACAGCTTCACGATCGATCTAATAAATTCGGAATTTGCAGTTTTCACTCGAACTGCACGTACAAGATTTTCGCTATCGGGAAAGCATTCCACGACGCGAGCTAGACTCCATTTGGAGGGAGGAAGGTTTTTGTTACGAAGGAGTACTTGATCTCCGAATTGTATGTTAGGCTCTCGTGTTTGCCACTTCATTCGTTGCTGCAACGAATCCCACAATCCATGGAAGTGTGGGGCAAAAGGAGGTATTAATCGCCAGTCAACTTGATCTGACGCAAGGATATTTTGAAGATCTACATCCTTGAGTACCTGACGAAATGCTGTGCGTAATTCTTTCTCGGTTCCTTGAAAGGTAGTACCGTTGTCAGAGTACATCACACTTGGAAGCCCTTTACGAGAGGAGAAGCGATGAAAGGCCGCCAAGAATGCAGCTGAACTATAATCGTGAACAAGTTCGAGATGTATGCATCTCGTAGCTAGGCAAATAAATAATGCAATATACGTTTTATGACTGGTTCGTCCTCGTCCTGCCGCGTTTTTTTACTAGGATAAGACCTGCGTAGTCAACGCCACTGTGGGGAAACGGACGCGACCGGAAGATTTGATCTTTCGGTAGGCTTGCCGTTAATTGAGTACGAGTTTCGGCTCGTTCCCGTGTGCATCGGACACTATCATGTACTGTTGCTTTTGGACATGATCAATGCACTTTTTTTTTATCTTGAAGCCGTCGTATGGATCGCTATTCGATATACCCAGAAACGTTTTAGAATCGTCGTCACCAATATAATATTTATATTTTATGCCATAGAGCTCTTCAGACCATTAAAACATTTCGATAGCTGCGTCGACTTCAATTTTTCCGGAGGAGCCGCTATGGTTCGCCTGGCACTCATCGTCGTGGGTAACTTTCCATTTCCAGTACTCCGCGGTGATTTCTTTTTTTCCCCAATGCTCGCAAGCTTTGCAGTATTTCGATTTAACCATAACGTCAATCACTTTTTTAGTGTACCAGCCGATACCACCCCATTTTCCAACGAAACCTCTCTTCTCCTCAAGTCCAGCCTTTTTTTGCTCATTGCGCTCATTGCTTCAGTGGCAATCAAAATCAAATTTATGATTTAATCAAAAAGACTGAAATATGGGGCAAGGTAGGTCCATGAATGCACAAAATTTCATCAGGCCATTCAAACCGACGCCAAGAAGACGCATACTGAATACGATCCGACGATTTATTTCGTATGCGTTGCCAATCATAGGACACGATTGATTTTTTCGGTGAATTTTATGTCACGATCACACACTTGACATTTCACTAACGTGGATGTAATGTTCAATGCAGTGAAAAGTTGTACAATACGATAATTTAAATCGTTAGTAACACCGACCCCTAAATCGTCCGATGATTTTAACTTTTTCGCCGACGTGCTCAGATGCTCTGCAGAACTGTTTTCGGAGCTACAACGGTTCGGAGGTTTTCGATTCAAAATTTTCGATCGACTGCTCGTCACATAGCTCCGTTTTGTTCCCTTTTTCCTCGTGTACACTTTCTTATCCTCCATTTCAACTTGAAAATAATAATTTGGAGCGTTTGATATTCACAAACGAAACCATTCGGAGCGATAAGACACGAATAGCGTCGCTTCTATTCGCAAACTGACCCTGCACAGTGGGGCCAAATCCCAAAAAGCTGGCCAAAAGTCGAAAAATAAAGTTTAAGTTTCGGTAATTTTTAGTCGTGGGTTAGGTGGGGGAAGAGTCCGAAGGTCAAATTCTTGGCATCTGCGGGCCCTAGCCCTTATACCTGCTTTTGTACGGCAGTTGGAAGGGAGCCCTCGAGCGAGCTCGACGAGTCGTGCAGTAAATGACCATTTCAACGCTGTATTGAACAGGACGCCAAAACTTTACAATATATCCGATTGTAACTGAAAATTGATATCAATAGTTCATGCGATAATAATAAACGAATCATTTGTACGAAAATTCACGGAAAATTACAAGTGAAAATTCTAAAAACGTAGAGAAAAGTTGATAAGTTCCACAGTGTTCCACGAGCTGACCTATCACATGTTGTAGATGGATGTATTATTGAATGGAAAACATCGAAAATGGCTGCGCTTAGCTGCGCGCGTGTCATTGCTACGAGTTTTTGCAATATAAAACATAGTTTTCTGAATTTCGTACATTAACGATGCGGAATGTCTTTCTTGAATTGAATCTTTTTCTTGAATTTTATTGCGGTATTCATTGTACACTGAAATATATTGGCACCTATCCAAGCAGCGTGTCGCGGTCGGTCGAGTTGAAGAGCGCTATATCTATATATGAGGGATTCTCTGTCAACTCAGCCACTTTTTTTCGACCATCTCAGATGTGCCCCATAATTGGTTATATTAAAGTGCTACTAATTTGTGAATTCCTTCAGATTTTTAAATTAAAACTTTTACAAATCGCCGTTTTCTTTCCAAATGAATATATCTCGGAAATTTGAAGTAATTGAAAAAAAATGTCTGCACATAAGGGTTGTAGTTTTGTGTTAGCATTCGAGCGGAATATTTGAAATAGTTTTTACGTTCCGGTAACGCTGATTTTTTACCAAAAAATAGAATGATTATTTTTTTATTCAAAAAAGGCCACTTTTTTTTACTGAAAAAAATAGTCTTTCAGTATATCTGACGATATCGCGAAAAGATCACTAAAGTGACACGGATCGAGGTTCTAGGGTGAAAAAATGAAACTACACAAATTAATTTTTTTTTCTACCGAAACCTGTGGCTGAGTTCACAGAGAATCCCTCATATGCCTCTTAGTTTTATCGTCAAGCCCCAGAGGGGAGAGAATATCAGAGAGTTTAATGTATTGAGTTCTATGGACCGTAATTCTTTTTTATGCATATTTTATTTTTATTTTCAAATAATATTTAAAAATAAATAATAGAAACAAGGTTGAATATGGAATTATCCATCTATATAGATATTATATTTTTCAATTTTAGAATTAGTTGCTGATGAACGTGGAGGATGTGGCTTAACAAGAAAGGAAATTTTTTCGATCACGAATGGTCACCTGAGTGGAGGAGTCACCTCGAAAAAATACAAAGTCGTTCCTCCCAGAAGCACTTTCATTATTAGTTGCGCCACGTATACCAGCAAGTACAGGAAGTTCCAGCAATTTAATGGATGAATCAACTGATTGTGCATCATCTGATTCTTCAGATGACGATCTCTAAACTTTTAATCGACTGATTGTATGTTCATGCTATTATATATCACACATGGATATATTTTGTCTATTCTCTATAAAAGTGATTTATGTCAAATGCGCCGTTTCGTTTTTATTTTAAATTTAAACTTCGGATTCGTAATCAACGCCTCCGAAGACCCCCGGGTACTGACTTTCGGCCAAATTTATAACGCTTTCGACTATTTTCCAGCTTTTTGGGACTTTAAATCTGCCATTTTGTCTTTATTTTAAATTTTGACTGCGGATTCATAATCAGCGACCCCGAAAACCTCCAAGTACTGACTTTCAGCCAAAATTATAACGCTTTCGACTTTTTGCCAGCTTTTTGGGACTTCAAATCCGCTATTTTGTTTTTATTCCCAATTTTGACTTCGGATTCATAGTCAGCGACCCCAAAAACCGCCGAGTACTGACTTTCAGCCGAATTTATAACGCTTTCGACTTTTTGCCAGCTTTTTGGGACTTCAAATCCGCCATTTTGTTTTTATTTCCAATGTTGACTTCGGATTCGTAATCAGCGACCCTTAAATCCCCCGAGCACTGACTTTCAGCCGAATTTGTAACATTTTCGACTTTTGGCCAGCTTTTTGGGATTTGGCCTGACTGTGCGCTGTGACGCTATCCTATAGCTATAGTCGGTTTTTGTGAAGGGAGCCAAAAGAAAAGCTGAGAAAGGCGGGAAGATTACCTGGTGACCCTAAGGCACCCAGCTGCGCGGGGCCCCGAGTGTCGCGGACCGCTGCACCGCTCCACAAAATATTTAATATCTACGAAAATGATTACTTTTTCGACCTGGGTCCAACGGCATTTCAATCTTAAAAGTATTTTAGATTTTTTTTAATGGTTTTTAAAAAATCGATTTTTCGAAGCCGTCTCAGTGGTGTTGTCCCTTAAACTCACGTTTGGTTCGGCATAAGGTATGCGTACGAGTAAGTGAGCTCCTGCAGCATAAGCCCGTTCGGAGGCGTCGCAAAATCCATGAATTTGGACTGACCTTGAACTATCGCTTAGGGTCCAACGAGAAATGCAAACTTGGTTGAGGAGAGGCAATTGTTCACAAAATAATTGCCAGTCCATAGATAAGGGTTCAGGGACTGGTCCGTCCCAACCGATTTTCAGAAGCCATAATTGTTGAATAAGTATTTTCGGTATAACTATCACTGGCGCCAACCAACCAAAGGGATCAAAATACCTTTCGATAGTCCAGAGAATTTGACGCTTGGTAGGTTGTACCGAATGAGGGAGTTGAGTGACAATATGGAATGAGTCGTTAAGCGGCTCCCAATTTAAACCTAAGACTTTTCATTTATTTCCCTCCTCTAGTGGTAGGTCTAATGCTAACCCGTGGTTTGTGACCTCGATTCCATCTAGCAACATCGACTCGTTACTAGCTCACTTTCGCAGGGGGAGTCCAGCTCGAGCAAGACAATCTGTGATTTGAGTTCGCTTTCGAATAGCTTCTTCTTTTGAATCATCGCCGAACATTAAGTCATCCATATATCTTTGACGCTTGAGAATGGGAACGGCGGGAGGGAAGTCTCATCCTTCATCTTCAGCTACCTGCAATAATACTCGTTGAGCTAAATACGGGGCACTAGCAGTACCACATATTACGGTATTTAGCACAAAGGGCCGGATCTCCTCTTCGGGAAAAGGTCTCAAAAAAACCATTTGGTACGGGCGATCTCTAGGGTCTACTAAAACTTGTCGGAACATCTGAGTGATGTCCGCTGTAAACACGTATCGAAACATGCGCTAGTTTATGAGTACGAACACAAACTCTGGTTGTAAATTTGGTCCTGGCAACAAATGGTCATTCAAGGATGAACCATTAGTGGAGGGTGCTGAGGCATTGAATACTACTCTAAGCTTGGGAGTGGTGCTATCTTTTACTACAGAATGATGTGGTAAAAACATGATTTGCTTATGGGGCGTATTTGCACCGAGAGCTTCCATACGGTTAGACTCTTGATATTCGCGCAGGAACGCCGGATATTGTTTGTTCAACTCCCCGTTTCGCTGCAATCTTTTCTCAAGATGTTGATAGGAGGCGAGCGAGCGAGCTTCTGTATCACCAATCGATATAGGGGGATCGGTCTTGAATGGTAGACGTACAACGTATTTTCCCTCAGGAGTGCGATAGTGCGTTCTTTGAAAATGGTTCTGACATCGAATCTCAGTAAAAGTGAGATGCTTACGAGACGGTACTTTTTCAACTTCAAAGAACTTAAGAAGTTCTGCCGTGACTTTTTGCGCGCTGGCTTGATGCGTGTGAATTGTTCGCTTGGGGGAGCTAGTACTAAAATAACCCCCAGAAATAATCCAACCGAAAATGGTATTTTGAAATATCAACTTATTGGAAGTCTCTTTATATATGCCTTCCAGCTCTATATCTGCATACAGATCTGCACCTAGTAGGAACTTGATCGGAGCAGATGACGTAGACTCGGTTCGGCCAACATCAGACCTCTAGCTAGGGCTATATCGAAGGGTACTTTCGCTGGTACATACGCGATTATTTTTGGCAAAACAAGAGCTTGCAATTCCAATTCATCTCTTGTTCGATCTTGGACTGGGCTAATCAGCAACGAAACTATCTCCTTGATAGTACTTACGGAACGACCGCCAATACTAGCTACATAGGCATTCGTACTTTTCCGGCGATACTTTCAAAAATTTCCTGTGAAAGCGGCAAGGTCTTATCTTAAATAGTTTTTGAATGGCAGCGTTCTGAAGAGCGACTGCTCGCAGGTATAAACCGCTCCACCTGCCTATGGACGGAGTTTCGGAGTAAGTGTGTAGTTACTCGAATCTTTCGCTTCGTAAACAGTACATAGGTAATATAGGTAAAAATTAGAATGCTACTTGCACGTAAAAAAAGAATGGGAACGCGATGCCGTAATCTAAAAAAACAAACCAAAGGATTAGGAGGAAGGAGTGAGAATACGAAGAAGTTGACTGATCAAGTTATCAATAAATTACAGAAATATTACGGATAAGCAATTACCAGGCATCAAGATAATGTTGATGAAATGTAGATAGAAATTCGGGCAACATTTTATCACTTATCTTCATCAGATAAAAATCCAAACCATCAAAATTGCCTTGTAGGTGAGAATAGCTGGTGTTCCTATCGTCGCGCGGAAGCTCAAGGAATGGACTTATCAAAGTTCAAGCACGATTACTTACCGCTTGATAAGAATGTTATAAAAGCTTTGAAACCAATGTATACTGATTTGAGTTCAAGGGAATTGCTAGAGCGATGCGAAGGAAAAAACACAAAACAACAACGAAAGTTATAATGGGTTGCTATGGCACTTTACTCCAAAGCACCTTCACAGCGGGATGAAAACGATTGAGCTCGCTAAGTGATGGGCGTGGTTGTCGGCCCCATTGCGGAAGAAGATGCAGTTCAAAGAGATGACAGCCGAATCAAGCAGGCAGAGATACGGCACGCGGCGTCCTCAAAAGAGGGATGAACAGCCCGGAGACAAGCATCAGCCTCTGAGCAGGCATTTTTCGAGGAAGGAGAAGGTGTATTGTATGAGCCAGGCATAGCAGATTAGCAATTGTTATGGTAAATATAATTTTATTTGGCAAAAATCGATAGTTGTAACCTTAAACGCGTTTTTCTCGAAACATTTTTCAAAATTGCTGACGTCATAACTCAACGAGAAATTGACCAATCGACTTCAAATTGAAACTGAGTATTCTTGAATATATTTACTATACGATGACCTACAATCTTTTTGATTGGTTGAAAATTGTCGATTGGGCATTAAAAAAACGACCATTTTTTTACCCCAAAAAACGACACTTTTTCCAGAACTACGCCATTTTGTTATTTTTTGATATTTTTCATAAATCGTAGGTCATTGTATAGGAAATACCTTCATCTTTAATCACCTTTTGAATTTTTTTGTTTCAGCTACTCATTCGGCCGGAATCATGTCAGTAGTTGGGGAACTTTTTTTTTGGCACCTCCGAAGACAGCACATAACTCCGTCATTTTTCAATATTCTTGTGAAAAAAATCTTAAAATATAGCTCAAAATATACCTTATTATATCCAAAACACTTCAAAACATTCTATCGAGTACTTTCTTTTAAAAAAATTCCCGAAAATCGCCTAATTTTGCATGGGTTACACTGGTATAGCAACTTTCTCTTGAAAGAAGTCGTATGCTGTTAGGTAGAGCTCTTCTATCTGAGGTAGTTGTGTTTGCGTAAAATACGCTAACTTTGCACGATCCTTCTTCGAGGCGTAAGTTTCGATCTGCGTTGAAGCTTCCTGTATTTCATTCCAGTACTTCTCGAGTAATTTGGCCCGACCTTCTGTGACAGCTTGGTTTTGATTGGCTTTACCTATTTTATTGTAGTTCGTGATAGAGTTATAAATGCGTCGAGCATTATTCTCCATGCGTTGAGTCGCCCCTCTCAGTCGCTTGACATATGGAGCTCCTTCTTCCAAAAGACTCATCGTGGTGCTAAGACTATCCCAATAGACAAAACTATTGCAAAGCGTAAGCGTGGCAGCTGACTCTCTTTGTCGCTCTCCTTGCTCCCTCCCGACTATAAGCAGTAGTAGGAGCGCAGTGGATAGAAACTGACATGGTGAAAGGGCCAAGCGTGGCAGCTTGCTCTCTCTCTCGTGACGCTCTCCCTGTTTCCCCGACTATATGCAGTAGTGGGGACGCAGTGGGTAGAAAAAGATGTGGTGAGAGAGGCAATCGTGGCAGCTTCCTGTCTCTCTCTCCCTCTCCTTGTTTCTCTGACTGTTAGGAATGAAGAAGAACTGCGTACGCAATTACCTGCCGCGTGCGAGACGAATACGTATATTCGACCGAACTTTATGTCAAGCGGCCATCTTTGCACTTGTCTTGTAGAATGAATGTTAGTTTCAATTTTCGCTCACAGGAAATTCACAGCTTTTGCATTAAGATTCACGAAATAATGCTTTATTCTGAGCGTAGAACCAACCTTTCACACAAATCCACACCCGTATCCGGCTCGAAGGACCGAAAATGTGCATAAAAGTTTCCGAAAAATACGGGCACGCTGATTTGCACTTTTGGCACGTGTGAGGATGAGGCGATTGGGATATTAATTAACACAAGCCAGTGAATTTTCCGATGAGGTACACGTAGGTGTTCGGAACAAAATATATCTTTATTAACAATAACTATGTGATGCGAGTAGCATCTGATAAATTCTCTCACACTGTTAAATGAAAATTTTGGAGCAAAGAAAAGAATGGAGCCTTCACGATGCTTCGTGTCGGACTCTCGCTTTGCGAATAGAGCAAGCGGCCCACGTACTTGTTCGATTGATCGCGATCAAGCGAGAAGGCAGCAGTTATCGGCTTGCGTATTACGAGGAAAATCATAAATGCGGAAAGCACATATGTGTATGATTTGAAGTGCGCGTGAATACGAAACACGACTGTATCCTTGCTAACATTGATAGGAAGGCTAATATTTTAAGGAAACTTTACAGCTCCATGTACCCCAATGACCCTGCGAATTTGCAGATCGATCCATTGAATGGTTTTTCCGGACCGATTGGTCAAAATTTCCAACAAAACTAAAGGAGCAAGGTCTCGTTTCTGAACATCGGGTGATCTTCTTCAAAACTCGGAAATCGGAAATTTGTACATCGCTTCCTCAGTATTTTTTCGTATTTATAAATCCTCCTCTATGAGGAAATGTTATCAAATTTTAGTAAATGTTAGCTGTCACAGTTTTGGCTTCCTCAAAGGGGAAGTTTTGTAAATACGAAAAAATACTGTGGAAACGATGTGCTAATTTCCGTTTTGCAAGTTTTTTTTACTACCTCTAGTTATCGGAGTAATAAAATGGCAGCTTCGTATAGTAAAATTTTCGATCAAGCTTTTCTTTGAAAATTTCAATATTACATAAAATTTGCACGGTTCAAGCGATTTTTGCAAAATTGAATGCCAAGTATTTTTTTCCATTGAACTACCATTAAAGAAATTTTGAGCCTGATATAACGAAATAAGTGCAAGCTAGAGCGGTCATTCGCTTTCCCACGAAATTAAAAATTTTATAAATCACGAACCCCTTGAGCAATTTTCGCGAAATTCGATACCAACAATATTTTTCACTCAGACTATCGGTATAATTTTTTTCTAATCTGATATCGCAAAATTCGCGGGCGCTAGAGGGATCAAGCTTTTTCTTTTAGAATTTCAATATCGCATAAAAGCGATGCGAGCAACTCAAGTGATTTTTGCAAAATTAAATACCAAGTCACTTCTTTCATTAAACTACCATTATAAGAATTTTGAGCGTGGTATCACGAAATATGTGTAAGCTAGAGTGATCACGCGATTTTCGCAAAAAAAATTGAAATTTTTTAAATCACGAACCTCTCCAGCGATTTTCGCGAAATTCAATACCAAGAATCTTCAACACTCAAACTGTCTGCATAATATTTTTTAACCCGAAAGCGCAAAATTTGCGAAGGCAAGAGCAACCACGCCCTTTTTTGAAAATTTAAAAGTCGCATTAAATTCGCACACGTCAATGAATTTTTACAAAATTCATAACAAACAAAGGGGCTGTGGAGCTCAGCTTATGTGCAAAATTTCGGGTCGCTACTCCAATGTGGCCTTGACATATAGATTTTCGAATTTTTCGAGGCAGCGACACACATGCACACACACATACATACATACATACATACACTCGGACATTCAAAAAAATATGATTCCTCGATGTTTGAGGACATTTTGAACACACTGTGCACTGACATGAAAATATTGGAAAAAAAAATGTCACGAAAACAAAGCTTCCTCTATGAGGAAGCAAAATGAGGAAATTGCTTTTTCTTCGACTTTCACTGAGAGAAAAACCCGTAGTAATTACAACAAACGACCATGGTAAAACCGATTATAATAACAGAGAACATATTTCGTGGTTAGATTAGCCATAATATGGTTGAGTTTACTATAAGCGCGAAGTAACATCAAACATGCAATTTTGAACATGTATAAATATCCAATATGCGCGAGACTACAATTATTATTGTGAAACACGCAACGATAAGAACATAATTCATTGAACACATTCATTTAATTGTTATTCATATGTAACAGTCGTCGCATTTATTATTATTTTTGTTTCGTGTAAACCTTCTTAACCTTGTTTCGTGACGCTACTATTCTTATAGTAACTTCTAATTCTTGCTCACTCAACTTTACCACAGCGGTAAAATTGAGTTCAACAAATTCAGCCGCCGAAATGTATGTTAAATGCAGGCATGGCCTGAATTGGCAGGGACAATTGTAGTTCTTTGTCTACTCTTATTTTTGAATGCGTTCTACTATAAAATATAGACGTTGCGTTACAGAAACATGTTACATGTTTATACGAACTGAACAACATATTGCTATGGTAAATTAAAAAGATCATATGAGATGTGTGTGACAAAATTAGTGGATGGTTACCGGTACACTATAATCCCCAAAAGTCCGGTAGGTGGCTTCCTCTCGCACAAACGAACTTTCCCCTCGAAGTCTATAAGGTCCCCAAGATCGTCTATGTTTGATATCCTTACTTATGTATGGATATTTAATACTTTGCGGCAAAACGCAAAATGGTCAAATCCGAAAAGGATTACTATCAAAAGAGTATTTTTTTCTTTTACACGGAAAAAACGACTCGCACAGAAAAACGAGTTGTTGTGGCCAGTGGCAACCAACTGGTTTGTAAGATATACTTCAAGCAACTAGTTGGTTGGGGCAACCATTGTCGTGATTGCCGCAACTATATTATTGGTTGCCATATACCCAACCAATAAATAGATGGTTGTGAGAACCACGAGAATGGTTGCCCCGACCAACTAGTTGCTTGAAGCATATGTTACAAACTATATCGTTGCCACAACCAACTCGTTTTTTTCGTGCAGCATCGAAACTAGTGTTAACACGTGTCTGTCTGGAATTTCAACAATATGATTCTTTCCAACTACACAGCAGTGTAACGAAGTTGGGATATCAGTGCTCAACGTCGACTATTAACTAACCGCTAATTTATATTTCATATATTACCGTCAACTATACAACAGTATTGATTTTCTTATACACTATTCCTGAGCAAAACTATGTGCTTTCAATTAAATGAGAATCAGTGCTTTCTGTCGCTAATGTGCAAAACGGTTCCGAATTTGATGCATAATAGAAAGTATAACCATGCAAGTAATGAGAATGCAATGCTCTTAATAGTTACTAGCACTTCATGCATGGTAAGGAGACGAATTGTTGCAATTGCCATACAGAGATGATCGGTGTGATTACGAAAATATGGTTTATTTTACAATGTTTTTTCATATTAGGTTAGCTATAAATTATAGACGTTGCGTCAGGGAAACATATTTTATAATTAAAATATGGTTGACGTTGCCATACATTTTTCTCAGTGTTCTTTACGATTCTGCATCTGTTACCGGTTATATTTGGAACAAAAATTTCACAAATGTTTAAAAAAATTATTTTCTTTTACATTTTTTATATAATAAAAAAAAATACTGAAGCGTTCTTGCGAAAATTTGGATTGTTGCATATAAACTACTGCCCTTCTCTTACGCTCACGCACAAGAGAAGCGTAAGTCCGGATGTGCAACCTTCACGTGGTAATCTTTGGATAACGCAAATGCTGGCAGTTGATAAGTGTTACATCCCGAAATACTTGATTACTTGAAACATTCCTTTAAATTTTAATAATTATTTCAATAGTTACTTTAATGCATTTGAATAATCGAATATTTGAAATTGATTATTTTTGTAGACCTGAAATTGCATTTTTATTCAATATTGCGTAACGCTCTCGCGATGCGCTCACGCTTGATTTCAAGAACGGAATATCCGTTACAATAGACATAATATAAAATTTGCAATTCGCGAGCTGTCGCCTCGTTCGAGTTACTCGTCGATGCTGCAGTTCGCGATCGTGGGAGCGGTTGGGTCCCTGGATTCACGGGCGTGCAAAACAGCCAAGCAAGAAGTTTTGCACGTGGAATTGAAATTTAAAGTCTGGAAAAAACACAAGGACTGGGTCCTCGATCGCCCGAGAGAGGAAAAATCCTTCTCTCAAGGTAACGAAGAAATCAGTCTTAGACGAAACTGAGAAGGGTTAACACCTCAAAACGCTGAGACTTCGGGTCGTTCCGTGTCCTCTCTGCGCCACGTCTGTAAGCCCTATCCGCGTGTAGGCGGGATAGGTAACGCATAGTGGGCTATTGTGTCGCGAGCACCTGTAAAAGTTATATCAATTATTCGAACTGTTTTGGACCGTTTTATTATTTAAAGATTGTGAATCCGGGATACTTTGCTTCCTCCCTGCACCGCGTTTGTAAACCTCGTCCGCGTGTAGGCGGGACGAGTATTCGCAAAGTGGGCTATTGCGTCGCGAGCGCCCGCGTGAAACAAACCATATATTCAAACTGTTCTTGACCGTGTTGTGACTGATACGAAAATTGTGATTGTGACTCGTGTGAAACAAACAAACTATTTCAATTGATTGTGCTGGGCAGGAGAAATGATTTGGGAAATTTTTCAATGGTAAAAAGGGGTAATTTTCAGAACTATTTTCTCATCTTAAACTATTAATTATTAATTAAATCAAACAATCATTCGTTTTATTTCAGGTGTCGTGGCGGAATCCGCGATTTTATATTAAATTTTGGGACGTTTCGTCACAGTATACACGAAATAACCTGGAATTATTTCAGAATTTTACTATGAATTTTTTTTTTTTACTATTTTCGCTTGAAACTCGATAGTGACGTCCCAGAGAAAAATTGTATCTGATCGAAATTTCCATCCGTCGTGACACACCAAAAATCTGAAAAAATTCAGTAACATTTGGAATCCTATAAGCAACCATTATCAATAATAATTACTGATCATTGTTCATCAACAATAAAATAGCCCAAAAGTCATTGGAAATTTTTTTAAACAATTTATTAATTACTTTTGAGCAATGTTATTATTGATAATTGTTGTTTACAGCATGCCAAATGTTGCTGAATGATTTCGTATTTTTATTGTATCCCGAAGTACGGAAATTGCAATCAGATACAATTTTTCGCTGGGACGTCATCATCAATTTCGCGCGAGAATAATAATAAAAAACAATTTGTATAGGAAAATTCTGAAATAATTCCAGACGATTTCGTGTATACTTACTCTACTTTTTTTATACTTGACATTTTCTGCTGAGCTCGATAGTCTTTAAGTTACGTTGCATCTTTCAAAATTTGACTTTTTTAGCGAAATATGAAATAACTCGGCGAGAAAAAATCGTACAAAAATTTTTAGAAGACAAAAATAGAGCGTCTGCTAACTTTTTCAAATGTACCATAGATGAAAAAAGACAAAAAAAAATCCTTAAGTTATGCGCCCAATTCGCGATGGTCGAAAAAAGGCCAAAAAAACGGTCATACTCAAAACTACATACTGGGACAAAAATTAAACATGAAAAGTATATTTAAAAAAACAAAGCTGAATTCCTTCCCGCCAAAACGCTTTTTTCAAAATTCGATTATCTTTTTTTTTTTAACGGAGTTATGCCACTTCGAGTGCAGCAAGAAATATCGACAAGTTTATCCAAACTTTTGAGCGGCAGAGTATATCCAAATTCGATGATGAAAAATTTGACTGACTACTACAATTATACCTTATATTGAGAGGAGTATATGCGCCAAGTCTCAAATTATTATATCGAAGTTGAAAAAATGTTCAAATCGTTGATCGTATAAAATACACGTATTTTCCGTTGAAAACTTTGACTGCCGTGGGGGCCAGGTTAAAATTAAGATATCAAAATGAAATTTGATATGAGTTCCTATTCATTTATTTTAAACCGATTTAGTACTATCGTCAAAAGAAAAACCAACATAGCGTAAATGAGGACCACTGTAATAAAAATTTTCGGTAGTAGTATACAATAGTATACAAATTAATGAAAAAAACCACTATTTTTTAATAATCTAAAAAAATTCTGAAAAACCGTGATTATCTATAACAATTTTCAAGCTATCACTTGTAGTGGGCAGATTTTTTTCTGTGTTTTACAAGCCATTAACGTTCTCGAAATTCCGAAAAATTCTCAAATAGCTCACCTTGAGCAGATACTGAATTATTTTTGTACTCAAATTAATTTCGCTTATACCTTGCGAATAATACAATACTAATTATAAACCGTAAAATGATGTAACGATTCAAATATTCCCCCACACATCTATCACACATAAATAGAATTGTTTCTCCGACGAAAAACATACACGCGACTACTTACAAAATTAAAGAGACGATAGTAGCATAATCATTATTCCAATTCAACATCCAATCACCTTCATTTTCCATTAAATTCGGTCAACATTATTTCCCACGCAACCAATCCTCAATATCAATATCGTCTTCACTCATCCATCCTTTATCATGTCATATTTCGTGTCAACGTTATAATTTTATAACAACAGGAATCGCCAAGCTTAACTTGGATCTCGATACGTTGGCTCTTTCGCAGATTTGTGGACTCAGAGACCGTTTGAGAGATAAGAGATCAGGCTGGCCAAGCCCGCTCAGAAGCGTCAGACGCGTATTGGAAAAGATTCGCTCGGCTTCTTCGTTGAATGGTCGTCCTTCCGCGATGATCAGGAGGTGTTACTCGCTCGACGTCCCCAGAGAGAAAGAGAACGATCCTACTTAAATTTCTCCCTCCACAATTCTTGATTTATCATCGCACAGGCGCTTTCCCCCACCGAGATGGCGAGACAAATTCTTGGGAATTTGTCCCGCCATCGGGACAGTGGGAATAGTGGAGGGAATAGTGGGGGAACAGTGGGAATCCATAATGATAATAATGTTCGATCCTTAGAACGCCCCCCCCCCCCTTTTCATGCGACACATTTAGCATACATGACGAGCATAAATCATGGTAATTGCATTCGATATTTTTTCTAATATACTTCTCGATTGCACAGTGATATCCCAAAGGATGAGTCAACCTAATGTATAATCAATTTTCGTCCACTTAATCTTAATTCTAAGAGTTGATCTTTTTGGTGCAGCTAGATCTACCTCACACAAACACACTCCTTTAAAGCATTACTACAATATATACAATAATCACAACCTTAATAAAACTTATACGATTTACAACCATCTTTACGACTTTAACAATATTTACAAACTTTAACCAACTTATAGACATAATTACAACATTTACAATATTTATAAACTTCAAACAGCTTATAAACATATTTACAACATTCATTCTTTCTTTGTATCTTCAACTAATGTCATTGATTTTACCTATTCGTTCTCATTCTTCATTCTATCGATTTATTCTTATGGCCGCCTTGAATCACACTTATTTACATAATCCTCTTATTTTCTTAGCAGTTGTCATTCTTATTATCTTAACATTCATCTTTGTGAAATTTTTCGGTTAAAGAGCAAGAGAGTCTGAAATTCCGCAGACGTTTTTGTAATTCTCCAAGATTTTGATTTTCTTTATAATACTTTCGGAGATTGAGTCAATTATAAATGCCTATTTCTATGTTTTCATTTTCTGGTTCGGCCAGGGCAAACGCATTTTCTCCGATACTGTGAACGATCTTATACAGGCCTTCAAATAAATGGAAAAAATGTTTAATTACTTTATCCGGAGCATTCGATAGGTGCCTCACTCGCAACGATACCAAATCACCAACCGAAAATTCAACTTTTGATATACTTTTGTGTCCTTTTTTGCGACGTTTGAAATTTTTTCTTAGGTTTTTATGCGCTAAGGTGATCAGGTATTCATGCGACGAATTCGCGTTCTCCGAGAATTCTACAAGTTTCTGGATTTCATCCTGGATCGGCTTTTCAAAGTGCGATTCCTGGGGTGTTATCCCCGTACTTTGATGAACGGTGATATTCAATATTTCCTCAATTTGGGGTACAAATTAGTACAATTTGGCGTCCTAATTCACGCATCACCCGTTCTGTCGGATTTGACTGAGGATGCCGAATCGAACCGTATAACACTTTTATCCCTTCTGCTTCTAACATCGTTTTCCATAGAGCCGACGTGAACTGGCTTCCGTGATTCGATAATATTCGTTTCGGTTTACCAAATTTCGGGATAAAACAGTCGAATATTTTTTTGAGGCATATACGAACTGTTGTTTTTTTCATCGGGAACAAGGTAACGTGTTTTGAGAAGGCATCTACGAGTACGAAAATATACTGTATTCCCTCTCTACCCATCAGCAGAGGGCCATAAAAGTCTACCGTCACTAATTCATTCAGTCCTTTTGACTGTATAAAATTGTACTCGCCCTCCGTCGATATTGTCAAATACTTCACCCTTTGACACATATCGCAACACAATATGAACTGTTTGATCTGTGCCCTCATACCTCTCCAACAGAAAAATTGCTTTGAATATCCTATCGTTTTATATACGCCAGGATGACTCAATTTCGCATGTATCGCTTCGATCAACGAGCGTTGCATTTTTTCCGGGATGACTATTCTCCAGTTTTCACTACCCTTTTCGTCCTGAAACTTCGTTTGAAATTGTTATCATAATTACGCATGGCTATCATAACTAATGATGTTTCTTTCAACTTTTGGTTTGGAGAAAAACATTGATGCAGCGACGAAATAACGGCCCCTTTATCATTTTCTATTTCAAATTTTCTTTCTGGGTTACGACTAAAGAAGTCCGCAACTACATTATCAATACCTCGACAGTATGACACCGTAAATGAATACTGTTGAAGAAGCAAAATCCAGCGAGTTATACGAGAATTTCGAAATGTTGTGGATTGCAAGAATGTTCAACTCTTGTGATCAAAATTTATTCCAATCAAATAAACGCGGAATTTTTCTATGCTGTAGATAATCGCAAGAAGCTCTTTTTCAGTAGTTGTGTAATTTACTTCATGGCGGGATAAGCATCTACTCACAACCCCTACTATATTGTGATCTCCGGCTTTATCAATTTGATATAGGATACCTGCAATTCCCCTATCACTCGCATCCGTTTGGACTCTAAATGGTGTTTCCGGAATCACATGTTTTAATACCATATACTTCCTAAAATCTTTTTTCATTGTTTGAAATGCCACTGCATGAGACAGCGCCCATTCCCAAGCTTTATCTTTTTTCAATAACTCACAAAGTATCGAAACCGAATTGCTATGTCACACATTAAATTGTCTATAATAATTACAGACGCCCAAATATTGTTGTAATTGTTTTATATTTTTCGGTTCTTCAAAATTATCGATCACTTCGAGTTTCTTTGGCTCGGGTGATATTCTTTTTGAAGACACAATAAAACCAAGAAATGTAACACCCTCTTGAAAAAACATACATTTCGGCAGTTTCAAAGTAAGATTGTAATCGAGAAGCCGTTGGAAAATTTCTTTCATTATTCGCGTGTATTCTTCGAAAGTCTCTGTATCTATCAATATATCGTCAATATAACACGAAAAAATTTTCTCGAAATCATTTTTCAAGGCAAAACTCAGCGCGCGTATAAAGCAGCTTCCCGCGGTTTTTAACTCGAAAGGTATTCGGCGAAATTGATATGTATGAGATTCGAATAAGAACGCGGTGAATGGTCTTGAGTCTTTATGTAATGGCACTTGCCAATACCCGTGAGTCAAATCCATTTTCGAAAACCATTTAGAGCCATGATATTTTTGTAACAATTCGTTTATTAATGGCCGTGATTCCTGATCATCCTCTATTGCCTTGTTTAAAAATCTGGCATCCAAACATACTCGCACCGATTGATCTCCTTTCTTTACAATTCTCAGAGGATTGCAGTATTGACTCACGCCTCTCTCTATGACCTCGTTTTCAATAATTTTATCTATTGCTCGATGCGTTGGTTCCCGTAATTGAAATGGGATTGGATATGTGTGGCGAATCCTCGGGCGATCGAAGGTTAATTTTATCTGATGTTTATAACCCTTAGCACACCCCGGTTTGTCCGAAAATAACAATTTAAATTGTTTTAGGATCTCGTGGAAGCGTTTTTTTGGAGACTCGTCTAATGATGTTAGTTTGCACGCGACCGATTGAAGCTCCCCGGAGAAATCTGATACCTCTCTCTATGACCTCGTTTTCAATAATTTTATCTATTGCTCGATGCGTTGGTTCCCGTAATTGAAATGGGATTGGATATGTGTGGCGAATCCTCGGGCGATCGAAGGTTAATTTTATCTGATGTTTATAACCCTTAGCACACCCCGGTTTGTCCGAAAATAACAATTTAAATTGTTTTAGGATCTCGTGGAAGCGTTTTTTTGGAGACTCGTCTAATGATGTTAGTTTGCACGCGACCGATTGAAGCTCCCCGGAGAAATCTGATACACTTTCCCGAACCTCATGATACTTTGACTCGACATTTCTGATGTTATTGTATTTCTTCGCATTATTTTGGTCTTTTTGTTCAACCACCTTTTGAATCATAATTTTCTGATCATCCGTCATTTCATCATCATGTTTCTTCTTCAATCACTATTTTTTCTCCTCCATTTTTTTCTATTTAATTTATTTTCCTTTTAATAAATTTTCATTTTTTTCAATAGCCATTTGACGCAAATTTATTACAAACACATACTTTGTATCATTCCTTTGGGAGCGTACCAACGTCTCCGGTGCGCGTCACTCGAACATCACTGACGAATCTGCTAAACGTCTTCTCCGGACCACTATGGTATTTCATTTATAGTCCAATATTACCTGATTTCTCGACAACCAATCGTAACCAAAAATCATGTCCGATGTCAAATGTGGAACGACAAGAAACGTATACTCAATTCTTATATTTTCGATACTCGTTTGAATCATCGTTTGACGCTTAATCGATGTCGCTTTTTTACCGATTGCAGTTGAAATCATGAGATTTGTGACTGGCAATTCTCTCAACGAGCATTTCAATAATAATTTTTTATAAAATCCTTCTGATATAGCCGTCATTTGACTTCCCGTATCCAATAATGCAATTATACTCTCTTTCCCTATCGTGATTTTAATGTGTGGGCATCTCATTAACCTGCTCGGATTCTCGTTTTTGTCTGGATCCTTAATCCCGTCGATTCCTATTGAGAGGTCCTCAATAAAATCAAATTCATGGCGACACGGTGACGGATCCATACGCAACGCGCCGTTTCTTGGTTTAAGGTTGTTTAGAAGCAAATCACGTTTAATGAGAAAATTCTGAAAATTTGGTATGTTTTTCAATGAAGTATTTGAGAAGTCATGTAAAAATTTCAAGACGATTTGGAAGCTCGTTATCGAATAATTGAGATTAACAAATTGAATAAAATAAAATGCAGTCTTATGGAAACTGATATAACTTTGCGATAAGTTTTTTTTTGACCTCTCAATTTTTTAATATCCACAATATACTGAAAGCAACGGAAAAAAAACGAAGTTAATTGATGAATATTTTTTTTATTTGTTTAACAAATTGTTTTCAACAAAACGTTAATATCTTAACACCCCCAAAAATACCAAAAATGGTGTACAAAAATTGGAGACAAGTACATTTACGAAAGTATCTCTAGGTTAGTCTTCTTACAAAAAGTTGTGAAATAAATAGACATGAAACTCACAATACGCATTGCCGAGCACATCTAGTTTCCAAATGTAACTTTAACTTTGCAATCATGATTTTTAAGAGCGGAGCAGAAATAAAAAAATGAGTACAAATGTTGACGGTAAAATTTAAAAAAATAGTCAAATCAAGTGAAAATTGTCAACAAAGAGAAATTATCAATGAACAAAAATAATCAAAAAAATAAAAAGTACTTGGCGAGTTTTTTCACTGAGCAGATAGTGACATTTTGGTGTTCACCTGTTTACTGAAAAACCGTTTTGACTTATAGTCTGTTAAAAACGAACTCGCCAAGTACTTTTTATTTTTTCGATTATTTTTGTTCATTGATAATTTCTCTTTGTTGACAATTTTCACTTAATTTGACTATTTTTTCAAATTTTACCGTTAACATTTGTTCTAATTTTTTTATTTCTGCTCCGCTCTTAAAAATCATGATTGCAAAGTTGAAGTTACATTCGGAAACTAGATGTGCTTGGCAATGTGTGTTGTGAGTTTCATGTCTATTTATTTCACAACTTTTTGTAAGAAGACTAAACTAGAGATACTTTCGTAAATGTACTTGTCTCCAATTTTTGTACACCATTTTTGGTGTTTTTGAGGGTGGTTTGTCAACTTTTTACAAAGTGTTTCCATTCGGTTTTTTTATTTTACATAATTCATAATTCCATTTAATTATACAAGTGAATATTATTTTTAATTTCATGTAATTATATTGTTTTTATATAATTTATAACGTCGCTAATTTTTATGCACTTAAAGTTTTGAACGTTCAGTTGAACGAAAAATGAAAAAAAGTATTATTCAACGAACAATTGAGAGAGCTTGCAACAACTTTGTAAATGATAAATTTGAAAATTCGAAGATATTTCAAGAGATATTTCCAAAGGGTATACTTCTACACTGTAGGATTAGCAAATGTGAATAAAGATGTTCATTGAGGGAGTTGAAATTGAAATGCTTTAAGTTCTCTCATTATTTAATGAGAAAATTTAGAGCGCTTTGCCTCCTTGTTCCTTCATCGAAGAACACTTTTTTCACATTTTCTAGTCCTATGGCGAGCAGTATAGAAAAAAATTGTTCAGCAGTCAAACAAAAATTTAAAGAACTTCAAAGTTTTTCTGGCATATCACAATAAATTCAAAATCATTTTATTGCGGGAGCACAAATCACTAAAGTATTTATTAATTTAATAGTAATTAATTATTTAAGAAACGGAAATAAATGCGACGATATAGATATTAACTCGAAGCATGTTTTATAAACAGATACATAAATAAAACCAATACGGCATTTAGTAAACAAAAAGTTACTCAGGTAGGTTATACACGATGATGCGTAGCTTTCTGTTTGGTTCACTTCGTCGTTGTTAGGAGGGGCAAAGATATATTTTTGTTTGATTTCTTTCATTGTTTCGTGAAGTAAGCGCTTACTAGCAGCCGAATTTTCGTTGTTTGATTGGTTGTTGGGTGGTGTCAAGATGTATATAGATATACATCGTGATAAGAATTCTCCGTGCGAAAACATAGGTATACATCGTAATAGGAATTCTCCGTGCGAAAATATAGGTATACATGGTATAGGAATTCTCCGTGCGAAAACTTTTCTTCTATTTGTCTTATTTTCAGATGGTCTATAGATCGATTCTGGCCTTTCTCGCGATTTTGCCTCTCATCACGCTCTCTGCTAATCCCATCCAAACTCGCGAGTTTGCCCGATCACGCTAGCATTAGAATAATCGATCGTCGCCAAATTTTATTTCACCCATAAAGGATATTGTTGGATTATTTCATAATTTATTTCGTAATCTGTCACCTTCGGGATGAAATATTTAGTCTCTTTTAATTGCCGATAAAAATATATTTGCAGCGATTCTTTTCGCATATCGCATCTCCTATTGATCCATTTATTTCTGAATTGCACTCTGGTAGGCACGGAATAAAACTCTCAAAAAACGCTGTTTAAATTCATCGTAATTCGCGAAAGTTTCTTGCAACTCGATCCGCAAACTCGCTCCCCCTTCCAATGCCTGCTCGATTATTAATAGCTTTCTTGCATCCCCGATATTTTTTTATTTAAAAAATTCATCTATTTCTTCTAAAAATTCTAACGGACTCGCGTCACACTCATCTTTGATTTTTGGCAATTTTATGTCCAAATTGAAATTTTGTACATTACTTACAATCGACGCGATCTCCTCGGTATTTACATTCCGTTGACCGTGATTATTTCCGACAGTCATTGTCGGTGTCACTTGTCGTTGATTAATCGTGGCACGTTGAGCTTCGAACGCCCGACGTTCTTCTTCTAGTTGTTCTCGTTGCCTATACAGTCTCTCTCTCTGTTGATCCAATTCCTGCACCGGATTTCTTCGATTAATTCTCGAGGCCTCCGGTTCGATAATCATTTTGCTTGGATGAATTTTCCTTTTTGTAAAATTTTAATTAGTGAATTTTTGTTCAACTCTTCTACCAGATTTTGTCTAATATATATTTTTTCCCTCTTCAGCCATACAATATTCTATTCCATTGTTATTATATATATATATATATATATATATAAATATATTTTAGACACTCACTCTATATATGAGGGATTCTCTGTCAATTCAGCCACTTTTCTTTCGATCATCTCAGATGTGCCCCATAATTGATTATATCAAAGAGCTACTAAAAAGCATTCTATATGAATTTTTTCAGATTTATGAATTCAAAATTTTTAGAAATCGCCGTTTTTTCCAAACGAATATATCTCGGAAACTTGAAGTAACTGAAAAAAAATGTCTATACATGAAAGTTGTAGCTTTGTGTGAGCATTCAAGCGGAATATTCGAACTAATTCTTACGTTCCAATAACGCTGATTTTTTACCAAAAAAGGGGATAATTATTTTTTTATTAAGGAAAGGCCATTTTTTTGCTGAAAAAGATACAGAATTTTTCAGTACATCTGACGATATCACAAAAGAATCGCCAGAGTGGCACGGATCGAGATTCTAGAGTAAAAAAATGAAACGACACAAATTAATTTTTTTTTCTACCGGAACCTCGTTAACATATCTCGAAAACTTAAAGTTACTGAAAAAAATGTCTGTACATAAAAGTTGTCGTTTTGTGTTAGCTTTCAAGCGGAATATTTGAAATAATTTTTACGTTTCGGTAACGCCGATTTTTTTACCAAAAAAGAGGGAAATAATTTTTTTATTCAAAAACAGTCGTTTTCATTTGGCTAAAAAAATTACAGATTCTTCCAGTATGTCTGACAATATCACAAAGAAATTGCCAGAGTGGCACGGATCGAGGTTCCGGTAGATAAAAAAAATATTTTGTGTGGTTTTATTTTTTTACCCTAGAACCTCGATCCGTACCACTCAGGCGATTTTTTTGCGATATCGACAGATATACAGGAAGACTCTGTAATTTGTTCACCCAAATAAAAAGGGCTTCTTTTGAATAAAAAAATAATTTCCCCCTTTTTTGGTAAAAAAATCAACGTTACTGGAACGTAAAAATTATTTCAAATATTCCGCTCGAAAGCTAACACAAAACTACAACTTTTATATGCAGACATTTTTTTTCAGTAACTTCAAGTTTCCGAGATGTGTTAATGAGGTTCCGGTAGAAAAAAAATTAATTTGTGTGGTTTCATTTTTTACCCTAGAATCTTGATCCGTGCCACTCTGGCGATTTGTTTGAGATATCGTCAGGTATACTGAAAAACTAATTTTTTCAGGGAAAAATGGCCTTTTTGAATGAAAAAATAATTGTCCCCTTTTTTGGTAAAAAATAAGCGTTACCGGAACGTACAAATTATTTCAAATTTTCCGCACGAATGCTAACACGAAACTACAACTTTTATGTATCGACATTTTTTTTTCAGTTACTTCAAGTTTCAGAGATATATTCATTTAGAAAAAAAACGGCGATTTCTAAAATTTTGAATTAAAATCTGAAAAAATTCACATAGAATGCCTTTTAGTAGTACTTTGATATAACCAATTATGGGGCACATCTGAGATGGTCGAAATAAAAGTAACTGAATTGACAGAGAATCCCTTATATAAGGAGTGACTATTAGTATTGCCTTCCAAAACCCTATCTCTTATAAAAAATAACCATACAAACTTTCTGTCAACAAATGTTGGCATATTATACCAAGACAATTCAATTTTGGATTTTCCGTCCCCTGAGCCGTCTGTCTGTTATGTCCTAAGCACCTGTGGAAAATGTAATTTCAAGTTATTTCTTCACGTACGAAACCGACACGAGAACTGTTCAGATCAGCCGATCCAAAAGTGACACACTACATCTGGAACCCTCCGGAAACAGGAATATTTACAACCCATCCTCACGACGTATGAAACCAACGCAAGGCTTGTTCCAATTGGCTACTCCAAAAGTGACAAGCTCGGGCCCCACGCAAAAACGTACTTGATGAGCAGCAAGGGTACACGATCACGCGTATTCAGGGATTTTATTTTGCGATCCCCACTACTACCGAGGAGTATATAACCCAGCGAGTTTTCGCACCAAAAAAGTCGATTTTACACACGGTCTAGTAGACCATCGGGCTGGCGAAATTCTCTCCGCCATGGGGACCATCTGGTCCGTTAACATGTCTCAGTCGCGATAAAAATAAAGCATTCGGTATAATTACTTAATTATGGGAAACTGTATCGATTTTTCTGAGCTTCTTGAAATAAAAGTGTAAAACCTGCTAGTGCAATTGAAACAACGCATCTGAGCTATTTGAATCACCTGCGTCGATCCTTCTATCGCTATCATCTACGCATCATCAACTCGACGATCCACTGGACGAGATAAGCCGTGACGACGGGGGACTCCCGTCATAGCACAAGTGCGGTAAGGCCCACGAGTAATCTTTCTCTCTCTCACACTCGCATCGCCGAGCATTTCCTATAGTAAACAGGCGAGATCTCCGTCCCTGGCGTAAAGGGCTAACAAGCCTTGATCCGAAAGTGAGATCGACCTGTTACGAATTTTCAATCAATTTGACACTTTGTGCGAAAAGACGCAACACGTCCTCACTCATAACTCAGCAACCCATGAACGGATCCGGTTAAAATTCATAGCACAGTTTTGTTTTACACTACGATCTCGATTTAAGCAAGAGTGGTGGGTCTGGCGCCGCTAGACACCTGCATAAATCGAAGCTACGCAACTGTCGCCCGTGCGTCCACGCGCATCTCACACCAGTCGGGTGCCGTGTCTGCTCTCACACCGGCGCTCTCACACCACCCGTATGGAAAAAACATATATGGTAATAATATATTATGAAAAAGTAATATACTGTAAGTAGTATTGGTACCCGTATGCCGCCCCCCACTCCCATCCCCACTCCTGCCCCCACCATGCGGCTTCCCCCACCACTCCACTTTTCCCCCACCACCTTACGGTGGCAGAGAAAAAGTTTGGCGATGAGGTACACAGTGAGAGGAGGAGTGGGGATGAGCGGGGGCGCCATACGGGTACCAAATTATTTTTTTGCTGAAATTTTTTCAACTTACTCACCGAATTTTGAACGACGACGACGATGATGATGTTGATGATGATGATGATGATGATGATGATAATGACACACACTCACACACACACACACACACACACACACCCGCGCGTACACTCACTCTACTTCGTCGGTATATACCCCCTCATCCCGTTCGCCAGCGTCATATGGCTCATCAGAGTTAATCATGACGTTGACGATCCTCCCGATGTCTTGGAGCGCGTCGTCCTGAAGACGAATTCGAAGGAGCCCGAGCCCGTGGTCCCGGGACATGATTTTCGCATGCATTGCATGAAGCCCAAGACACACGTTCTCGAGAATTTCCCGGACGCGGTCATCTCCCTGATGGTCCTCCATCCCATGCAACTCGCACTCGATGATGAGGGCCGGCATCATGGCGAAATACGGCTCGGCGTGATAAATTGCGGACGGCCAAAAAAAATCCGTATCTTTCATATCGACGAGCCGTACCTCCGTGTATCCCTCATCGTCGGAATAAATAATCTCCCCGCGGTATATGGAAGAATTTTGTACCACGATGCATGAAGCACCTGTTACGCGTTCGTCATCTCGCAAGACGCATCCCATTTGATATTCGATATAAAATGAACGTAGTGAATATTTAAGTTGTTCGTAGGCTATATTCATTATTTCCGTGCGCACATTCACTCCGCACCCACTTACGACACTCACTATGAACGCGAAAAAAGATTGGGAAAAAAAATCTAAAGAAATTCGCGGGAACATTTTGAGTTTTTCAATTTCTATTTGTAGCAGCACCGAGCGCGATTGAATCAAGATTGATGTCCGTAGGCAAAGCATCTCATCATTAGGGCCCAGAAGAAGAGCTCCAGCGCTAAAAAATCCTAGTCAGCAAAATTGCACGTGCAAATTTCCGAATGTACTCGCAGAACGTGACACACACACACTCGCGCTCACACACACACACTGACAAAGAATCACTCGCATAAACTTTTATACGAGTCTGTTCGGAAAAATGCCTGAATTGACTGGTTGGGAAATTGGGTGAAAAAGGTGAAAGGTTGAAGGGAACGAAGTGGCCGGAAGTTCGATGCGGATGAAAAAAAAAACTCACTCGCGTGCACACAATATTTCGGTTTTATTGACAAAAGGATTTAACGTTCAAAAATAATAATTGTAATGTTCAAATAAGTCGGTCTTTTCGCAGTGGCGATGAACACGCGAAATCGAAGTGAGGCCGGAAAATGGCGGTCGTATCGTTCGACGCCACGTGTCACGCGAATAACTTTTCTCGCGAATTCTCGAAGTGAACCGCACCGAATCGAAGTGAATACTTTTCCGTGAAGTTGTTGAAGGAAGCCGAACCCTTATCGCTCTTGGCCGGTCGTAAATCGTCCAAGAGCTCGTGAATAGAAAGAATGAAAAACCGCGGAGAAAAATGGCCGATAATCGATACGAATCGAGGCGCTTGCCAGAACGAAGTGACGAGGCGATCATCGATCACCGCGAGAGAGCCGCCGTTTGGAGGGGATAGAGTCGCGAGAGTCACGGGTAATGCAGAGTCCAGCGAGAGCTTGACCGTTCACTGAGGGTCTCTCGCGGGAGCTCTGGCAACTACACGCTTTTCTGAACACACTCCCCGCCTTCGGCAAACTCCGTTGACGAAGAGTCTGTTGGCAGAACGCATAATTTTGCGACCGGCCGCTTGAAGGTGGAAGTTGCCGTTCGAAGTGTGACGACTCGAGTGAGGCCGTCTTCGCCAGGGTGAAGTTCGAGGATCCGCGCGAGTGGCCACCGCGTCGGAGGAAGTCTTTCGTCGGTCATGAGAACGAGTGACCCCACTCGTATCTCATTCGAAGGATGATGCCATTTTGAAGTAGAGAGACTTTGATGGAGGTACTCTCTTGACCATCTCTGCCAGAAGTGCTGAAGCCGTGCCTGAAGAAGTTGCCACCGAGACAACCGAGATTCCGCCGTTGGAGTCAGAGATGGCTCAGGCACTGTAGTAAGTGCCTCACCGACGATGAAGTGACCCAGAGTTAAGGATGACAGGTCCTCCGGGTCGTCCGAGAGAGCACAAAGCGGCCTTGAATTGAGCACTGCCTCGACTTGCGTAAGAAGAGTCGTAAATTCTTCATACGTAAGTGCAGTCTCACCGATGACCCGCCGAAGATGATATTTGGCCGATTTCACGGCAGCCTCCCATTTTCCACCCATGTGAGGGGCTGCCGGGGGATTGGAGGACCACTTTGTGCCAAGGCTGGTTAATGCGGAAATGGTGTGACTCAATTCCATTGAGCCAGCCTTGAAGAGAGCCTGAAGAGTGGCATCTGCACCGCTGAAGTTCGTTCCACAGTCACTATACAGCGTGTGACAAATGCCCCGTCGACCAGAGAACCGCCGATATGCTGCGATGAAGGCTTCTGAAGTGTAGTCCGTTACCAATTCGAGGTGCACCGCTGAGGTAGAGAAACAGACAAAAACTGCGAGATAACCCTTGTATGTTTTTGCTGCTCTTCCTCGCCAAGTCTTAACCGTGAAGGGTCCAGCATAATCTAAGCCCGAATGAAGGAAGGCACGTGAAGGTGTGACTCGTGGCGAGGGAAGTTGCCCCATCAACTGCTGAGCTCTGAGGCCTCGAAACCGTGCGCAAGTGGTGCAGCGAAGAATGTATGATCGTACTGGCGCTCGACCACCCAAAATCCAGTACGATCTGCGGAGATAGGCCAGTGTTGCTTGTGTGCCGCCGTGAAGAGTCCGGAGATGGGCATCTGAAATTATCAATGTAGTTAGCCGTGAATTCCGAGGCAAGACAGGTGGATGTTTCGCCTCGGAGTGAAGGATCGAATGCTGGAGGCGTCCACCCACACGAAGGACTCCGAGTTGGTCGATGAAAGGTGTGAGGGCGGCCATTGCATTGCTCCGTTGAAGTGTCGCTCCGCTTGAGATTATCCGTAGCTCAGCAGTGAAGTACGACTGTTGGATGAGGCGTATCCAGAAAATTGTTGCGTCTTCCAGGTCTCCCGGTGATATCGGGTTGGTCATTGAAGTATGTGGAACTCGCCTGAAGCGGCCAAGAGCTCTTTTGCAAATGGCCGTGATTCAAAGTAGCCGATTTAGGGACGAATATCGCTCCAGAAGGTCCCAAACCGGTAAAAGAGCCCCTGAAGTTGAAGTGAAGGCGAGACCTGGACGCTGTTCGAGGTCGCAGTCGGTTACGACCTCGAACGACGAAGTGGGCCAACTGGTGCAAGGCTGCGAAAGCCAGGTTGGTCCATTCCACCAGAGGGGATGCCGAGAAAGTTGCCGAGGTGTCATTCCGCGAGACGCACAGTCTGCGGGATTTTCCTTGCCTGAAATGAAGCGCCACGTCGCTTGCGAAGTGATTTCTTGGATTGAAATAACTCGATTTCGGACAAAGTCCTTCCAACGAGCCGAAGGCGACGTGATCCAAGTTAAGGTTACCGACGAGTCGGTCCAAAGGAACACTGGAACAGTTCCAAGTTCGAGTGTCTTCTGGACGTACGAAACCAGCCGTGAAAGAAGTAATGCAGCGGTGAGCTCAAGCCGCGGAATTGTCAGTCGCTTGAGAGGTGCAACCTTCGTCTTTGAAGTGACAAGCGTGATGGTTGAAGAGCCATCATCTGAAGTTGAACGAAGGTAAACCACGGCTGACATGGCCAATTGCGAGGCGTCCGAAAAACCGTGAAGCTGAACCGTTGCCGAGGGTTTTAGTTGAAGCCACCGAGGGAGAGAAATGAGCGAGAGATCCGCCAAGTTCTCTCGGAAGTGAAGCCACCGTTGTTGAAGCGAAACCGGAAGAGGGTCGTCCCAGTGAAGTTTTGCCAACCAGAGCTCTTGAAGAAACATCTTTGCCGTGATGATGATTGGCGAAATGAAGCCCAACGGATCAAATAATTGCGCCGTTTCCGAGAGGATTGTCCGTTTTGTCACAGATTGACTGAAGTTCGGCTGAAGCGTGTACTTGAAGTGGTCGGTTTGGGGGTTCCAAACGAGCCCAAGAAGTTTGACGCTGGAGTCCTCTGGTTGAATCACGACTGCGTGTGATTCTGAAGTGGAATGGCGCACCCTTTGAAGAAGTTCCGTGGAGTTGGACGACCATTTTTGAAGTAGGAAGCACCCTCGGTTGCAGATCTCCTGAAGTTGAAGTGAGGATGCTTGAAGTTCCGCTGTTGAATCTGCACCTCCGAAGATATCATCGACGTACCTGCCCTTCGTCAACGGAAGTACCGCCAATGGAAAGTTGTGCCCTTCGTCCTCGACAAGTTGCAGCATGACTCGAATTGCCAAGAACGGGGCGCAACTGAGGCCGTACGTGACGGTGGTGAGGCAGAAGGGGATGATGTGCTCCTGCTCATCAACCCACAGGATCCGTTGAAGGTTCCAATCATCCGAATGAAGGTTGATTTGACGGTACATCTTGGTGATGTCCGTCGCGAAGATGAAGCGATGCCGTCGGATCCAAAGAAGTACGTCAGAAGTGTCCTGCTGAAGTTTGGCGCCCGTGTAGAGGAGGTCGTTAAGTGAGGCACCACTGCTCGTCTTGCACGACCCGTTGAAGACCACTCGAAGCTTGGTGGTGGTGCTGTGAGCCCGAAAGACCCCGTGATGAGGCAAATAATACACGGGAGTTGAAGCTGGCCTCGTGGAGGCTCGTACCATGTGAGACAACGTCTCGTACTCCTGAAGAAAGCCGTGATACAACTCTCGATAACTTGCGTTAAGTGAGAGCCGCTTCTGAAGTTGGACCAGAGAGCGCCGAGCTGCCGTGAAGGAATCCCCGAGAGACGACGACGAAGTTTTGAAGGGGAGACGGACTGTATATCGCCCGTCTTTGTCTCGTGAATGTGTTTCCTTGAAGTGCTCCTCACAGGCGGAATCCTCGGGCTCAGATGTAGGGGCTGAGTCCGACGGAATTTCCTCCTGTTCCCAGAATTTTGAAAGAAGCGACGCGACATCCTCCTCGACGGAGGCGTGCTGAACCCGAACTGAGGTTGAAGTTGAAGCGTCTACCGGACCAAGTATTATCCACCCGAGAAGAGTCCGTTGCGCGATCGGGTCGGTTGGTCGGCCCTTTTTCACATCTGATTCGATGAGGAGGCCGTATGAATCAGCTCCGATGATGATGTCAATCGGCCCTGGCGTCTGAAAATCAGGGTCGGCGAGGTTAAGGTTTTGAAGGTGTGCCCATTTCCCGTTGAACGAGAATGACGGAAGTGACGCTGTCAAGACTTTTAGCACAACGGCTGTGACGTTGACGAAAAGAGCCGCATCGTGTATTGAAGAGATCCTGAAGGTGACAGCTCCCCGCGTGCGACCTGCTGATTGATTGCCAATGCCGAGAATGTTCAGCGAGGCTGACACGCGCTTGAGGCGAAGAAGCTGCACAATTCGCTCCGATACGAAAGACAGCTCGGCGCCAGGGTCAATGAAGAGCCGAATCCGTTGTGAAGAGCCCGATGGTGAAGAGGCCATGGCTTGGCTCGTCGCCAAGAAGACTGAAGGTCGAAGAGCTCGCTGCCGTGGCGCTGAATGCGCCGACGTCGAAGTTGAAGATGACGAAGCGCTTCGAAGTGGTGCCGATGAAGTTGAAGAATGGCCGAGAGAAGTGAGACCGATCGAGGCTAGGTTGAAGGGACTCGAAGTTCCGTCTCATTGGTGACCTTTGCGGAGTCAAGCCTGAGGCTCGGTTGGCGACGATGTTGCCGTTGGCGTCGAGGCGGCTGCCTGACGGTTTCAAGCGCCTGAATTCCTTTTGGCTCCCACATGGATTAAGGTGTGGTGCTTTTCTCCGCACTCGAAGCACCGCTTGTCGACTCGGCAGTTGACAGCGGAATGCGGCCCGAGGCAGTTGTAGCAGAGCCGCCGTTGCTCTGCTACTTCACGCCGCTCCTTGGCGCTTTTTTGCCGAAAGAGCGGACATGAAGCGATGAAGTGTCCCTTAAGGCAGAAGTGGCACTGCTGGGTGGCCGATCCAGCCGGATGAAGAGGGCCTTTTGGAAGAACAGCCGCCGCCGACTTCTTGTCCAGATCTGAGGGCTTCTCTGGCTTGTCCGATCTTTCCGAGGAGTCTTCAGCCCGTGAAGTATAGGCCCTCGCGCTGGCTGCTTGGCGAGATGTCTTGGCTCCCACGGCGCGAGAACCTTGGGCTGAAGTGGCCGACTGTGGTGGCGCCTCGGCCATCCGCGCCTCCAGACTCTCAAGAGCTCTGGCACGGGCTATGAGGAATGCTCGAAACTGGGCGAACGTCGCAGGGTCGGTTGAAGCGCCCAATTTGACCTCCCACTGCTCTCGAAGGTGTTGGTCAAGCCGCGACGCCAGGAAGTGAACCAAAACCAGATCCCAGTGATCTACTGGAGCGTCGAGCGCCCGAAGAGCGTTAGTAACCTCAGCCGTGGTGTTGATGAGGTTATTGAGCGCCTTGGCTGACCGTGAGGTGACCCGAGGAATACCGAAGAGTCTGTCAAGCTGAGAGTTGATTAAAATTCGCTCATTTTCATACCTCTCCTGAAGGGTGTCCCAAGCTGAAGCAAACGACTCTGAAGAGACCGGAAGATTGGCGATCAGTTGTGCAGCATCGCCCTTGAGAGAAGTGCGCAGGTAATGCATTTTCTCAACGGAAGTGATGTCCGAATTGCTGCCAACCATCGAGACGAAGAGATCGTGGAAGGAACGCCAAGCTCGAAAATCTCCATCGAAGACCGGAAGTTTGATGTCCGGAAGGGTTCGCCGAATAGAGGATGGCCCGATGGCAGAAACGTCTGCGAGGTTGGCCCCGCTGGGTTCGACTCGCTCGGAGTGCTCCTTGATTACGAGGAGGCTGACCTTGGCGGTCTCGTAAGCGCTTTGGCATTGCGCTTCGATCCCCTCCACGAAGTACTCATGTTCGGCGAGATTCTCGCAGTTCATGTCGAGTAAACTGGCGTGCTTGTGCTGAAGCCGCGTCCAATTGGCCTCAAGAAGGTCTAGCCGAGTCGACGCCAGAGTTTTGGACATCGTCTGAGGAGTTGCGGAGGCAGACTTCTCAGCGATGCCCTCGATGCACTTGAAAGTGCTGAGGAGCCCTGTGATTCGGCGTTCCATCTTCGCGACGTTAGTCGTCATAATGGAAGCGACTACGAAGTACGCGCACACACTCGGCGACGAGAATGTTCGTGTGACGCACTTGAAAAACCCAAAAACCGAAAAAACGAAGTACGCGCACACACTTGGCGACGAGGATGTTCGTGTGACGCACTTGAAGGGCCCAAAAACCGAAAAAACGAAGTACGCGCACACACTCGGCGACGAGAATGTTCGTGTGACGCACTTGAAGAGCCCAAAAACCGAAAAAACGAAGTACGCGCACACACTCGGCGACGAGAATGTTCGTGTGACACACTTGAAGAGCCCAAAAACCGAAAAAACGAAGTACGCGCACACACTCGGCGACGAGAATGTTCGTGTAACGCGCACGAAAATCAAAACCGAAAAAAGAACGAAGTACGCGCACACACTCGGCAACGAGAATGTTCGTGTAACGCGCACGAAAACCAAAAGCGAAAAAAGAACGAAGTACGCGCACACACTCGGCGACGAGAATGTTCGTGTAGCGCGCACGAAAACCAGAAGCGAAAAAAGAACGAAGTACGCGCACACACTCGGCGACGAGAATGTTCGTGTAACGCGCACGAAAACCAAAAAAAAAACCGAAAGAAAACGAAGTACGCGGACAAACTTGGTTCACGAAATTTGTTGCGATGCGTAGCGAGGAAATCCGAAGAAATGCTAAGTGCGCCGAAAGTGTCCGAAGACTGCGTGATTAAACGCGAAAAAAATCCCGAAGCGCACAAAGAATCACGTGACGCGCACCCACACTCGAATATCGAGAATGTCCGTGAGACGCGTCGAACGAATGTCCAGAAAATTCCCGATGATCGCGAAAGATGCAAAACTCACGAGATACGCATACACACTCGTTGAGCGATAATGTCCAGCGAGGAGCGAAGATCCGCACAAAGCGGACGAAGCGATAGCTTTCTTGGCGCGCGCGAGAGCGCGATGCTATCCCCGCGCGCTCAACGAAGAAATTTCTCGAGGCGTCCGGGCTCTCCTCTCGCACGAAAGTAAGAGAGAGAGACTTATGCGCACTGAACGTGAGCGAGAGAGACCGAAATAGCGAAGCGTGACGAGCACGTTGTCGGACAACGGAACGCCGGTTCTCTCTCGCACTTTTCTCTTTCGCGAACTGAAGCACTTCCACAATCTTCACCAATTTCCCTATCCGGCTCGAAGGACCATGTTCGGAAAAATGCCTGAATTGACTGGTTGGGAAATTGGGTGAAAAAGGTGAAAGGTTGAAGGGAACGAAGTGGCCGGAAGTTCGATGCGGATGAAGAAAAAACTCACTTGCGTGCACACAATATTTCGGTTTTATTGACAAAAGGATTTAACGTTCAAAAATAATAATTGTAATGTTCAAATAAGTCGGTCTTTTCGCAGTGGCGATGAACACGCGAAATCGAAGTGAGGCCGGAAAATGGCGGTCGTATCGTTCGACGCCACGTGTCGCGCGAATAACTTTTCTCGCGAATTCTCGAAGTGAACCGCACCGAATCGAAGTGAATACTTTTCCGTGAAGTTGTTGAAGGAAGCCGAACCCTTATCGCTCTTGGCCGGTCGTAAATCGTCCAAGAGCTCGTGAATAGAAAGAATGAAAAACCGCGGAGAAAAATGGCCGATAATCGATACGAATCGAGGCGCTTGCCAGAACGAAGTGACGAGGCGATCATCGATCACCGCGAGAGAGCCGCCGTTTGGAGGGGATAGAGTCGCGAGAGTCACGGGTAATGCAGAGTCCAGCGAGAGCTTGACCGTTCACTGAGGGTCTCTCGCGGGAGCTCTGGCAACTACACGCTTTTCTGAACAGAGTCTATGTAAAATTTATCATTATTATTATTTATATTTCACACGTGAGTGTGCATATCATTCGAGGAATTCGGAAGAGTGCACTTTTGTCACCGTTCTTCCCAAAGAGTTCGGCGAAATTTATTATTACTACTGCTGCTCAGGATGAATATGAGAATAAAAAGGAATTTTATAAGCGATATTATGCATTAATCTATACTTATTCGACTAAAAATTTTATGAAATAATTTTATTTTTCACGGCAAATTGAAAAATACATACTTTCGCTTATATTCAACAAAAACAAGATGTGGGTGTTTTCAAATTTTTTCTTCACATATTGATAATTTTTTATTTGCTGTCAGCTCACTTCTCAACGACGTTTACATATAAAATCGAAGAAAAATATTTATACATTGTTATTCAAAATCCTCGATAAAAGTTGTTACACTTTCGACGATTTTGTCTTTATACAATGTTATTATTTCGCGGAGTGCTAATTCCAAAAAATTTTCTCCAAATTTGGGATAGTCTTTTTTCAATTTCTCACCGATTTCCATCAGTATTTTAGATACGCTGTCTTTTGATCCCAGGAACTCTTCCACGGCCGCACGTTCGGTTGCTCTTCCGCCCAGGTGTCCACAGATATCTGATACCACCTCACTCATGCAGTCGTTTATCGCTGCGGTGTCTCGTTGTAATCGTTGTATGTGTATGTCAATACACTTGCTCGTTTCCACGAGAGTTTGGAATGTTTGATGCAGCAAAGTGATATTTGGCGAGTAATTTGGCCGTGCTCGTTTTGCTGACAAATTTCCTGTTTCTTCCTTGTCCCTCTCGCTGCACGCAAAACACACGGCTCTCTGCTGATAGCACGTGGTCAATAGCACGGTGAATACGCCATTATCCATCTTTGTTCCGCGCATTCTTTCAGCTTCGATACCCCAGGCATTGAAGTATCGTTCGATTCGGGGATAATCGTTTTTAAATGTTTCCCAATCCTCCACTCTAAGCGTCACACCGGCGAAAGAATTTGCCAAAATCTTGACAACCGGAGTGAGATAACCGCTCACCAGCGATAATTCAAATCCCGATGTTATTATTTTTCCGTATGATCTATTTAATCCGTATAGCGTACTTGATGCGAGATGCGGCGAAGTAACGCGTCTTTCAACGTTCGATGCTACGATATTTTCCATTTCAGGTTGCTCTTCGTTCGCTCGTGATTTCTTAAATGATATCAAATCGACAAATTGCGCTGCTTTTAAATCATTTCCCCCTCTACTTCGAATATCACGCGATAATATTTTTAAATTTTTATTCGCAATTGTCGATTTTCTTTGATATGTATAAATTTCGCCGCTGCTGCCAATAACTATAGACAGTTAGCCAGTCACACGTGCATATATTTTTTCAGGGACAATAAATACAATGGCGGCAATAAATCAAAAGAAATGCTCGTCTCAGCATTTATCATATTACCGTCTCGAGACCATCGCAAAATCATTCAAAGTTTGCTATTGTCTCTGGTTCTTGAAAATTTATATTCCGCTCTGCAGCAAATTTTTTTTTATTCGGTAATAAGGCCGTATCTTCGTGGTTATGGCTGGGATCGATTTTGAATCCTGGGGTTATAATACCATCAATATATCCTCTTTCCATTGATATTCTTAATTCAGGGCTATCGATCCTTATTTTCAAAGGAGGGGTGAATTTTCAAAAATGGGAGAAAAATCCCTGTATCTTCCAGGGTTCAAACAGAATCGATTTTGAATCCTGGGGTTATAATATCTCCAGAACCTCCTCTAACCATTGGAAGTGTCATTTCGAATACTCGAATTTTTTAATGTAATTTTTTGTATTATTTCAGCAAAAAAGCGTTTGCAGCGCTCTAGCGCCCTCGCTATCCTCCTCTACATTACGATAACATTCCTTGACCATCTTTTGTGGTGTGAGGAAAAGTATCATCGAGAGGGAAGCCGTGGCCGCTGCTCGCTCTCTCTCTCTCTTCGTCAGACTCTCGCACGCGCTCTTTCTCACTCACTCGCGTCTATATCCTTTCTTAATACATGCACGGCCATAATGAATTTGCGGTCGGCCATCATGGAAGTGATAAAAGTTATCGCACTATACTCTCTTGTATATAATGCGCTGCACCAATCATCACCGTGAATTAGTCAGCGGCCATCATGAAACGGATAGCCCTTATCGCATGTAGTTTTTTAAATGCGAGGATCGCAGCCATCATTTTTATTCGCCACGCCTTATAAATGCGCGAATACATGAATATCGTTATTCATGAATGAAAATATAATACAATTGGGGAATTTATGGTAATTATTAAGTTTGTATAGTCTGCGCATTTACTACGAATATTAATTACGATAAAAATGAAACCGATTATTTGGCTTCATGAAGATTTATCGGTAATATTCTTGTAAAAATAATAATTTTTCCCCGAGTTTAATACAGAGGAGTGTCGTAGTTTAATTTTATTCACACTGATGCTTCAGGTTACATTTTGATACCTTCGAAACTGCAGTGAAATGAGCTCATTTTCATACTATAGATGCTTCGCTTACGATTATATTTCAGCATTGAAGAATAGCCCTACCAACACGTTCTTTTCTTTACAATAAGAAAGGACACGTATATAAAATAAAATTTCTCCTCTGATATTCCTGCCATTAAATGTTTGAGACTCTATCAAAACTCGACAGTTGATTTGCGACCGACATTGCAAACGTTTCTTTTTCATCCTGGTGCGGATTATACAGCGTAGCATCCTTCTTAATTTATTGCGCTATTCAATTGATCGAAACCCGCGCTTGGCTACAAAATGGCCTTTTGAAAATTACAAAATGATGATTAATTATATGCACGCTCGTGTTGTTCCCCGAAAAATTCGTGGTGCATTATACGATTGCTCGAAAAGTCCAATTCTCGAGGCATTCAACGCAGGGTATTTTCAATCTCAACCATTGATCAATTCGTTGGTGAGAGTAATTCGAAGACGGGGATGGTCTTCCGATCCATTATTTCAACCGATATTCAGAGAACGCCGTGAGTTTTTTATAATTTTTCTATTATTTATACGCGTGTGGCAGTTGATTTTTTTCTTACTTGAATTTTATATAATTCAATAGTGTATCGGTATGAAGATATGAGTTTGGTTGATGCGGAGACATACGATTTCAACGCGGAAGGTAAATCTGATTCGGAACATGAGAGCGATGAAGCCGATGAGACTAAAGAATTTTGGCTCGATGCGTCGAAAAATCGCTACCGTCCTCACGATTTATTGATAGAGGATTCATGTCATCATCCGCGCAATCTTGCGTTAGCAGGCCCATCATGGGCTAGTTCTCCATCACCACTACCACCTTCCTCAAGCGACTCATCAACAAGTTCCTTTCCAAATTACGAAAGTGACGGCGAGGTTGAAGTCGTCATGTTAGAGGACGATGAAGAAGAAGACAACGCGGAGGAAATGAAAGAAGAGGAAGAAGAAGAAGAATCCGATGTTGATTCAGGTTTGATATTTATCTTTTTTTAAATTTATATAAAAAAAATAATATTTACATAAAAGAGTAAATATTATTTGACACGAGGCGTGGTTATATAAATATTTTCCTAACATATATATAGGATATTCCTCGGAAGAAGCTCCGTTAATATTGGGTGATCAAGTATTGCAAAGATATCATCCTTTGATGATCAGAAAAGCAGTAGAGCAAGAATACGCAATACAAAATCGCTACCCCGATGCTGCCGATGGCTTCGAGTGGTAGAAGTGTATATCTTTTATTGTTTAATTTCGATAAGTTATTTAACATTCTATTTGCATAATAAAAATATATTTTTTTTCGTTTTATTACAGACATTCAAGTTGGAGGTGGTGCTGCCGATAACAATGATCGCAACGAGGGGGATATTTTACCTCCGGGGCAGCGATTCATCATTGTCTCTGAAGATACGTGCTATTTTCGCCGTTTTAAAACCCGTGGACGGCGAGTCAGTTTTCGCGTACGACCACCCCCTGCGAACACCGAACACTTATCGTGGTTAGATGGCGCGATACGAGATGTACTCACGCATCTCACGAACTCTTGTCAACCACACGACTACGCGGGGATGACCTTCACAGCACCAGCTTTAACTCATAGACCAGCTTGGATTTCTTTTCGACCGGTGCGTGAATTTTCAGCGGATAATATTTGGACGCTCATAAATGACATTGCGCAGAGTGCGCGAGAATTTAGATTGGATGAGGGTGTGTGTGAAATGACGGTGAGTGTGGTACGCGGTGTCGAGGGGGCTGCGGGTAATCGCCTCATGCACGAGGGTGTCGCTAAACGCTCGATTCTGCAAATTCATAATCGCGATAATTTGTGTTTACCCCGTTCGATCGTTGCCTCGCTGGTTTACTCTCAACGGGGCGAGGTTCGATCGGGTGGATTGCAGAAAAATTGGCAGAAGATTCGGGATGGTCGTCAAGAGTATCAACGCGTCAAAGCTCTGAAACTTGTACGTAATGCCCGCGTAAAAATACCGGAGCAGGGATGTGGTATACGCGAAATTCGTAAATTTCAAGAATACTTGGCGCATGAAGCCGTCGCGATTGTAGTTTACGAATTTTTGACTTTTGGAAAACGCGTTCAAGCTCTTTATGATGGACGAGAAATTGTAATCGAAGCACGTGGGTATATCGAGCATGAGTTGTACATACTTTATTACGAACGCTCATCGCATTTTCAACCAATTCTTAATCTTGCCGGGGCTTTAGGGAGTCGAGGTTCTTGCGTGGATTGTAACACCAAATACACGCGACTACGCGAGCATCGCTGCTCCAAACAATGTTTTCGTTGTAAATCGGCGGCATGCAGGAGCGATAGAGCCGTGCTCAAGGAATGTGCTGATTGTAATCGCATATTTTTCGGGGATGAATGTTTTGCGCTGCATAAGCTACCGAAAAATAGTAGAGGACGAGGTTGTCGCGCTAAACGCGAATTAAGCGTATGTCAGGCTTTAAAAGCATGCCGTGAATGTAATCAACTAATCAAAAATTCATCCAAGCGTGAGCATGTATGTGGAATGATTTTTTGCACTATGTGTAAATTTATGCGCTCAACTTCGCACCAGTGCTATATTTCTCCTGTTAAAGGAACTAATGATTTAAACCCTGTTGTGACAAAAAAATAAAAAAATCTATCACTGCAATTTATTTTTTATGATTTCGAAACACAGAAACATTCTCGTTTACCAGGCGATAATTCGACACGTGTACACGAGCCAAATCTTTGTGTCGCGCAGCGAGTATGTTTGACGTGTCTCGATGATCTTGATATAGAAAATCCGTGTTCTATTTGCGGTCAACGCGAATTCGTATTTTCAAATGAGCCAATTGCCGCTCTCGTAGATCTGGCTATTAATTCAAAATTCTCAAAAATCATATGCATTGCGCACAATGCAAGGGGCTTCGATGGCCAATTTATTCTTCGTTATCTTATCGAGAATAAAAAGACTCAAATGCCAACGTTAATAATGAATGGTACGAAAGTTATCTCCATGGGTGTCGGAAATATTATTTTTCTCGATAGTTTAAATTATCTTCCTTTGTCGCTCAGCGCACTACCAAAAGCATTCGGTTTCGCTGAAACAGTTACAAAAGGAACGTTTCCTCATTTATTCAATTTACCGGAAAATCAAAATTATATCGGTTCGTTACCATCTCTCGATTATTATTCGCCCGACACGATGTTTTCAGAGGCTCGAGGAAATTTCTTGGAATGGTACAATGAAATGAAGAGCTCGGAATATCAATTTGACTTTGTTGAAGAATTTGTGCATTATTGTCGCACGGATGTAACGGTTTTAAGTAGCTCGTGTTTGGCATTTCGAAAACTTTTGATTTGATGCGGAAACGTTTGTCCTTTTGCTGAAAGCTGTAGAATCGCTTCTGCATGCTCGCTTGTATTTCGTAAAAATTTTTTGCAACGCGATCGCATAGCTATTTTGCCACCCGGTGGATACCGCTGGGGCGATTAGCAATCTCGCAAGGCCGTTTCGTGGCTCATATGGCTCTAAAGAGAACGTCATCGTATTATCATACATGCTGGACGTGCGAGAGAGTATCGCCCTCCCGCGGGGTTACCCCCTGTGGATGGATACTACGAGGAAAACGAAGCCGGCGTTCGTCACATGCTTCAATTTCACGGTTGTTTTGGCACGGCTGCCCTCGATGTTATCGTATAAACAGAGACAAACAATTAAAATTCGGTAATACGATGGATGAGCGATACGAACATACTGTAACTATATCGGTACGAATTAGAACGCATGGATATGTATTGGAAGAAATGTGGGAATGTGAATATGACGAATTGATAAAAAATAATGACGAGATGCGTGAGTACGTGGAAAATCATCCCATGGTAATTCCTCATCCGCTCGATCCGCGTGATGCTTTTTTCAGAGGGAGAACGGAAAATTTTGTAAAATTGTACGATATAGAAGTCGGGGAAAAGATAAGATACGTGGATGTTTGCTTGCTGTATCCGTGGGTGTGTAAGACGGAAAAATTTCCGGTCGGACATCCGAGCATATATGTTGGAGATAAATGTCGTGAAATTATAGGTCCAAATAACGAGCTTGATCGTGTTGAGGGTCTCGTCAAATGTGTCGTGCTACCTCCAAGAAATTTATACTTACCTGTGTTACCATATCGCGTGCGTGGAAAATTATTATTTGCATTGTGCAGAGCATGCTGCGAAAGTATGAATAATAATCAAAATTGTATACACGATGATCCTAACGAACGCACATTTTCAGGTACATGGGTCGTAGATGAATTGCGAAAAGCTGTTTCTCTCGGGTATACGATCACTCGGATCGAAGAAATTTGGCAACACGAAATTGCGCGTTATGACCCGATAACGCGAAATGGCGGTTTATTTACCGAGTATATCAACACATTTTTGAAAATAAAGCAGGAAGCGAGTGGGCCACCGTCGAATAGCGCTGATGATCCTAGTGCGATTACTCGCTTCATCGCATCTTACGAGGAAGCCGAGGGTATACGGCTCGATCCAGGTGCTTTGCATTCGAATCCGGGTCTTCGCTCACTCGCTGAACTCGCGTTAAATTCATTTTGGGGTAAATTTGGCCAACGCGAGAATCAGCCTACTACAGCGATTATTTCAACGCGAAGCGAGCTCATGGATTTGCCGTCGTTAACCGACCGTCCTTAACATCAAACGTTGTGATTGCTGCTTATACGACGGCGCAAGTGCGTCTTAAATTATACACATATCTTGAGGGACTTGGACGTGGAATATTGTATTGTGATACTGACTCGTGTATTTATGTAAGTCGCGGAGGTAGCGTGGAATACGAACCTCCGAAAGGTGAGTTTCTTGGTGACCTCACGGATGAGCTAAATGAACATGGTCGTGGTTCATATATTTCCTCGTTTGTATCAGGTGGACCAAAATTCTACGCATTTATCGTTCGAAAACCCGATGGCACAACGAAAGAGGTTTGCAAGGTTAAAGGTATTACGTTAAATTTTGCAAACAGCCTTCATGTAAATTATAAGGCTATTCGCGAGTTCGTTACAGGTGCGCGAAATACTTCTAATGAGTTGAAATTTGACGCGATTCGTCGCACGCCGTTTCATAGAGTCATTACACGGGTAGAAAAAAAGAAATGTATCCCTGTAAATGTAAAGCGCCAACGACAGGGAAATTATGCCACGCTTCCTTACGGGTTTTGTCAAAATAATACTCAAACATATATTTTAAAAATATTGAACATAATATTCAATAATATTGTTATTGTAAAAAAAAAATTGGAAAATTAAAAATGTACATTAATATATGTATAAGAGTATATGTATATAGGAATAAAAAAAATATATAAAACCATAATTAAAATTTTTGTTCCCACTCCCCTGAATGTGCGAGCTCGTATAATACGCTACGCAAGAAAATAAAGGTTGCGCCTATGCGGCCGCTATCCTTCTTGCTCCCGCGGAAACCATAGCGAGAAAGTTTCATTCTCGCGTGGTAGCTTGCCTCCCGCAAAGCGCTTCCTCTGACGCCGTATATCCCGCGCGGCAGCCATCATTGTTCGCGTGACGTAGCACCAGCAGCATACCCCCTGCACCGCGCTGCCCGGCGCCATGCCGTCTGACTGGGATATTCGCACGTGGTTGCACACGCTGCTCGCTCTCTCTCTCTCTCTCTCTCTCTCTCTCTCTCGCTCTCTCTCTCTCTTTCTCTCTCTCTTTCTCACATTCGCTCCTTTTCTCTCTCTCTCAATCTCACTCGCACGAGACTTTATCTTTTTCTTGATATGAGCGCAGCCATAATGAATTAGCGCTCGGCCATCATGAAAGCGATAGCCCTTATCGCATACACACTTTTTAAACACTGAGAACGCGGCCATAATGAAATTACTTTTATTCATCACGCCCATTAAATACGCAATAATGCGATAATCGATCATTCTTCAATGAAAATCGCGGAATTTTTGCAAATTATCAAGTTTTTATATCTGACTTAATTATTACGGATATTAATTGCTGTAAAATAAAACCATTCATCAAAATTTATTCATTCCACCAATAATAATATCTGTTTCTCTTGCGAGCGCGCGTCTCATGAGCTTGCAAAGTCGCGCACATTATTAGCTCATCTTCGCGTTCATATAAGCTTGCAATGCCGCGCGTGCTTGAGCTTTTAAAAGCGCTCGTCGTATAAGCTCGTACCGCGGTCCCGCCGCCGCCGCCGCGGCCGCCGCCGCCATCCAAGCTTATTTAAATAGTCATTCCGTAAATAAATTGCACAGTCGCGATCATGGATACACGCTGGAAACATCCTTGGACCTCAATGATATGTGGTCCCACGGGATGTGGAAAAACATATTTTGTAAAAAAATTTTTTAAATACATACGCGAAATGTCGGATGTACGATTTGAACGCGTGCTTTTTTATTACTCGGAATGGCAGCCTGGTTATACGGAATATGGGGAAAAAATTGAAGTTCGCGAAGGCGTCTGCGGAAAATTCGTCGAAAACAATTCGTCGAATCACAATTCGTCGAGGACAATTCATCGAAAACACAATTCATCGAGAGCACAATTCGTCGAATCGCAATTCGTCGAAACACAATTCGTCGAATCACAATTCGTCGAAACACAATTCGTCGAATCACAATTCGTCGAATCACAATTCGTCGAATCACAATTCGTCGAATACAATTTATCGAATAGCGATTCGCCGAATCACAATCCATCAAATCATAATTCGGTGAAATCGAATCCATCAAATAGCGACTCATCAGGGAAGAGAGTATTTACAAATTTTTATTAATTTTTCCACCTGTATTTGAATATCACTGAGAATATTTTACGTTACAATTCAAAATTAGAGTATTTCCCGCTATAGAGTTAAAAATCGGTACGACTATTTCCCGCTATAGTTGAACATCTCCATAAATATTTCACGCGATAGTTTCAAAACAGTACTTTTCACGAATTTTCCCCAATCTTCGATTAATGGTGTTTCGACGAATAGTGATTCGAAAAAAAATTCAGTATTTCCCGCTGTAGTTACAAATTTTTATTAATTTTTCCCCCTGTATTTGAACATCACTAAGAATATTTTACGTTACAATTTAAAATTAGAGTATTTCCCGCTATAGAGTTAAAAATCATTACGACTATTTCCCGCTATAGTTGAACATCTCCATAAATATTTCACGCGATAGTTTCAAAACAGTACTTTTCACGAATTTTCCGCAATCTTCGATTAATGGTGTTTCGACGAATTGTGATTCGACGAATTGTGATTCGACGAATTGTGATTCGACGAATTGTGTTTCGACGAATTGTGTTTCGACGAATTGCGATTCGACGAATTGCGATTCGACGAATTGTGTTTCGACGAATTGTGTTTCGACGAATTGTGTTTCGACGAATTGCGATTCGACGAATTGTGTTTCGACGAACTGGGATTCGATAAATTGTGCTCTCGACGAATTGTGTTTTCGACGAATTGTTTTCGACGAATTGTGATTCGACGAATTGTTTCCGATGAATTTTCAGTAAATCTCGCGAAGGATTACCCCAGTCGGCGGATTATTCGAATGATCAACGCCCAAAACTCATCGTCATCGATGATCTCATGCGCGAAGCTTCGAATAATAGCATCGTCGATTTATTTACAAAGGGTAGCCATCAAAAAAGTCTTAGCGTAATTTATATCACGCAAATCCTTTTTCATCAAGGACATGGACAGCGTGATATATCATTGAACGCAAATTATATCGTCGTATTTAAAAATCCACGAGATCGCGCGCAAATTCAGCATCTCGCGCGACAGGTGTGTCCGGAAAATCCGCGATTCGTCCAAGAGGTGTATTTTGATGCGACTGCAGCGCCTCATGGGTATCTATTGTTCGATCTCAAGCAATCTACACCAGATAATTGTCGTTTCCGCGCCTGCGTATTTCCCGATGATGAGTATCATTATGTATACGTACCACGAAAAGAAATAAAAATACGAGACTCTAGCCGCGATGTACCATTAATGCGGCTGTAATGGCTGAGCAAGGAGCTCTCGGGAAAAAACAGTGCATTATTTTACACGCATTGTGTTATCTCACACAGACGCATTTGCACACGATTTTGCGCGTAGCTGATACGTCTTTGATACGAGGCATATGCGAGTATGCGTTGAATGTTTTACGCGAAAATGTGAAGCTTAATGACCGGCAGCGAAAACGTTTGCGCCATCATGCTACGCTTCTTCGTCGTTTAGCTGAAAAGAAAGGAAGTTGCGTGGGAAAACGGCGATTAATTGCAAAAAAACAAAACAGTTTGACATTTTTCAAAAATCTGTTAATTCCTGTTTTGCGGTATATTAATCATGGAGCATGCTAGAAAAATGGTTCTCATTTCTCATGATAATATACAGAGACTAGGCGAGCAAAAGTCGCTGCAAGGAAACGCTGAGTCAGCTACACAGCTGAGCGGCAACACCGTGCAGACCAACGGAACACCGCTCTCGCGCCTCGATACAGAGATGCATGAAATATTAAACTCTGATGTGTACGATAGCGAGAGAGACAAGTGGAGTGCTTATCTGCAGGTTTTACAGCGTTACCTTCGAATAGCCTTGGCTTCGCGTAACGACAGCGATGACTCGAACAATGACCCGACGAAGGATGAGCTTTCTGCAAATGAACTCAATGAAAACAACAAAGAAAAAATTAACGGCCCTCCTCAGGGCTACCAATTCTTTTCAACGTTTGCACATTCTTGTTTGCAATAAAATAAATAATCATGCCATCATAAAATTTGAGCAAAAAAAATTAGGAAAAAAGAAATTTTTCAATTTTTTGAACATGCAAATCTGCGTTGTACAAACATATTATAATTTATTGCATAGAATTGTTCTTTACTTTACGCCAAATGAACGAAAAGTTTCGTGAAATACGCCAAAGTCGCTCGATTGGTGCGAGGAAGCAAAATTTTGTCGCGAAAATCTGCTAAGTCCTCAAAAATCTTTGATTTCGGGAGAATAGGCAGAAGACATGCTGGAGCTTGTCATCTGACCAATCAGAGGCTCGGTACGCACAGCCATCCCCCTTCTAGCTTCACGGGCCAATCAGAATGCGCCACCGCTTGGCTTTAGTGTATATAAAGCCGTAACGCGCATGGCTCTTGCTCCAGTCGCCTCGCGCTGCCCGACGTGTCCGCATCTCTCTCCCCACTCTACGTGAAATGAATCAGCGATGGATCATCTTGCAACTCGATGCGACGACGCCTCGAGATGAAAATCGGCCCTTTTCAGAGCCATCAAAATTTTTCAACGTAATACAACTGTCTGCAGACGAAAATGGATGTTTTTAGGTATTCCAAATTTGTTTTTTTTCAGCACATTCAGAGCGGCGATGACGACTTTACGAATTTTGTGGATCGACGCGATCGAATTTAATAAAATGCAATGGCTCTTTTCACTGCCAAAAATTATTTTGTACTTGGGGAAACTCTATGCTCGATGAAAGATAAAAAAAACAAAAAGAAATTTCGAGACGAGCACGGTTTGTGCTGCGAGAATTATTTTTTGCTCGCACTCTCTTCCACTCCGCGCGAGGTATCGAACATTTTTATAGAAAAATTCGATCCCCGAGTTATTGAAAATTTTGAAAATCAACTCGATGAAAACGAGAAAGAAAAAATAAACGGTCCGTTTCAGGGCCACTAATGTTTTTCAACGTTTGAACATTCTTGTTTGCAATACAATTAATAATCATGCCATCATGCATTTTTACCTGAAAAATAATCAGGGAAAAAAAAATTTCTTTATTTTTTCATCATGCAAATAAATCTACGTTTTAAAAATGTATTGTAATTCATTGCATATAAATCTTCGTTACTTTATGCCTAATAAAACTAAAAGTTTCGCAAAATACGCCAAAAAGTCGCTCGATTGGTGGGAGGAAGCAAAATTTTGTCGCAAAAATATTCCAAGTTCTGGATAGCGACACGGGAGTCTCACTCCATGGTACGCGCTCCAGCACGAACACGAGATATCGAAAATATTCTAAGTCCCATGAAGTCTTTTGATTGGCTCGTGAAAAAATGGTGGGGACTAAATACGACTGATCGAAAACAGCCTCAACAGTGGTACTCATCCATTGTGGAAAGCCAGGACTATCGAAAGAATCTCGATTCGCAACGCGTTTTTCAAATGCCTCGTTGAGATGAACCAGGCATAGGAAAAATATGAAAAAAATACAACTTCATTCGTTAAAATGTCCTTTTTAATGAAGCGTAATTGAAAAAATTTGTTGTCGAGTTTTTCGATGCAAAAAATGCTCGTGAATGAAAATGTGTTCCGGCGGGACACGTGAATTTTCATTTCAGAGGCGATTTTTCTCAAGTTTTTTTTCACAGGGTCATGGAGTACTCAAAAAAAATGATTCTCGAAAAAAAATTAACCCGATTGGACGAACCCTTTTTTCATTATGCCCAACTTACCGTTTCACCCTTTTGGCACCACCCCTCCCTCGGGGGATGGGGGATTCGATTCTAATGAAACTTTTTTTAATCTCTGAGTAATACCCTTTCGTTTAATACCGCACAGAGCCTCTGGGGCACTCGCAACCCTAAAATCCCGACACTCGCGGGAGGCCTGATTTTGCACTCCCCCACCTTTTTGCCTCACACGCCCGCAATTCTTGACCGATCGCGACGAGCGTGGTCGCAATCGGAAGCTGATGAAATTTTCGATCTACCACGTATCGAGGTTTTTCCAAATTCGATTTTTTTTTGCAATAATACAGGCTCTTAAAAAAATCGCACTTCAATTGCTCAGTACTGTAATACGAGATAATACAAACTTCGTTGTGCTCTTCAAGCAGGATGAAATGAATCTCCGGCATGTGTACAACGATCATGTGAATACTGACATGCCGTATCAGAAATTTAAGAATTTGTGCTTGGAATGTTGGCGAGCGGGCAAGTATGCATTTATCATGATTGACAAGGATAGTGAAATGAATGAGGGTCGATATAGGCGAGGTTTTGAAAATTTTCTCAGCACACAGTGATAAATAATGTATCGTATGATGATGGCAGCACAGTATCGTCGTTGACCCAGCACCGACAACATGAAAGTGCTCGAGGAAAAAGACGTTTTGCGCGAGATTGTGCGAGCGAGCGATGCTATACGGCGAAAGCATCGTATGATAAAGCTGGGCAGAGACAATGTGGAGCGCGCGATGCAGGATGTTTTCCAGCCGATAGTGCAGCCATTAGAGAAGCTGGTGAATGTATCACGCGAAAGATTCCCCATCAAGCGGGAAATTAAACGAGAAAAAACTGAAAATAGCGTGAAACGTGAGGAGGAGGAGGAGAAGGAGGAGGAGGATAAGGAGGAGGAGGACGAGAACGAGGAGCAGGAAGAGGACAACGATGATGAAGAGGAGGAGGAGGAGGTGGAAAAGGAGACTGAAGAAGAAGAAAAAGAAAAGGAGGAGGAGAATGAACATGTAGCGAATGGAGAAAATGAGCGCACCATAAAGGAACAATCGGATGATTTCGATGAATCCTTCCGGTCAGCAGAGGGAGACGCAATGTCCAGCAATGCCGATGAATTAATCAATAAGTATCTTTTGTTGTTGCGCTCGAATAGAAAAACAAGCGTCGATGTCACGTATGATGTGAGAAACCTCACCAATGACAAGCTAATGATTGGCGATTCGCCGACAGATTCTTCCTCATCCTCCGGAATTCGTGTGAAGGAGAAAAATTATGCAAAAATTGTTGGATTAGTCGAGCTATTATTCAAAAAACAGCCTGTTGATTTTACAACGGATGATTTGCGAGCGTATGAAAAAATTATCACGGAGACAAATGCTCATCGTAAATATTACAAAGCCTCGGGCGCTATACGTACGGATAATAGCACTAAATTGAAAAATTACATATCCAAGATATGTGACCGCTCCAGACATAGCGGCAAAGGTATGCCGAAATACAAGATTGCGCGAAAAAAACCGGCAAAATTTGATTATGTTGATTGGGATGATCCTAATGAGCTTGTTGATCGTCTACGTTTACTCTTATCATCGCAGGCTGCCGGAAATTTATCGCATTCCAATTAAATAATATCGATAATCGAGGAGTTGCGTGAAGCTAAAATCATTTATTAATCCGTTGTCTGTTAATGTTCCGCACATTCGCAACATGAGCGTTGACGTGTTTGGACGACAATTGAATAAGAGTGTGCTTGGAAACGGTCGTGGTCCTCCTGGCAGACCGGGTATTGGATTTAAGACTACCGCCAGCGGTGATTACGATTTAGAGGGAAAACGACTGTGCTACGTTGCCGATCCCGAAGCGTCAAATGATGTCGCCACGTTAAATGCGTTGCATAAAAAATCATACAGCGATATTAAATTTCTGCGCAAAGAGATAAAAGAGAGTTATTCATTGCTGGTGCAAGGACTTGACGCTAGCATACAAAATATTGCGAAAACTCTTAATGCAAATGTGCAGACCGTACAAGATTTGGCGACTCGCACCACACATCTAGTCTCACAACTCGATACTCGATTACACGCTCTGGAGAGGAAAAAAGGAGTGAGGCGGAGAGAGAAGTAGTGGTGGGGGAACTACATAAACCCGCTTGACGAAATTATCCACGTCGCCATGTGGATATACGCGGTCTGGATGAAACCTGGCAAGCCGATTTGGTGGATATGACAGCGTACGCGAAGGAAAACTCCGGACACAAGTTGCTCCTCACCTGCATCGATATATTCTCCAAATATGCATGGGCCGTTCCGATGAAAAGCAAGAACGGCAAAGATACAACGAGAGCTATGAAATCTATTCTCAGCGGAGGGCGTGTGCCAATGAAACTTCACGTTGATCGCGGCTAAGAATTCTATAATTCAGATTTTGAATCTCTCATGCGGCAATATAATATTCATATGCACTCGACATATAGCAATTTAAAGGCATCCATTTGCGAACGATTCAATCGCACATTGAAAAATAAAATGTGGATGCAATTCAGTTTACGCGGCAAGTATAAATGGATCGATATTCTCGATAGTTTGCTCGCTGACTATAATAATTTCACGCATCACACTATTCGCATGAAACCGAAAAATGTTAATGCCGGCAATGAGAAGCAACTACTTCAGCGTGTATTTAAAAAGAATCGTGAACCGTTGAGAAGGAAAAAATTTAAAATTGGCGACAAAGTGCGAATAAGCAAGTTGAAAAATGTTTTTGCGTGAAAAATGGATTTGCGTATGAAGCTTGAAGTAGAATCAGACATTAAATTGCGGGTGACGGTGGTAGCTCCCCGCGTGCGGCTAGCTGACTGACTCCCAATTCCAAGATATTAATTGAGGCGGCCATTCTTTCCAATCGAAGAAGTTGAATCGTACGTTCCGAAATGAACGCAAGTTCAGCATTGGGATCGATTAAAAACCGAACTCGATGCGAACTGCCAGAAGAAGAGGTTAGAGTTGCCTGGCTCGTTGCCAGCAAAACTGAAGGCCGAATATCCAGATTGGTAGAAGCAATCTTTGAAGTTACCGTAGAATTGAAAAAATCGGAAGTGGCCGAGATCAGAAGTTGAACCGGTGTATCCAGCGAGCCAGACGAAGCGTCGCATTGACGGTTGCTGAATGGTATCGAAGAATTTCACTGAAACTAATCCCGAAGACAATCACGAGATCGAATATTGACCGGTCGTAAATCGTTCAACATCTTTCTCAGGAAAGAAGACCGCGAATGAATGATGAATTTCCGTTCATTCGGAGTGAATCGTAGGACTCGAGAAACTGAAGTGACTAAAATCATCAAAGAAAATCGCACTGAATTTAATCTTCAATATCTCAGATGAAGTGAAGCACGAGGAGACAGCGAGATTGAAGATTAACCGGGCGTAAATCGGTTACCTTTTTTCTCGTTGAAGAAGGGCCGCGTGCGAAGCAACGAAAAATGTCGATGCGTAGCACAAAAACGAAAAACCACGAATGCGCAACTCGGCGAAGATTTCGAAGCGAAAGCACTTGAAGAGTCCCGAAAAGCACGAGACCGCGACGCTATGAAGAATGTTGATGCGCCACACGTGAGCGGAAATCACTTGAGCGCGCAAGGCGGTGACAATTTCGAAGCCACGAACCAGAACGAAAACTCACGAACGCGCGAGGCGTTGAAGATGATACACCGACGCAAGGGCCCGATAGAGTGCGCATGCGCACCGCACTGAAGAAACTCGCGAAGCACCCGTTGAACCACCGAGAATACATATCAGCTGCACACATACGACGACGAGAATGTTTGTGTAATGCGCACGAAAAAAAACCCAAAAACCAAAAAACCGAAGAAAACGAAGTACGCGCACACACTCGGTGACGAGAATGTTCGTGTGAAGCACTTGAAAAAAACCAAAAACCGAAGAAAACGAAGTACGCGCACACACTCGGCGACGAGAATGTTCGTGTGAAGCACTTGAAAAAAACCAAAAACCGAAGAAAACGAAGTACGCGCACACACTCGGCGACGAGAATGTTCGTGTGACGCACTTGAAAAAAAAAACAAAAACCGAAGAAAACGAAGTACACGCACACACTCGGTGACGAGAATGTTCGTGTGACGCACTTGAAAAAAACCAAAAACCGAAGGAAACGAAGTACGCGCACACACTCGGCGACGAGAATGTTCGTGTAACGCGCACGACGAACCAAAAAAAACAAGTAGCTACGCGAACAAACTCGATTCACGAAGTTTGTCCCTCGATGCGTAGCGAAGGAATCCAAAGAAATACTAAATGCGCCGAAAATATCCAAAAACTGCGTAATTGAATGCGAAGAAAGTCCCGAAGCGCACAAAGAATCACGTGACGCGCACACACACTCGAATATCGAGAATGTCTGTGATGCGCGCACACTCGAAGGGTCCGGAAAGTTCACTAAAGGGTTTGAATTACGCGTAAATCGATGTGACGGAGAGACCCAATGCGCGGAGAAACACGTGGTGTATGTCACGAAAAAGAAGAATTCAAAACGTAGAGAAACCGAGAAGCGCGCGAAAGGAATCGGGTGATACGCGCACAAAGCGAAGAGCCCGAGAAACCCCATGTAGCGCGCACTCACGACGAAGAATGTCCAGCGAGGAACGAAGATCCGCACAAAGCGGACGAAGCGATAGTTTTCTTGGCGCGCGCGAGAGCGCGATGATATTCCCGCGCGCTCAACGAAGAAATTTCTCGAAGCGTCCGGGCTCTCCTCTCGCGCGAAAGTGAGAGAGAGAGACTTATGGTGCACTGAACGTGAGCGAAAGAGACCGAGATAACGAAGCGTGACGAGCACGTTGTCGAACAATGGAACGCCCGTTCTCTCGCGCACTTTTCTCTTACGCAAACCGAAGCACTTCCGCAATTTTCACAAATTTTCCTATCCGGCTCGAAGGACCATGTTCGGAAAAGTGCCTGAATTGATCTGGTTGGGAAATTGGGCGAAAAAGGTGGAAGGTTGAAGGGAACGAAGTGGCCGGAAGTTCGTTGCGGGCGATGAAAAAACTCACTCGCGTGCACACAATATTTCGGTTTTATTAACAAATGTCCAAAGTTCCAAAAAATACTATAATTAAAGTTCCAAAATGTTCAATAGTCTCGCCTTGGCGATGAAGACGAACGATCGAAGTGATGCCGGAAAATGGCGGTCGTTTCGTCCGACGCCATGTGTCGCGCGAATAACTTTTCTCGCAAATTCTCGAAGTAAACCGCACCGAATCGAAGTGAATACTTTTCCGTGAAGTTATCGAAGGAAGCCGCACCGTTAGCGCTCTTGGCCGGTCGTAAATCGTCCATCGATGATAATCGAAGGGCTCGCGAAAACGAAGTAAATAATCTATTACGTGTGAAAAAAACATCGATTGAATGAAAATGAGGTAAAAATGAAGGTTGCATATGAAAATTCGATAAACGACGAAAGGCATTAAAAAAATTCCCTTCTAAATCTTCAAAAAATTCACGATTATAATTAAGAGCTCATGCTATCAATTATTCATTCTGATTGTTTATTGAAAGGTCTTTCAGTTAAATTTTTTTCGATACTAATTTTTCGTTGATTTACGTATAACATCTTGGAAAAGTACAAGTATCATTTTACCGCCAGCGAAACGAACTAACTTATTTAATTTGAAAAAACAGAAAATTAACTGGAAACCATCATTTTAAAAATAAAAAAAATTATTTGTGTACAATAGAAAAAAATGCATGGAACAAGACAAAAAAATGTAAAAAATCCGAGAAATGAAATATTGAATAGCATCAGATAAAGAAGTTGAAAAATCTGAAAGGAAAAAAATTCATCAAAATTAAATCCAGTAAAACGGTAATATAATCGTTTGGGAAAAATTCAGAAAAATATCTTCAACGACTGAAATTGAATCAATGAAAAATTGGCGAAAATCCGTCAATATCGCCTATCGTGTACGCTATAACTTCACTCACGTTGCGGATAAAATTGCCAATACAGCGATCGCAGAATAAATACTGCTTCGTGTGCAAAATGTAACTGTATTTTCCATGTATCAGAAAACCTTCTGATATATAGAAACATCGAACAAATAAAAAACAAACTTTAATTATCGGCAAAAGTAAATAATTGATAGCATAGCCTAGAAAGGGGGAAAAAATCGAATGGGACGTGAATGCATTCGTATGCACTGAAAGAAATTTTGTTACAAAAAGTACAATAGCATTCAGCAATTTAGGGACAATCGAGGTGAAATCGTAAATATTCCTATAATAATAGGACATTATGCTATCTATAGAGCAAGAATTACTATATTATGAAGCAAGAATTACAATATAATATAGTAATTTTTGCTCTATAGATAGCATAATGTCCTATTATTATAGGAATATTTACGATTGTACCTCGATTGTCCCTAAATTGCTATATTTTATTGTACTTTTTGTTATGTGAAAAACCAACTTTTGTAACAAAATTTCTTTCAGTGTGGGGGGAAAAGTCGAAAATATCTGCATCGACCGAATTTGAATGAATAAATTTTTCTCAAAATCGCCCAATATCGCACATGGCAATAAAGATTAAAACACCTCTTTTTGAAACTAGAAAAAAACCTCATTATAGGTCATAGCTATTAATGATTTGCTTGCGTTTTTTCAACAAGATTTCTTTTTCATTACAATTTCGTCAATTTATTTCGCATTACCAATTCAAAAAAAAAAAGGATGAACCGGAAAATTACTCGACGACATTGATTTCGCAGACAATGAATAAATTCGTGAAGAGTCATACAAAAATCGCATTGCACAAAATAAAATATTAATTATCGTAAAATGGAAGGAAAAGCATAAGTTGAGAAAAGAAAAAAAATCAAATGCATAAAAGACGTGAATACAATCAAAAATAAAATGTTAACAATTTGGTCAAAATCAACTTAATATATGTCAGCCATGGTATGCTCGAGCTCCGCGCGCGTCGCGAGCTCGTCTCTGCGCTTTGTTCGCTCGGAGAGTTTTATATTTAACTCTGCTAATACGGAGAACGCACCAGAAATTCTGCTTTGAGATTAAAAGTAAATGATTTTTCCGGGTATCTGGAAACCATTGAATTTCAGCAATGTTTTATGAAAATAAAATTCTGCAACGCGCAAAAGGAATAAATTTAAGAAAATGAAAAATATCGACGATAAACGGGAAAACGTTTTTTCTTTAAAGGTAGTGAATAATCATAGTCAATCACGTGTTTGAAAAAACTCGATCGGATGGAACTTCAGAAAAAAGTAAAAGATCGGTCATGAAAATTCAATAAACGGTAAAAAGAATTGAGACTTCTTTTTCAAAACCGAAAAAAATACAGATTATAATTTATAGCTGATGCTAATATTTATTCCTTCTGATTGTGTATGCAAAAAATGTTTTGTCGACTTTTTTTCTGAAGTGATTTTGCCGTTGATCTACGTTTCACAATTTGAATAAATACGAATATCATTTTATTATTAGCGGAAGAAGTCCATTCATTAAATTTAAAAAAAAACTGAAAACTAACTAAGAAACATATTATTGAAAAAATAAAAAGAATTTGTGTAGAAAAAAAAATCATCGATCAAAAAAAACCAGAAGAAATAAATAATTAATAGCATCAGATTGAAAAATTTAAGAATCTGAAAGAAAAAAAATCCAACAAAAGCGAGCTAATAAAACGTGAATATAATCGTTTTGAAAAAATTCCGAAAAATATCTTTATCGAGTAAAATTGAATTGATAAAGAATTGGCAAAAATCCACTCATATCGCCTATCGTATACTTTTGACATTCACTCACGTAGCGCTTTATATTGAACTAAGTACAGCGAACGCAGCATAAATACTGCTTTGTGTGCAAAATCAAACTGTATTTTCCATGTATCAGAAAAAAAAAAATTATGAGCAATGTTTTATAAAAATAAAACGTCACCGCGAGTAAAAAGGAACGATTGAAAAAAAAACTGAGAATACTAATAATCGACAGGGAAACAGATTTTTGAAAATATGATAAACGAAAATAATCAATTACGTGTGAAAAAAATTCGATTGAATGAAAATGGGTTCAAAATAAAGGTTGCTAATGACAATTCAATAAACGACAAAAGGCGTTAAAAAAATTCTCTTTTAAAACTTAAAAAAATTCATGATTATAATTAATAGCTGATGCTATTAATTATTCATTCCGATTGTTTTTTGAGAGGTGTTTCGGTTAATATTTTTTCGACAGTAATTTTTCGTTGATTTACGGATAACATCTTAAGAAAGTATAATTATCATTTTACGGCCAGCGAAACGAACTACCTTATTTAATTTTGAAAAACAATAATAATAATTTCTGTACAATAAAAAAAAAAATACATAAGACAAGACAAAAAAAAATGTGAAAAATCGGAGGAACAAAATATATAATAGCATCAAATAAAAAAGTTAAAAAATCTGAAAGGAGAAAAAATTCATCAAAATCAAATCGAATAAAACGGGAATATAATCGTTTGGGAAAAATTCAGAAAAAAATCTTCATCGACTGAATATGAATTAATGAAAAATTGGCAAAAAACCTTCAATATCGCCTATGGTATACTCTCGACCTTCACTCACGTAGCGCCTGCGTTTCTATTTGCTTTGTTCGCTCCAAGAGATTTCTGTATATTAAACTAAGTATAGCGAACGCAGAATAAATATTGCTTTGTGTGCGAAATCAAACTGTATTTTCCATGTATCAGAAAACTTTTTTTTATGAGCAATGTTTTATAAAAATAAAACATTACCGCAAGTAAAAAAATAGATGTGATGCGATCCGAGAAAAGTGACCTACTAGGCAAAAGAGAACGTTTACAGGACGGCCGATTGAAGAACTCTTGCCGTGCCGAAACGCTTTTGGGGACTATTTTTAAAAACCTCATATCTTGTAAAGTAATTGAGATAGAAAATTTCTGGTTGTCACTCATGAAAGACCAGTTAATAAACTTATAGAATCGCTCATAATCGAAAAATATGTTCTTTCCTAGCAGGTCCCTTTTCTCGGATCGCGTCACGCATGTTGGAAAAATAGAAAATACTAACGATCAAGAGGAAAACGAGTTTTTGAGAACGTGGTAAACAAAAAGAATCGACTACGTGTAAAAAAAACTCGATTGAATGATAATGGGGTAAAAATAAATGTTGCCCATGAAAATTCGATAAACGACACAAGGCATTAAAAAAACTTCCTCTTAAAACTCAAATAAATTCATAGTTACATTTAATAGCTGATGCTATTAATTATTCATTCTGATAGTTCAGATTTTCTGATTCTGATTCTGAAACGAACTACCTTGTGTAATTTAAAAAATCGGAAAATCAACAGGCATACATAATTTTGAAAAAAAAAATACATAGGACAAGACAAAAAAAATGTGAAAAATCGGAGGAACGAAATATTTAATAGCATCAAATAAAGAAGTTAAAATATCTGAGGGAAAAAAATAATCAAAATCTAATCGAATAAAACGGGAATATAATCGTTCGGGAAACATTAAGAAAAGTAACCTCATCGACCGGAATTGAATTAATGAAAAATTAGCAGAAATCTTTCAATATCACCTATAATATAGTCTCGACTTTCACTCACGCTGCGCTTGCAGCTCGGAGAGATTTATGGATAAAATTGCCAATACAGCGAACGCAGCATGAATACTGCTTCGTGTGCAAAATTGAACTGTATTTTCCATGCATCAGAAAACTTTCCAATGCATGGAAACATCGAACAAAACAAAAGAAAAGTTTCATCATCGGCAGAAGTAAATAATTGATAGCATCGCCTGGAAATGGGGGAAAAATCGAATGAGACGGGAATGCATTCGTATGAGGGAAAAAGTCGAAAATATCTGAATCGACCAAATTTAAATGAATAAATTTTTCTCAAAATTGCCCAATATCGCACCTAACGAAGAAGATTGAAACATCCCTTTTTGAAACTGAAAAAAAAACATCATTAAAATTTATAGCTATTAATTGTTTGTTTACGTTCTGTCAACAAAATTTCTTGTCCATTACAATTTCGTCAATTTATTTCCAATTACGAAATAAAAAAAAAATGAACCGGAAAATTACCCGTTAAAATTGATTTCGAAGACAATAAATAAATTTGCGTAGATTCATAAAAAAATCGAATTGCACAAAACAAAAGATTAATTATCGTCAAATAGAAGTGAAAGAATGAGCTAAAAAAAGAAAAAAAAACTAAATCTATAAAATACGTATAAAGTAAAATGTTTTCTGCGGGTATCTGAAAACCGTTTAATTTTAGCGATGTTTTAAAAAATATAATACTGCAACGCGCAAAAGGAATGAATTTAAGAAAATAAAAAATGTCGATGATAAACAGGAAAACGTTTTTTTTCAAACGTAGTAAACGACCATAGTCAATCACGTGTTTAAAAAAACTCAATCGGATGGAAATTGAGAAAAAAGTAGAAGATTGGTCATGAAAATTCGATAAACGGTAAAAAAATTGAAAGACTTCCTTTTCAAAAACAAAAAAAAATCCTGATTATAATTTACAGTTGATGCTATTAATTATCCAGTCTGATCGTTTATTGAAAAGTCTTACGGTTAAAGTTTCTTCGATAGTAATTTTTCGTTTATAAGGATTTACGTATAGCATTTTGAAAAAGTTCAAATATCATTTACCGCCAGCGAAACGAACTAATTTATTTAATTCAAAAATTCCGGAAAATTAATCGGAAAACATAATTTTGAAAAAAAGTTTTAGCTTGTGTACAATGAAAAAAAAAATACATGGAACGAGAAAAAAAAATGTGAAAAATCGGAGGAACGAAATATTGAATCGTATCAAATAAAGGAGTTGAAAAATCTGAAAGGAAAAAAATTCATCAAAATCAAATCAAATAAAACGGGAATATAATCGTTTGGAAAAAATTCAGAAAAATATATTAATCGACTGAAATTGAATAAATGAAAAATTGGCAATGTTACGTACGAGCGTAACACGAGGGTTATTTTCCCCCGTTTGACTTACCGTCGTTATATTTTGGGCCGCCTTGCCTCGTCCTCTACAGGCCCGTTCCCGTCGCAAGATGGGTGATCGTTAGGTTTTCGAATAAAAATACCAAAAAAAGGACAATTTAAAATAATGCTTAATTTTATTAGTCGTAGCGAATCGAATCAACAATATGGAATGCCGAGATTCCACGCGCAATTACCTTAATTTCTAAACTAAATTCCACACACACCCATACACACACTTCGCTCACCCTTACTGAAGGTTGCTGAGTTTCCTCCGACGGATTGTCGGATTTGCTCGAATCAGCCTCGGACGCCAATATTTATATCCAGTCAGAGATCAATTGAAAAGGTTTGTTGCGCACAAATCACAATCATAATTTTGGCAGTCACAACACTGTCAAGAACAGTTTGAATATAGGGTTGGTTCCACGCGGGCACTCGCGACACAATAGCCCACTATGCGATACCTATCCCGTCTACACGCGGATAGGGTTTACAGACGTGGCGCAGGGAGGACACAGAGTATCCCGGAGTCACAACTTTTTAGTATTTCAGTCAACAAAACAGTTCGAATAATTATATAACAATTACGGGCGCTCGCGACACACTAACCCACTATGTGGTACTCGTCCCGCCTACACGAGGATGAGATTTACGACACGGCGCAGGGAGGACACGGAACAACCCGGAGTCTCAGCTCTTAGGTGTTAACCCTTTTAATTTTTGTCTAAGACTCTAATTAACGGTCAAATACAGTTCGAATAATATAGGAATTTAACGAATTTCTCCCGACACAATAGCCGACTATGCGAATACTCATCCCGCCTACACGAGGATGAGATTGACAACGCGACGCAGGGAGGACGGAAAGAAACCCGGAGTCCGAGATCCCGGTGTTGACTCTACCGAGTTTCATCTGAGACTGATTTGAAAATGAATTACTTTACTAACTCAAAAAAATATATTTACCCTCTCCTGAGCCAAAAGGAAGGTTTCTGGGGGATTCTTTGTAGGGATTAGTCCCACGTGAAAAATCTCTGATTCGACTGTTTCGTGCGTGGAGTCCTGGTCCGTCGATGCATCCCACGGTCGCGAATCGCAACGTCGCCGAGAAACTCGAGCGAGGTGACGACTCGGGACTTGCATTTTTATCAATGCACCGGAAAACGCGTTTCGTATTTTCGTGAGAGCGAGTCACGAGAGCAAAATCATAAATCAATTTATGACAATGAATAAAATAATAAAATAGTAAAAATGATGATATTTCACGATCATTAATGATCGGAAAATAAACTAGGAAAAATATCATCGCAAATATGTCGGGATGTAACACCAAAAAACCTTCAATATCGCCTATGGTGTACTCTCGACTTTCACTCACGTAGCGCGTGCGATTCTATTCGATTCATTCGCTTGGAGAGATTTATGTATATTAAACTAAGTACAGCGGACGCAGCATGAATATCGCTTTGTGTGCAAAATCAAACCGTATTTCCCATGTATCAGGAATCATTTTTTTACAAGCAATAATTTATAAAAATAAAACATCGCTGTGAGCAAAAAAAATATATGTTAAAAAAATGGAAAATATTAACGATCAATAGGAAAACGAGTTTTTTAAAACATGGTAAACGAAAATAATCGATTACGTGTCAAAAAAACTCGATCCAATGATAATAGGGTAAAAATAAAGGTTGCCTATGAAAATTCGATAAACGACATAAAGCATTCAAAAAATTCCGTTTTAAAACTCGAAAACATTCATGATTATAATTAATAGCTGATGCTATTAATTATTCATTCAGATTGTTTATTGGAAGGTCATTCAGTTAAAGTTTTTTCGATAGTAATTTTTCGTTGATTTACGTATAACATCTTGAAAAAGTACAAATATCATTTTACCACTAGCGAAACAAACTAATTTATTTAATTTGAAGAACCGTAAAAATAAATGGCAAACATAATTGTGAGAAAAAAAATATCTTATGTGTACAAAAAAAAACTACATAAAACAAGACAAAAAAAATTCGACAAATCAAAGGACCGAAATATTTAATAGCATCAGATAAAAAAGTCGAAAAATCGGAAAGCAGAAGAAAATTCATTAAAATCAAATACAATAAAACGGGAATATAATCGTTTGGGGAAAATTCAGAAATTTTTTTTCATCAACAGAAATTGAATTAATGAAAAATTGGCTAAAATCCTTCAATATCGCCTGACGTATACTCTCGACCTTCACGTATGTAGCGCATGCGTTTCTCTTTGCTTCGTTCGCGCAGAGAGATGTATGGATATTAAACTAAATACAGCGAACGCTGCATAACTATTGCTTTGTGTGCAAAATCAAACTGTATTTTCCATGTATCAGGAATAATTTTTTTATAAGCAATGTTTTATCAAAATAAAACATCACCGCGAGCCAAAAAAAAATATGTTAAAAAAAATGGAAAATACTAACGATCAATAGGAAAACGAGTTTTTGAAAATATGGTAAACGAAAATAATCGATTACGTGTGGGAAAAACTCGATCGAATGATAATGGGATAAAAATAAAGGTCGCCTATAAAAATTCGATAAACGACATAAGGCATTGACGAATTCCCTTTTAAAACTTAGAAACATTTTTGATTATAGATAATAGCTGATGCTATTAATTATTCATGCTGATTGTTTATTGAGAAGTCTTTCAGTTAAAGTTCTTTCGATTGAAATTTTTCGTTGATTTACGTATAACATCTTAAAAAAGTGCGAATATCATTTTACCGCTAGCGAAACGAACTAATTTATTTAATAAAAAAAACCGGAAAATTAGCTGGGAAACATAGTTTTGAAAAAAAATAATTTGTATACAATAAAAAAAAAACAAGACAAAAAAAATGTGAAAAATCGGAGGAACGAAATATTCAATTGCATCAGATAAAGAAGTTAAAAAATCTGAGAGGAATAAAATTATTCAAAATCAAATCGAATAAACCGGAAATATAATCGTTCGGGAAACATTCAGAAAAGTAACCTTATCGACTGAAATTGAATTAACGAAAAATTGGCAAAAATCCTCCAGTATCGCCTATCATATAGTCTCGACCTTCACTTACGTTACGCGTGCAGCTCGGAGAGATTTATGGATAAAATTGCCAATACAGCGAACGCAGCATGAATACTGCTTCCTGTGCAAAATTAAACTGTATTTTCCATGTATCATAAAACTTTCTGATGCATGGCAGCATCGAACAAAACAAAAGAAAAGTTTCATCATCAGCAAAAGTAAATAATTGATAGTATCGCCTAGAAAGGGGGGAAAAATCGAATGAGACGTGAATGCATTCGTATGGGGAAAAAGTAAAAAATATCTGCATCGACCGAATTTATATGAATTAATTTTTTTTTAAATCGCCCAATATCGCACATGACAATAAAGATTGAAACATCCGTTTTTAAAACTAAAAAAAACCTCATTACAATTTATAGCTATTAATTATTCGTTTGCGTTTTTTCAACAAAATTTCTTTTCCATTACAATCTCGTCAATTTATTTCTAATTACCAATTTGAAAAAAAATGAACCGGAAAATTACTCGACAAAATTGATTTCGAAGAAAGAAAATAGATTTTTGTAGGGTCATAAAAAAATCGATTTGCACAAAACAAAATATTAATTATCGTCAAATATAAAATCGTCAACTGAAAAAAGAAAAAAATATTAAATCCATAAAAGACGCGCATACAATCGTCCAGGGAAAAGAGTCAGAAAAATATCAGAATCGACCTAAATAAAATGTATACAATTTGGTGAAAAACAACTTAAAATGTATCAGCCATGGTATGCTCGAGCTTCGCGCGCGTCACGAGTTCGTCTCTGCGCTTCGTTCGCTCGAAGAGTTTTATATCTAACTCTGCTAATGGGGAGAACGCACAAGAAATTCTGCTTCGAAATAAAAAGTAAAATGTTTTTTCCAGGTATCTGGAAACCATGTAATTTCAGCAATGTTTTATAAAAATATAATTCTGCAACGCGCAAAAGAAATAAATTTAAGAAAATGGAAAGTATCGACGATAAACGAGAAAACGTTTTTTTTTTCAAACGTAGTAAACGATCATAGTCAATCACGTGTTTAAAAAAACTCGATCGGATGGAAATTGAGAAAAAAGTAAAAAATTGGTCATGAAAATTCGATAAACGTTAAAAAGAATGAAAAGACTTCCTTTTCAAAAAAATAAAAAATCCTGATTATAATTTATAGCTGATGCTATTATTTATTCCTTCTGATTGTGTATGAAAAAAATGTTTAGTCGAGTTTTTTTCTCAAGTGATTTTGCCGTTGATCTACGTTTAACAATTCGAATAAATACAAATATTATTAGCGAAACGAGTCAATTTATTAAATAAAAAAAAAACTGAAAACTAACTGAGAAACATATTATTGACAAAATAAAAATAATTTGTGTACAAAAAAAAAACACATCAATCAGAACAAAAGGTGAAAAATCAGAAGAATCAAATAATCAATAGCATCAGATTAAAAAATTAAAGAACCTGAAAGAAAAAAAATCGAACAAAGTCGAGTTAATAAAAGGTGAATATAATCGTTTTGGAAAAAATGAGCAAAATATCTTTATCGAGTAAAATTGAATTGATGAAAAATTGGCAAAAATCCCCTTATATCGCCTATCGTATACTCTCGACCTTTACTCACGTAGCGCTTCATATTAAACTAAGTACAGCGAACGCAGCATAAATATTGCTTTGTGTGCAAAATCAAACTGTATTTTCTATGTATCAGGAATTATTTTTTTACAAGCAATGTTTGATCAAAGTAAAACATCACCACGAGCCAAAAAAAATACGTGTTAAAAAAAATGGAAAATACTAACGATTAATAGGAAAACGAGTTTTTGAAAATATGGTAAACGAAAATAATCGATTACGTGTCGGGAAAACTCGATCGAATGATAATGGGGTAAAAATAAAGGTCGCATATAAAAATTTGATAAACGACGTAAGGCATTGAAAAAATTCCCTTTTAAAACTTGAAAAAATTCATGATTATAGTTAATAACTGATGCTTGTTTATTCTGATTCTGATTGTTTATTAAAAGATCCTTCGGTTAAAGTTTTTTCGATAGTAATTTTTTGTTGATATACGTATACAAAGTACAAGTATAATTTTACCTTGAGCGAAAAGAACTAATTAACTAGATAATTAACTGGAAAACATAATTTTGAAAGATTAAAAATAATTTGTGTACGAAAAAAAACGAAAAATACGAAAAAAAATAAGAAAAATCGGAGGAACGGAATATTTATTAGCATCAGATAATGAAATTGAAAAGTCTGAAAGAAAAAAAATGTATCAAAATGAAATCGAATAAAATGGGAATATAATCGTTTGGGAAAAATTCAGAAATATATCTACATTGATTAAAACTTATTTAATGAAAAATTGGCAACAATCCTCTAACATCACCCATCGTATACTCGACCATCACTCACAGAGATTTATGTATAAAGTCGCGAGTACAACGAACGCAGCATAAATACTGCTTTGTGTGCGAAATAAAATTGTATTTTCCATGTATGAGAAAACATTATTTTTTGAGCAATGTTTTATAAAAATATAACGTCACCACGAGCAAAAAGATTGTACTTTAAAAAAATGGAAATTACTGACTATCAATAGGGAAACGATTTTTTGAAAACATGGTTACTGACAATATAATCAATTACGTGTCAAGAAAATCGAACGAATGAAAATGGGGAAAATATAAAGGTTGGTTATGTAAATTCGAAAAACGGCCAATGTGATTTTTTTTTAAATATCATTTCTTCGCTCGCGGTGACGTTATAATTTTATAAAACGTTGCTCAGAAAATGTTTTTTGAAACATAGAAAATACAATTTGATTTTGCAAACGAAGCAGTATTTCGCTTCGTTCACTGTACTCGCGAGATAGAGACGCACGCGCTACGTGAGTGAAGGTCGAAAGTATACGATAGGCGATATTAGGGGATTTTTTGCCAATTTTTCATTAATTCAATTGTAGTGCATGCAGATATTTTTTTAAATTTTTCCCAAACAATGATCTTCCCAGTTTCTTCGATTTGATTTCGATACATTTTTTCCCTTTCAAATTTTTCAATTCCTTTATCTGATGCCAGTAAATATTTCGTTCCTCCGATTTTTTACATTTTTTTCGTCTTGTTCTATGTAGTTTTTTTATTGTAGAAAATTTTTTTATATTAGGTGTACAAATAAGTTTCCGCGGTTTTTTATAAAAAATTAGGAATTTATTGTGAAGGAACAGTACATTACGTTTTATTCAAAGTATTTTTCATCATTTGCCACTACTTTTCCCCATCTTTCTGGCAACATTCGGATACCCCGTCGAAAGAACTCTTTATCTTTTGACGCTATCCACAAATCTACCCAATTTTTGGTGTCTTCATATGATGTGAAGCGCTGCTCAGACAGACCATGTGCCATCGACCGGAACAGGTGATAATCGGAAGGGGCTAAGTCTGGTAAATACGGCGGGTGGGGTAAAACTTCCCATTAGAGTGTTTCCAAGTATGTTTTTACCGGCGCCGCAACATGTGGACGAGCATTATCGTGTAAAAGAATAATTTTGTCGTGTCTGGAGTAGTAATGGGCGCGTTTTTCCTTAAGTGCCCGACTCAATCTCATCAATTGTGTTCGGTAGAGAGCTACAGTAATAGTTTCGCAGGTTCTTTGTCCGTTCCGTTCCGTTGTCCGTTCTTTGTCCTTCACGTCAAACTCACCGTTCTTAAACTTTTGAAACCATTCCTGACAACTTCTCTCACTTAAAGCAGCTTCACCATATGCTTCTAGAAGCAATCGATGCGCCTCAGCTGTAAATTTTTTCAAATTAAAGAAGTAAATCAAAAGTTCCCGCAAATGATGCTTATTCGGCACAAAACTTGACATTTTTGCACGCAAAAAATTACGTGATGCTGATACGGAATCACTAGTACTTTAAGGTTATGGTGTTGCTGGATGACGAAACTTGGGATATTACGTTTTACATCTGACAATTTCTCCATAACCTTCTGGCGGGGCCATCTTTTGACAAACCGCGGAAACTTATTTGTACACCTAACATTTTTTGAAAATTATGTTTTTTAATTAGATTTCCGGGTTTTTAAATTAAATAAATTAGTTTGTTTCGCTGGCGGTAAAATGATATTTGTACTTTTTCAAGATGTTATGCGTAAATCAACGAAAAATTACTATCGAAAAAATTTAAACTCAAGGACCTTTCGATAAACAATCAGAATGAATAATTAATAGCATCAGCTATTAATTATAATCATGAATTATTCAATTTTCGAAATGGAATTTTTTGAATGCCTTATGTCGTTTATCGAATTTTCATAGGCGAACTTTATTTTTACCTTATTTTCATTCGATCGAGTTTTTTTGATACGTAATTGATTATTTTCGTTCACCATGTTTTCAAAAATTTGTTTCCCTATTGATCGTTAGTATTTTTTTTTGACTATGATCGTTTTACTTCTTTTGAAAAAAAAAACGTTTTCCCATTTATCGTCGATATTTTCCATTTTCTTAAATTCATTCCGTTCGCGCGTTGCAGAATTATATTTTTATAAAACATTACTGAAATTAAATGGTTTTCAGATACTCGGAAAAAACATTTTTATTTTTATCTCAAAGCAGAAGTTCTGGTGCGTTCTCCGTATTAGCAGGGTTGGATATAAAACTCTCCGAGCAAACAAAGCGCAGAGCCGAATGCGCGACGCGCGCGAAGCTCGAGCATACCGCGGCTGATACATATTAAGGTAGAACGATACCATATATCAAAAAAGAGGGATTTTGATAAAAACTGGTAGATACGTTTGAAATTGACTAAAATGTTCGCTCGACAAATTTCAACGGATTCGATCGAACCGTTTCTGAGAAAATCGAATTAGTTTTTTACATTGGATCTTATGGAAAAGGGTCAAAAACCGCAAAAAAACCTTAAAAAAGTACCGTTAAAAAAGCCACTTTTTGATGAAACTAACAGAAGTACATGAACCAACTCTCAAGATCACTCCCGCAAAGTTTATAGCAATTTCATCGTACCAATAAGCTGAAATGTGCAAAAGAAAATTATTAAACGCAGTTTTTCTCTATCTTCTTCTATATCTATAGCTATATGCGCGGAAGCCCGGCGCGGCGAACGCGCTCTCTCCGTGCTCTCGTATACCTATATACATGCGACTTATAATTTTTGTGCAGTTGGTAACACGAGACTCTCCCCCAGTGCAGCCAGATCGGGCGTAAAATCGACCCCCACTCTGCGGCTTTGCGCGGTGCCACACAATGATGGCCGCCCGTGTCTGTGAGCGAACGACGTTCGTGTCGCTTCGGGAGAGCCGAGCGCGGCCGAAGCGTCGACCCCTCGCGCGCTGTTGTTCTCCCACCCCATGGCGTCAGATATACGAACACACGTAGAAGTCGCACGTACGTGTGCGACTACAATGTAAGCCGAAGCCGAAGCTGCCGAGGGCCCGGGCTCCGCGGAAAAACGCGGTGAGACTCGAGGCGTGACGTCACCCGGGATCACGAGCGGGTTTTTCAAAATGTAAATGATTTTTTCCCTCGGTGCTCTCCGTTATCAATGAAAACGGAAAAATTTATCGGGGAACATTATAAATTATTTTTCAGTTCATACGTCGATTGAAATGTAATAATAATAAATAATAAAAACATTTTTCGTCAAGAAATTATTTACGACTTATTTACAAGCGATCCTAAATAAATAATTTAAAATGGAATTCAAATGTAAACCTCTTTATGAATTAAATTATTTCTTTGAAATAATTTAAATTTAAATTTGAATTTAAATATTTTTACGAAAAATATTCATTTGTGACAACAAATCAAACCAAACATTTAACAATATTTTATAAATTATTGTTATTCGATTTTTCAGCACTAGAATCCAGTGTCAGAAACATGCCAGCGACGAAAAATTATTAACACCCTATTATATAGTATTCGATTTTTTTAAATTTAATATAAACAGTAAATAGTACATGCAACATTTTTCATATTGCATATTGCACGTACATACCTCATGATTCAAACAATCTTGATGTACAAGAAAATAGCAAGTAATTGTAAGCGTTGAAAGAGCGGCGTGGATAGCGTGCTCGCTCACACTCTTGAGGGTGCGGGTTCGATCCCATCGCCTGCAATTTTTTTTTTAACATACATTTTTGGAATTTTGTTTTTTTAAATGGTGAACTGTTCATTTCCGGAACAACCACCGTAGATGGAACATTTTTTTTTAAATTTAAATTTAAATTTCTCAACTCTTGATGAAAATAAATATTTTACTGTAGGTTAAAACGAAACAATACTATTCTAAAAATCTCAGGATCTTTTAAGATTAATAAAAGATATTATATAAAAAAAAATTAATGAAAAATGTAATGTTAATGGTGGATTTGCACGATTTGTAAAAATTCAGGAATTCATTTTTAAAAAAAATAAAAAAAAACCTCTCGGGAAATTTCAGGATCTTTTAAGATCAGTGCAAGGTATTTTATTCAAAAAATTGAACCAAAAAAATATTCCGGAAAAAAATTTTGAAAAATGATGAATTAGGAGAATTTTAAATTTTCAAAAATCGAGAAAATCCTAGCTGTACATTAAATTTTTGGTTAAATTTTTTGAATAAAATACCTTGCACTGATCTTAAAAGATCCTGAAATTTCCCGAGAGGTTTTTTTTATTTTTTTAAAAAATGAATTCCTGAATTTTTACAAATCGTGCAAATCCACGATTAACATTACATTTTTCATTAATTTTTTTTTTATATAATATCTTTTATTAATCTTAAAAGATCCTGAGATTTTTAGAATAGTATTGTTTCGTTTTAACCTATACTAAAATATTTATTTTCATCAAGAGTTGAGAAATTTAAATTTAAATTTGAAAAAAAATGTTCCATCTATGGTGGTTGTTCCGGAAATGAACAGTTCGCCATATTAAAAAAAAAATTCCAAAAATGTATGTTAAAAAAAAAAATTGCAGGCGATGGGATCGAACCCGCACCCTCAAGAGTGTGAGCGAGCACACTATCCACGCCGCTCTTTCGACGCTTACAATTACTTGCTATTTTCTTGTACATCAAGATTGTTTGAATCATGAGGTATGTACGTGCAATATGCAATATGAAAAATGTTGCATGTACTATTTACTGTTTATATTAAATTTAAAAAAATCGAATACTATATAATAGGGTGTTAATAATTTTTCGTCGCTGGCATGTTTCTGATACTGGATTCAAGTGCTGAAAAAACGAATAACAATAATTTATAAAATATTTTTAAATGTTTGGTTTGATTTGTTGTCACAAATGAATATTTTTCGTAAAAACATTTTTCGTAAAAATATTTAAATTCAAATTTAAATTTAAATTATTTCAAAGAAATAATTTAATTCATAAAGAGGTTTACATTTGAATTCCATTTTAAATTATTTATTTAGGATCGCTTGTAAATAAGTCGTAAGTAATTTCTTGACGAAAAATGTTTTTATTATTTATTATTATTACATTTCAATCGACGTATGAACTGAAAAATAATTTATAATGTTCCCCGATAAATTTTTCCGTTTTCATTGATAACGGAGAGCACCGAGGGAAAAAATCATTCAAATTAAAAAAAACCCGCTCGTGATCCCGGGTGACGTCACGCCTCGAGTCTCACCGCGTTTTTCCGCGGAGCCTCGGGCCCTCGACAGCTTCGGCTTCGGCTTACATTGTAGTCGCACACGGACGTGCGACTTCTACGTGTGTTCGTATATCTGACGCCATGGGGTGGGAGAACAACAGCGCGCGAGGGGTCGACGCTTCGGCCGCGCTCGGCTCTCCCGAAGCGACACGAACGTCGTTCGCTCACAGACACGGGCGGCCATCATTGTGTGGCACCGCGCAAAGCCGCAGAGTGGGGGTCGATTTTACGCCCGATCTGGCTGCACTGCTCTCCCCATGTTTAAGCATATGAGTACCCCTCTCACCGCCTGCCCCGCAAAAGAGGTATCGTTCTACCTTAAGTTGATTTTGACCAAATTGTATACATATTATTTTGGTCCATTCTGTTTTTTTTTCCCAGACGATTGTATTCACGTCTTTTATGGATTTGATTTTTTTTCGTTCCTCAGCTGATGCTATTACTTTCATTTAACGATTACTAATATTTTGTTTTGTGCAATGCGATTTTTTTATGACTCTTCACAAATTTATTTACTGTCTCCAAAATCAATTTTGTCGAGTAATTTTCCAGTTTATTCTTTAATTTTTTTTAATTGGTAATTGTAAATAAATTGACAAAATTGTAATGAAAAAAAAATGTTGTTGAAAAAACGCAAACAAATAATTAAGGGGTATAAATTGTAATGAGGTTTTTTTTTGTTTCAAAAAAAGCGTTTTCAATCTTTATTGCCATTAGCGGTATTAGGCGATTTAAAAAAAAATGTATTTATTTAAATTCGGTCGATGCAGATATTTTTGACTTTTTCCCCCGTACAAATGCATACACGTGTCATTCGATTTTTCCCCTTTTCTAGGCGATGCTATCAATTATCTACTTCTCTCGATGATGAAACTTTTTTTGTGTTTTGTTCAATGTTTCCATGTATCAGAAGGTTTCCTGATACATGGAAAGTACAGTTTTCTTTTGAACACGAAGCAGTATTTATGCTGCGTTCGCTGTATTGTCAATTTTATCCTCAAATTCCTTCAAGCGAACGAAGCGGATAGAGACGCACGCGCTACGTCAGTGAAGGTCGAGAGTATACGATAGGCGATATCGAAGGATTTTTGCCAATTTTTTATTAATTCAATTTCAATCGATGAAGATTTTTTCCTGAATTTTTTCCAAACCACTATATTTCCGTTTTATTCGATTTGATTTTGATGAATTTCCTTCTGCTTTCCGATTTTTCACATTTTTTTTGTATGTATTTTTTTTTATTGTTCAGAAATTATTATTTTTTTGTTTAATTATGTTTTTAAATTAATTTTCCGGTTTTTTGAATTAAATAAATTAGTTTGTTTCGCTGGCGGTAAAATGATATTTGTACTTTTTCAAGATGTTATACGTAAATCAACGAAAAGTTACTATTGAAAAAGTTTTCACTCAAAGACCTTTCAATAAACAATCAGGATGAATAATTGATTGCATCAGCTATTGATTATAATCATGAATTTTTTCAAGTTTTAAAAAGGAATTTTTTCAATGCCTCATGTCGTTTATCGAATTTTTATAGGCGATCTTTATTTTTACCCCATTATCATTCGATCCAGCTTTTTTGACACGTAATCGATTATTTTCGTTTACAATGTTTTCAAAAACTCGTTTTCCTATTGATCATTAGGATTTTCTATTCTTTTTGACATCTATTTTTTTTTAGCTCGCTGTGATGTTTTATTTTGATAAAACATTGCTTGAAAAAAAACGATTCCTGATATATGGAAAATACAGTTTCATTTTGCACACAAAGCAATATTTATGCTGCGTTCGCTGAACTTAGTTTAATATACATAAATCTCTCCGCGCGAACGAAGCAAATAGAAATGCACGCGGTACGTGAGTGAACGTCGAGAGTATACCATAGGCGATATTGAAGGTTTTTTGCAAATTTTTCATTGATTCAATTTCAGTCGATGAAGATATTTTTGTGAATTTTTTCCAAACGATTATATTCCCGTTTTATTCGATTTGATTTTGATGAATTTTTTTCCTTTCAGATGTATCAACGTCTTCATTTGATACTATTCAATATTTCGTTTGTCCAATTTTCACATTTTTTTTGTCTTGTTCTATGTATTTTTTTTTTCATTGTACACAAATTATTACTTTTTTTCAAAATCACGTTTTCCAATTAATTTTCCGGTTTTTTAATTCAATAAATTAGTTCCTTTCGCTGACGGTAAAATGATTTTTGTACTTTTTTAAGATGTTGTACGTAAATCAACGAAAAATTATTATCGAAAAAATTTTAATCGAAAGACCTTTCAATAAACAATCAGAATGAATAATAAATAGCATCAGCTATAAATTATAATCAGGATTTTTTCTTGTTTTTGAAAAGGAAGTCTTTCAATTCTTTTTACCGTTTAGCGAATTGTCATGACCAATCTTTTACTTTTTTCTCAATTTCCATCCGATCGAGTTTTTTTAAACACGTGATTGGCTATGATCGTTTACTTCGCATAAAAAAAAAAGTTTTCCCGTTTATCGTTGATATTTTTCACTTCCTTAAATTCATTCCTTTTACGCGTTGCAGAATTATATTTGTATAAAATATTGCTGAAATTGAATGGTTTTCAGATACCCGGAAAATACATTAACTTTTTATCTCAAAGCAGAATTTAAGGTGCGTTCTCCGTATTAGCAGGGTTGGATATAAAACTCTCCGAGCGAACAAAGTGCGGAGACGAATGCGCGACGCGCGCGAAGCTCGAGCTTACCATGGCTGATACAAATTAAGTTGATTTTGACCAAATTGTATACGTATTATTTTGGTCCATTCTGAGTTTTTTCCCGGGACGATTGTATTCACGTCTTTTATGGGTTTGATTTTTTTTCTTTTCTCAGCTGATGCTATTACTTTTATTTGACGATTACCAATATTTTGTTTTGTGCAACGCGATTTTTTTATTACTCTTCAGAAATTTATTTACTGTCTCCAAAATCAATTTTGTCGAGTGATTTTCCGGTTTATTCTTTTATTTTTTTGAATTAGTAATTGTAAATAAATTGACAAAATAATAATGAAAAAAAAATTTTGTTGAAAAAACGCAAACAATCAATTAAGGGGTATAAATGCTAATGAGGTTTTTTTTGTTCCATAAAAAGAGTTCTCAATCATCATTGCCATTTGCAGTATAAGGCGATTTGAAAAAAAAATGTTTTAATTTGAATTCGGTCGATGCAGATATTTTCGACTTTTCCTCCCGTACAAATGCATACACGTGTCATTTGATTTTTCCCCTTTTCTAGGCGATGCTATCAATTATTTATACTTTTCTCGATGATGAAACTTTTTTTGTGTTTTGTTCAATGTTTTCATGTATCAGAAGGTTTTCAGATACATGGAAAGTACAGTTTTCTTTTGAACACGAAGCAGTATTTATGCTGCGTTCGCTGTAATATCAATTTTATCCCTAAATCTCTTCGAGCGAACGAAGCGGATAGAGACGCACGCGCTACGTGAGTGAAGGTCGAGAGTATACGATAGGCGATATGGAAGGATTTTTGCCAATTTTTTATTAATTCAATTTCAAGCGATGAAGATTTTTTTCTGAATTTTTTCTAAACGACTATATTTCCAATTTATTCGATTTGATTTTGATGAATTTTCTTCTGCTTTCCGATTTTTCACATTTTTTTTTCTTGTATGTATTTTTTTTTATTGTTCAGAAATTATTATTTTTTTGTTTAATTATGTTTTTTAATTAATTTTCCGGTTTTTAAAATTAAATAAATTAGTTTGTTTCGCTGGCGGTAAAATGATATTTGTACTTTTTCAAGATGTTATGGTTAATCAACAAAAAGTTACTATCGAAAAAGTTTTCACTCAAAGACCTTTCAATAAACAATCAGAATGAATAATTAATTACATCAGCTGTTAATTATGATCATGAATTTTTTCAAGTTTTAAAAGGGAATTTTTTTAATGCCTTATGTCGTTTATCGAATTTTTATGGGCGACCTTTATTTTTACCCCATTATCATTCGATCCAGTTTTTTTGACACGTAATCGATTATTTTCGTTTACCATGTTTTCAAAAACTCGTTTTCCTATTGATCGTTAGTATTTTCTATTCTTTTTGACATCTATTTTTTTCAGCTCGCTGTGATGTTTTATTTTAATAAAACATTGCTTGAAAAAAATGATTCCTGATATATGGAAAATACAGTTTCATTTTGCACACAAAGCAATATTTATGCTGCGTTCGCTGAACTTAGTTTAATATACATAAATCTCTCCGCGCGAACGAAGCAAATAGAAATGCACGCGCTATGCGAGTGAACGTCGAGAGTATACCATAGGCGATACTGAAGGTTTTTTGCAAATTTTTCATTGGTTTAATTTCAGTCGATGGAGATATTTTTGTGAATTTTTTCCAAACGATTATATTCCCGTTTTATTCGATTTGATTTTGATGAATTTTTTTCCTTCCAGATTTTTCAACTTCTTTATTTGATACTATTCAATATTTCGTTCCTCTGATTTTTCACATTTTTTTTTGTCTTGTTCTATGTATTTTTTTTTCATTGTACACAAATTATTACTTTTTTTCAAAATTACGTTTTCCAATTAAGTTTCCGGTTTTTTTAATTCAATAAATTAGTTCGTTTTGCTGGCGGTAAAATGATTTTTGTACTTTTTTAAGATTATAATTATAATCAGGATTTTTTATTGTTTTTGAAAAAAAACGTCTTCCAATTCTTTTTACCGTTTATCGAATTGTCATGACCAATCTTTTACTTTTTTCTCAATTTCCATCCGATCGAGTTTTTTAAACACGCGATTGACTATGATCGATTACTTCGTTAAAAAAAAAAACGTTTTCCCGTTTATCGTCGATATTTTTCATTTTCTCAAATTCATTCCTTTTACGCGTTGCAGAATTATGTTTATATAAAACATTGCTGAAATTGAATGGTTTTCAGATACCCGGAAAAAACATTTTACTTTTTATCTTAAAGCGGAATTTAAGGTGCGTTCTCCGTATTAGCAGGGTTGAGTATAAAACTCTCCGAGCAAACAAAGCGCAGAGACGAATGCGCGACGCGCGCGAAGCTCGAGCATACCATGGCTGATACATAATAAGTTGATTTTGACCAAATTGTATACATTTTATTTTGGACGATTCTGATACTTTTCTGACTCTTTCCCCTGCACGATTCTATTCACGTCTTTTATAGATTTAATTTTTTTTCTTTTACTTCCTTTTGACGATAATTAATATCTTGTTTTGTGCAATTTGATTTTTCTATGACTACACAAATTTTTTTATTGTTTTCGAAATCAATTTTGTCGAGTAATTTTCCGATTCATTGTTTTTTTTTTAAATTGGTAATTGGAAATAAATTAACGAAACTGTAATGAAAGAGAAAATTCGTCAAGAAATAGGCAAACAAATAATCAATAGCTATAAATTGTAATGAGATTTTTCTTTAGTTTCGAAAAAGGATGTTCCAATCTTTATTGCCATGTGCGATATTGGGCGGTTTTAAGAAAAATGTATTTATTTAAATTCGGTCAATGCAGATATTTTCGACTTTTTCCCCCAAACAAATGCATTTACGTCTTATTCGATTTTTCCCCCTTTTCTAGGCGATGCTATCAATTATTTACTTCTGCCGATAATAAAACTTTTCTTTTGTTTTGATCGATGTTTCCATGTATCGAAAGGTTATCTGATACATGGAAAGTACAGTTTCATTTTGCACACGAAGCAGTATTTATTGTGCGTCCGCTGTATTGGCAATTTTATCCCTAAATCTCTTCGAGCTAGCGAAGCGGATAGAGACGCACGCGCTACGTGAGTGAAGGACCAGAGTATACGATAGGTGATATTGAAGGATTTTTGCCAATTTTTCACTAACTCAATTTCAGTTGATGAAGATTTTTTTCTTAATTTTTCCCAAGCGATTATATTCCCGTTTTATTCGATTTGATGTTGATGCATTTTTTTTCCTTTCAGATTTTTTAACTTCTTCATCTGATGCTCCTAAATATTTTGTTTCTCCGATTTTTCACATTTTTTTTGTTCTGTCGTATGTATTTTTTTATTTTATAGTACAGAATTTTTTTTTTTTTAATCATGTTTGCCTGTTAATTTTCTGGTTTTTTAAATTAAATAAAGTAGTTCGTTTCGGAATCAGAATCAAAAAATCAGAACAAACAGAATGAATAATTAATAGCATCAGCTATTAAATATAATCATGAATTTTGTTTGTTTTGAAAGGGATTTTTTTTTATTGCCTTATGTCGTTTATCGAATTTTCATAGGCAACATTTCTTTTTACCCCATTATCATTCGATCTAGTTTTTTTGACACGTAATCGATTATTTTTTTTACCATGTTTTCAAAAACCGTTTTCCTATTGATCGTTAGTATTTTCTATTTTTTTTAACATATCTTTTCTTGGCTTTCGGTGATGTTTTATTTTTATAAAACATTGCTCATGACAAAATGTTTTCTGATACATGGAAAATACAGTTTCATTTTGCACACGAAGCAATATTCATGCTGCGTTCGCTGTATTGGCAATTTTATCCCTAAATCTCTCTGAGCGAACGAAGCGGATGGAGACGCACGCACTACGTGAGTGAATGTCGAGAGTATACGATAGGCGATATTGAAGGATTTTTGCCAATTTTTTATTAATCCAATTTCAGTCAATGATGGTTTTTTTTGGAATTTTTCCGAAACGACTATTATCCTGTTTTATTCGATTCCATTTTTGATGAATTTTTTTCTCCTTTAAGATTTTTCAACTTCTTTATCTGACGGTATTATATATGTTCCTCCGATTTTTCACATTTTTTTTTGTCTTGTCCTATGTATTTTTCTTTATTGTACAGAAATAATTATCATTTTTTTTAAATTATGTTTATCTGTTAATTTTCGTGTTTTTGAAATTAAATAAGGTAGTTCGTTTCGCTGGCGGTAAAATGATATTTGTACTTTTTCAAGATGTTTCACGTAAATCAACGAAAAGTTAGTATCGAAACAATTTTGACCGAAAGACCTTTCAATAAGCAATCAGAATGAATAATTAACGGCATCAGCTATTAATTATAATTATGAATTTTTTTAATTTTTCAAAGAGAAATTTTTTCAATGCCTTTCGTCGTTTATCGAATTGTCATAGGGAACCTTTATTTTCACCCCATTTTCATTGGATCGAATTTTTTTCACACGTAATTGATTATTTTCGTTTAACATGCTTTCAAAAATCCGTTGCCCTGTCGATCATTAGTATTTTTTATTTTATTTTAAGTACATTCTTTTTGATCGTGGTGACGTTTTATTTTTATAAAACATTGCTCATAAAAAAATGTTTTCTGATACTTCGAAAATTCAGTTTGATTTCGCTCACAAAGTAATATTTATGCTGCGTTCGCTGTACTTAGTTTCATATAAAGCGCTACGTGAGTGAAGGTCGAGAGTATACGATAAGCGATATAAGGAGGATCTTTGCCAATTTTTTATCAATTTAATTTTACTGGATGAAGATATTTTTCGGATTTTTTCCAAAGCGATTATATTCACGTTTTAGTAGCGCAATTTTGTTGGATTTTTTTTCTCTCAGATTCTTTAATTTTTTTATCTGATGCTATAAATTATTTAATTCTTCCGATTTTTCACATTTTTTTTATCGATGTGTTTTTCTTCTACGCAATTTATGTTTATTTTTTTCAATAATATGTTTTTCCGTTAGTTTTCCGTTTTTTTTAATTTAATAAAATGCCTCTTTTCGCTATTAATAAAATGATATTTGTATTTAGTCAAATTGTTAAACGGAGATCAACGGCAAAATCACTTTAGAAAAAAACTCGACCCAACATTTTTTGCATACACAATTAGAAGGTATAATTAATATCATCAGCTATTAATTATAATCAGGATTTTTTTTTTGTTTTTGAAAAGGAAGTCTTTCAATTCTTTTATCGTTTATCGAATTTTCGTGACCAATCTTTTCCTTTTTTTTAAATTTCCATCCGATTGAGTTTTTTAAACACGTGATTGACTATGATCGTTTACTACGTTTGAAAAAAAAAACGTTTTTCCGTTTATCGTCGATATTTTCCATTTCTTTAAATTCATTCCTTTTGCGCGTTGCAGAATTATATTTTCATAAAACATTGCTGAAATTACATGGTTTTCGGATACCCGGAAAAAACATTTTACTTTTTATTTCAAAGCAGAATTTCTGGTGCATTCTCCCCATTAGCAGAGTTAGATATAAGACTCTCCGAACGAACAAAGCGCAGAGACGAACTCGTGACGCGCGCGAAGCTCGAGCATACCATGGCTGGATACATTTTAAGTTGTTTTTAACTAAATTATATACATTTTATTTAGATCGATTCTGATATTTTTCTGACTCTTTTCCCTGGACGATTGTATGCACGTCTTTTATGGATTTAATATTTTTTTTTAGCTGACGCTTTTACTTCTTTATGACGATAATTAATTATTTGTTTTGTGTAAATCGATTTTCTTATGACCCTACACAAATTTATTTTCTGTCTTCGAAATCAATTTTGTCGAGTAATTTTCCGGTTCATTTATTTTTTATTTTTACATTGGTAATTGGAAATAAATTAACGAAATTGTAATGAAAAAGAAATTTTGTTGAAAAAACGGAAGCAAATAATTAATAGCTATAAATTGTCATGAAGTTTTTTTTTTAGTTTCAACGAGGGTTGTTTGAATCTTTATTGCCATGTGCGATATTGGGCGATTTTAAGAAAAATTTATTCATTCAAATTCGGTTGATGCAGATATTTTCGACTTTCTCTCCCATACGAATGCATCCACGTCTCATTCACGAATGCATCCACGTCTCATTCGATTTTTCCCCACTTTCTAGGCGATGCTATCAATTATTTACTTCTGCCGATAATAAAACTTTTCTTTTGTTGTGTTCGACGTTTTCATGTATCAGAAGGTTTTCTGACACATGGAAAATATAGTTTCATTTTGCACACGAAGCAGTATTTATTCTGCGTTCGCTGTATTGGCAATTTTATCCCTAAATTACTCCAAGCTAGCGAAGCGGATAGAGACGCACGCGCTACGTGAGTGAAGGACTAGAGTATACGATAGGTGATATTGAAGGATTTTTGCCAATCTTCAATTAATTCAATTTCAGTCGATGAAGATTTTTTTCGGAATTTTTTCGAAACGACTATTATCCCGTTTTATTCGATTCCTTTTTTGATGAATTTTTTTCTCCTTTCAGATTTTTCAACTTCTTTACCTGATGCTATTATATATTTTGTTCCTCCGATTTTTCACATTTTTTTTGTCTTGTCCTATGTATTTTTTTTAATTGTACAAAAATTATTTTTTTTTTTTCAAAATTATGTTTACCTGTTAATTTTCCGGTTTTTTAAATTAAATACGGTAGTTTGTTTCGCTGGTGGTAAAATGATAATTGTACCTTTTCAAGATGTTATACGTAAATCAACGAAAAATTACTATCGTTAAAACTTTATCTGAAAGACCTTTCAATAAACGCTCAGAATGAATAGTTAATAGCATCAGCTATTAATTATAATCACGAATTTTTTTGAGTTCTAAAAGGGAATTTTTTCAATGATTTATGTCGTTAATCGACTTCTCATAGGCAACATTTATTTTTACCTCATTATCATTCGATCGAGTTTTTTTCGACACGTAATCGATTATTTTTGTTTACCATGTTTTTAAACACTCGTTTTCCTATTGATCGTTAGTATTTTCCATTTTTTTTAACATATATTTTTTTTGGCTCGCGGTGATGCTTTATTTTTATAAAACATTGCTTATAAAAAAAATGTTTTCCGATACATGAAAAATACAGTTTGATTTTGCACACAAAGCAATATTTATGCTGCGTTCGCTGTACTTAGTTCAAGGGGACCCAGTCAGCGTCAAAACGCTGATTTTCGAACATGAATATAAATGTTCCTAGGAGTGGTGTAAACTTCACCAATGATCTAGCATTTGACGTATCAAATGTAGAATTTTTTGGCCCTAAGTAGAACCTTTAAGGTTCAGCGGTCCTCTCATAAATAAGGCTTGGAGTTTCCAACGCTGCGCACAATCCTGACCGAACCGCTTGATGGATCTTCTCCTGCGACGTCTCATTTTCTTTGTAAGGTTTGTACAGACCGCTTGAATGGAGCACATTTTTTTTAGATCCTTATTATTACAAGCAATTTTTTGAATTTTTGACCCAGTTTTAGTTTTCAGAGCATCGCACAGAATCCAATTTTGCTTATAATAAAAATGTGCTCCATTCAAGCGGTCTGTACAAACCTTACAAAGAAAATGAGACGTCGCAGGATAAGATCCATCAAGCGGTTCGGTCAGGATTGTGCGCAGCGTTTGAAACTCCAAACCTTATTTATGAGAGAACCGCTGAACCTTAAAAGTTCTAATTAGGGCCAAAAAATTCTACATTTGATACGTCAAATGATAGATCATTGGTGAAGCTTACACCACTCCTAGGAATATATATATACATGTTCGAAAATTGGCGTTTTGACGCTGACTGGGTCCCCTTAATATACGTAAATCTCTCCAAGCGAATGAATCGAATAGAATCGCACGCGCTACGTGAGTGAAAGTCGAGAGTATACCATAGGCGATATTGAAGGTTTTTTGCCAGTTTTCCATTAATTTATTTTCAGTCGATGAAGATTTTTTTCTGAATTTTTCCCAAACGATTATATTCTCGTTTTATTCGATTTGATTTTGATGAATTTTTTTCCTTTCAGATTTTTCGACTTTTGTATCTTGTTTTTTTTTTGTTTTGTTCTATGTGTTTTTCTTTATTTTACATAATTTTTTTTTGTTTGAAATCGTGTTTCCCAGGTAATTTTCCGGTTTTTTAAATTAAATCAATTAGTTCGTTCCGCTGGCGGTAAAATGATATTTGTATTTTTTTCCAGATGTTATACGTAAATCAACGGAAAATTACTATTGAACAAACTTTATCTGAAAGACCTTTCAATAAACAATTAGTATGAATAATTATTAGCATCATCTATTCATTATAATCATAATTTTTTTTAAGTTTTAAAAGAGAAATTTTTCAATGCTTTCTGTCGTTCATCGACTTGTCAGACATTTTTTTTTAATACATTTTTTTTGCTCGCGGTGATGTTTTATCTTTATAAAGCATTGTTTGTAAAAAATGTTTCCTGATGCATGGAAAATACAGTTCGATTTTGCACACAAAGCAATATTTATGCTGCGTTCGCTGTACCTAGTTTAATATACATAAATCTCTTCGAGCGAACGAAGCAAATAGAAACGCACGCGCTACGTGAGTGAAGTTAGAGAGTATACGATAGGCGATATAAGGAGTTTTGTGCAAATTTTTCATTAATTCAATTTTACTCGAGGAAGATATTTTTCTGAATTTCTCCCAAACGACTATATTCACATTTTATTCGCTTGATTTTGTTGGAACTTTTTTTCTTTCAGATTCTTGGATTTTTCTATCTGATGCTATTACCTATTCCCCTCTGGTTATTTCCAACATTTTTTTTATTCGATGTTTCTTTTTCTACACAAATTATTTTTATTTTTTCAAAATTATGTTTCTCAGTTAATTTTCCTCTTATTTTCCAAAATTTTTTTCTTTTCGCTCATCATTGATATTTGTGTTTAGTGAAATTGTTAAACGTAAATCAACAGCAAAATCACTTTAGAAAAACCTCGACTAAAAATTTTTTGCATCAACAATCAGAAGGAATAATTAGTAGCATCAGCTATAAATTTTAATCAGTGGTTTTCTTGTTTCTAAAAGGGAATTATTTAAATCCTTTTTTCGTTTATCGAATTTTCATGTCCAACCTTTTACTTTTTTTTCAAATTTCCATCCAATCGAGTTATTTCTAACACGTGATTGACTTTATTCGTTCTCTACGTTTTTTATAAAAAACGTTTCCCCGTTAATCGTCAGTATTTGTCATTTTCTTAAATTCATTCCTTTTGCTTGATGCAGTATCATTTTTTATAAAACATGGCTGAAATTGAATAGTTTTCAAATACCCGTAAAAAACAGTTTCTTTTCCGTCTCAAAGCAGTATTTCTGGTGCGTTCTCCGTATTTACAACCTTATATGTTAAGGGCAGGCTAAAGACTCTCTCTGTCATTCTCACAGGGCCCCTATAATTTTAATTTTTTTTTTTTATTCGAAAGTTCTCCGAACACCCTCAAGAATATTCAGATCGGTGTTATGAGAAATAAGGCTAGATGAAATTTTTTGTTTGTTTTCAGTTTGAAAAAATAAAATAAAAAAAACAAAATTACCACTCTGAATAAATCCGAGGATTCGCAGAAAATGTCGAAGTTTCATATAAGAAAACAAAATCACACATCAACATTGGGCATGTCATAAACAACAACTATCAATAATAATATTGCCCAAAAGTTATTGATAAATTGTTTAAACAAATAATTTTTCAATAATTAGACCATAAATTGTTTTTTTTCTTAAAGAAATCGAATGCGTCAATTTTTCTGAACGCATATGATTTTTTTCAGAATTTTCTCCCTATTTTGAAATTCCCGTTTCGAAATTTTTCAAATGACTGTATTTATGTATTTTTTGGCCTAGTGTCTTTGAAACTTTCAAAAGCTGGCGATTAACTCATGTACAAAAACATATACAAAATTGGTAATTTTTTGTTCATATTTAGAATTTTTTTAAATATTTTGAAATAGAGAGAAAATTTTGAAAAAATTCCTATGCATTCAGAAAAATTGATGCATCCGATTTGTTCGAGAAAAAGAACAATTTATGGACAAATTGTTAAAAAATTATTTGTTTAAACAATTTCTTAATAACTTTTGGGCAATATCATTATTGATAATTGTTGTATATGACATGCCAAATGTTGCTGAATTTTTTCAGATTCTTATTGTATTGAGAAGTACGTAAATTTCAATCAGATAAAATTTTTGGCTAGGACGGTAGAGGCAAAGGATCCTTAAGTTGATTTTGACCAAATTGTATGCATACAATTTCAGTCGATGCTGATATTTTCAGACTTTTTTCCCCGTACGATTGTTTTCACATCTTTTATGGATTTGATTTGTTATTTCTTTCCAGCTGATGATATTGATTGCTTTCTTTGACGATAATTAATATTTTCTTTTGTGCAATGCGATTATTCTTCATGTCTATATAAATCAAAAATTCGTTTTTCTCTTGATTGTCAGTATTTTCCATTTTTTATTTTAATATTTTTTTTTCCTTGCGGTAACGTTATATTATTATAGAACATTGCTCATAAAATAATGTTTTCTGATACATGGATAATACAGGTTGATTTTGCACACAAATCAATATTTATGCTGCGTTCGCTGTACTGAGTTTATACGTAAATCTCTCCGAGCGAACGAAGCGGATAGAGACGCACGCGCTACGTAAGTGAAGGTCGAAAGTATAGGCGTTATAAGTAGATTTTGGCCAATTTTTCATTAATTCATTTTTAGTCGATGAAGATATTTTTCTGCATTTTTCCCAATATTCACGTTTTATTCGATTTGATTTCTTTGGAATTTTTTTCTTTCAGATTCCTTAATTTTTTATCTGACGCTATTAATCATTCCCTTTCTCTGATTCTTCACATTTTTTTTTCGATGTGTTTTTTTTCTACCTAAATTATTATTATTATTTTTGAAATTATGTTTCTCAGTTGATTTTCCGGTTTTTTAAATTTTATAAACTTATTTGTTTAGCTGGTAATAACATGGCATTTATATTTATTTAAATTATGAAACGTAAACCAACGGCAAAATCACTTTAGAAAAAGCGCGACTAAATTTTTTTTGCATAAACAATTGAAAGGAATAATTAATAGCATCAGCTATTAATTATAATAAGGGTTTTTTTTGTTTTATGAAGGGAATTTTCAAAATCCTTTTTGCCGTTTATCGAATTTTCATGTCCAACCTTTTACTTTGTTTTTAATTTTCATCCGATCGCGTTATTTCTAACACGTTATTAACTTTATTCATTAACTACGTTTAAAAAAAAAAGTTTCCTCGTTTCTCGTAAGTATTTTTCATTTCCACAAATTCATTCCTTTTGCCTGATGCAGTATCCCACTCTATGGCTGAAATTGGATGGTTTTCAGATACCCGGGAAAATCAGTTTTATTTTAATCTCAAAGCGGTATTCCTGGTGCGTTTTCCGGTTTTGGAAATTTATATATAAAACTCTAAGTGAGCAAAGCGCATAGACGCATGAGCAACGTGCGCAAAACGCGAGCGTACCATGGACGATACATAATAAGTTGATTTTGACCAAATTGTATTTATTTATTTTTGGTCCATGCTGATATATTTCTGACTTTTATCTCTCCGGACGCTTGTATTCACGTCTTCTTGGATTTGATTTTTTTTCTCTTTGCAGCCGATGCTGTTAATTACTTCCATTTGACTATAATTGGGTCTTCTCATGAATTTTAAAAATGGTAAAAATTACTCATTTTCCATAATATGACGATAGTAGGAACGTTTCCAAACGTTTTCATGTAGAAAAATTTATTATGATATTAAATAATAAGACTTTAAAAATGACGAAAATTTAAATTTCATCACGTGATATCGAAACGCCACGCCATTGGTTTGACGTCACGATGTTGTTGCCGAACTCGCGGGTTTTTTGTTTACACGCTCAGCGCATGTATTTGCAGAAGCCCACAGAGTCCTTTTTCGATTTTTACATTTATATAAAACGGCAAATCGACTTGAACCTGGTTTTTCAAAAGCTGATTCTCAAAACTTGCCAAAAATTGATATGTTTATGGTGTGCGAATTTATTCGTGGTAGTGACAAGTTTAATGCTGCAGAAATTCGAAATGCAAAGGCTGCAATGTAAGTAACCTCTAATCTTATGCATAGATTCATAACTTGTACTTTTTAGCTTATTGGACAAACACATAAAATTGGTAGAAAAACAATGGATATTAAATGATTCTATTTATTAGGTCAACTCGAGAATGCTATGGCGATCAAGCCATAGGTTATGTCTGTCTTCGAAGGGACCGACACATTTGTACAGTCAAATGCAGAGTGTGTCCTGAGCATCGAGTTAGAAATCAAGGATATTCTGTCACTCTAACTGTGGACGAAGAAAAGGAAAAGATTGTTAACGTGGAATGTCATGATTGTGCAGCAGCCTGTGGTAAGTAGCATTATCTATACGAAGAGACTAAAGTCTTCGATTCATCATGGAAACTCTCATTTATGAGAAAGAAATGAGACTTGTTAGCTGCGTAGCAATGAAAATGCTATCGATATGAAAGTTCCTGATTTCTTTTTGGTTTTAAAGAGCTTCTTGGGGGATTTTTTGCTGGGATTTTCTTTTCCGCTGGGATTTTCTGCCTCCGCTGGGATCATAAACTCCAATATAGATTATGATTTTTGTTTGTATGTCTCAGCGGAGGAAAAAAATCCTGAACTTCATGACTGATAGTGAAATTCGCAGTAAACAAAATGCTATCAGTATTAAAGTTTGTGATTTTTTTTGGTTACGAAGCACTTTAACTGAAAAATTAACTTTAAGATTAGCTTCTTGACAGAAAGTTTCAACGTAGGCAAAAAAAAACAGGAATTTCATTACGGATAGTTTATTTGCTGTGCAATGAACTGCGAATTTCACTATCAGTCATGACGTTCAGGATTTTTTGCCTCCGCTGAGACATACAAACAAAAATCATAATCTATATTGGAGCTTATGATCCCAGCGGAGGCAAAAAATCTCAGCGGAGGCAAAAAAATCGCAGCAAAAAATCCAAGCGGAGGCAAAAAATCCTGAAAAATATTAGTGATAGTTTATTGCGCAAGCAAGATATGGATATGAATATTGAGGCTGATGCTTCATTAAATAATAAAATATATTTCATTTCCTACAGGTGGTTGCAAACATGCTATTGCATTTTTAATGTGGATTCACCGTCGGTCAGAACACCCATCGGTCACCGAAATAGAATGCTACTGGCGTCGATCCGCATTAGCATCAGTCGGCACTGCGAAAAAATATATTCAATGCCACGAGATGATACCAGCTTCTTCTATTGCTGGATCTATACCGAGTAATTCTATATTTTTACAAGCCCTTGTCAAAACCGCAGAAGAGAAACAGTTGGATAGTCAACTTTCACGACATCATTTTGAACTGAAAAATCGTAAAGTCGTGTCATTGTCGATTCATCAACTGCTTATGAAATTTATCGAGAACGATGGAAAGTCAGCAGATGATTTTATTGCATTTGCAGCAAAAGAAATGACACAGGATTTGTGTTGTATCGGGGAGAAAAGTACTCGTGGACAGAGTGATACACTTCTCTGGCATGAACTTCGATATGGAAGGATAACAGCATCTAAAATATACGAAGCTGCTCACTGTAAAACAAAAGATGGGTCGTTTATCGAACAAGTGATTGGAGCGGCCAAAGTTTTTGATACTAAACAAATGCAACGAGGAAAGTTATTGGAATCTGCTGTGTTACAAGAAGCTTCAAAGGAAACAGGATTAGTATTCCGAAATTGTGGTCTGCAGTTGGTGCCAACATTCCCAATATTAGGTGCTTCTCCAGATGCCATCGGTGACGACTTTATTGTGGAAGTAAAGTGTCCATCAACGGCGAAAACATTCGAAACATTTTTACCCCACGGCAGAATCAACGAAAAATGCAAGGCCCAAATGCATTTGCAAATGTTTGTAACCGGCAAACGCACGAGCATTTTCTGCGTGGCAGATCCGGATTTCGAAAACACGCAGAAAATTACTGTCCTTTGGGAAAGCTTCGATGAAAAATACATCAATAAAATAATCGAGAAGGCTACCACATTTTGGAAAGAATGTATTTTCACAAAAATGTTCAACAACTTGTGGAATTGAAAATATTATTATATTTAAATTCAATTACAATACTTTTTTACATGAATTTATCCATCATACATATCGATTGAACAATAAATATCATTATCTGTAAAACAGATTTTTCGTTGTACGCATGAATTAAATCTATGTTTTTATGATTGGCGACTGTATATTGATAAGAGCTGCAGCGATAATTATAACAGAATCGATTGCGGACAAAGAGTTGTGAGGTAGGCAAGCATGGGGTATTAACATTTTAAACTTTCTTAATCGGCCAATAACTCGTTCAATATGTATACGCAAGCTTGCGATACGTTTTGTTTCAAGTACTTCGGTTTTTGTCGGCTTTACATTGGATGATACACTTGGCGGACGAATAAGTGTACACTTTTTCTTGTTCAAAAGGACCTGAATTTGTTTGAATCCACGATCAGCCATAACCCCACAATTTTCTGGTAAAACATCCAAGAAACCACACAGTTCTGTAATTAATGTGTCCGTTATTCTACCACCAAATCCTGTGGATATATAGTTAATAAAACCATCGGGTGTGGATGATATTAGATATTTCAAAGTATTGGCTCTTTTATATTCTGACCACGTTAATGCTTGATGAACGCTATTTGATGGCTTTTCAATTTGTATTTCAAAACAATCTATAATAGATTATACGTGGCAGTAATTGGCGCGAAAAGGAATCGGTAAACTTTTTTTAATACTGTTTTGCGATGGAAAGTAGATTAATGGTTTCAACATGTGAGCTAATTTTGGCACAGAACTATGAAATATTTTACTAGCTTGACTGGTCGATATCCCAAATTGCTCGCCTAATCTCTTAAACGTATCATCCAATTTAATTTTCATTAATGTTAATTTGATGTCGTCAGCACGAATTTTCGTGTGAACATGCAGAAGATCGATTATCCAATTCCATTCTCTTGGAATTCCAATGTAGTTCTTTGAGTGAGTACTTATGAAATAATTCGTAAGCACTAAAGCATCAACTTGCATTTGTTCCGTTTTATTTTTTTCAAATTCTCTTTCTTCTGCGGAAAGTGGTTCCCAATCACTCGAAGTTGTAGGGGCGAGCATAGATACAACAGTTGAGACAGTATCACCGCTAGATTGTTTGGCTTGGCCAGAAACTTTAATCGGTGAATTCATTGCGTCTTCTGTTTTAATCTTCTTTGGCGAACAAATTGCATCACTCGTACTCACTTTTATATTACATGAAACTGATTTACTGCGAACATTGTGTGAACGTGGCATATCAACTTGCACTCCTTTGTGCTTGTAGGTTCCCTTACTTATAATTTTCACGTTTGATACCTTCGGTTGTAAAATAGATTCCGAAGCAATCGAAACGTCGTGGATATACAAGCTCGGAGATTCCTAAATACACATATATACATATGAATATTATAAATTTATAATAATATTATTTTCACAAGCCTACAATGGAAGGACTAGTTTCAAAATCATTTCACTTACGGTCGTAATATCGAGTGGAACATTTTCTTTGCTGGCAGCATCGGAGAATGACGAACAACCTGGTGTCGCGAGAAGATCGGCGACATCTGCTTTACGTCGTCTTTTCTCCGACGTCGAGCGAGAAAAATCCGATGTCGATCTTTTACGATTTGGTTGACAATCAAAAATGTGTGGCACAACGTCACTTTTCATTTTTATAGGACCACCCATCAAACTGAAGCGAACGTAATTTTCCATGTCTTCTTTTAACTGGAAAGCAATTTATAGGTTAGGTTAGCCGGAAACGCTTGAGAAAAAAAGAAAGTATCAATTTGAATGGAAATAAAATTGAATTTAAGTAAAAAATTACATTGCACTTACATTAAAATGATCTTGGCAGCAAAAATAATTTGATCTTGTTGGTTTATCTGGACGGCGTGCCATCGTAAACCACCGTTTTCGTTTTTTTTTTATCGCTTGGAACTACGACAAATATTTTACTCGGCGCACTTTTCGTTGTATTTTTACACATTGGCACGAAACACCACCGATAACTTGTTGTGGATGCCATATTATCAATTTTTAATGTTAAAATAGTTCGAAAAAAAAATTTCGCATACTTTGCGGCCCTTTAACACGCTCGGGAACAAGATCGTGACGTCACACTCGCGTTCGGGGAAGATCGGCTTTTTCCGGCACGTTTGAACAATTCGTCAAACGTGTGGATTTTTAAATTGCTCTAACTTTGCAAATATCGAATATTTTTTTTCGCAAAAAAAATGTAGTATAGAAATCCATATCTTCCCAATCGAATGGTCACAGTTTTAAAAAATGTGAGAAAACCCAATTAATATTTTGTTCTGTGCGATGCAATTTTTTCATTACTCTACACCACTTTATTTAATGTTTTTGAAACCGTTTTTAACGACAAATTTTCTCGTTTTTTTTTTAAATTGGTAAATTCAAATAAAAGGACAAAATTGTATACAAAAAGTTTTGTTAAAAAATGCAAACAAATAATTAATGGCTATCTGTTGTATTCAGGTTTTTTTAGTTTCAAAAGGGGATTTTTCAAATTTCTGTTGCCGTTTACTAAATTTTTGTCGCTGACCGTTTATTTTCTTTTCATTTTCGTTTGATCGCATTTTTCATAATGTTTTTGAACTTTCAAAGTGAATTAGACACTGATACAATTAGTAACAGTGTCAATGTAACGCTTCTCGATTTAGTATAACCTTGATTTTGGACATTTCGATTCTGGCTTCTTGTTCTCAATCTAGACGTTTGCTCATGCTTTTTTATGCAAAGTATATTGATGATAGTCCAGTCGTTGAATTTTATTCTGTCGGAAAAATCTCAGAGATCAAGAAGGCCGCGGAAGCAGCCCCCCCGTCTCGTGGATTATCTGACAGGGATTGATTATCCGTCGAGCACAGAGACAGAGGACGAGACCGTCAATCGCCGGCTGAATGGATCGATGACTAAGGATCTCGAGGGTTTAAAGTCCGCAATGGTTGCACTCAAGACTGTGCGAAACGACACCGGTTGGTTGAGCCAAATTATTGAGCTCAAGTCAAACTCTAGTACCTACTCCTGAAAACACCATTGAAAGTGAAATAATTGCTACTTATCATGAAAAGCTGCTATGACGATTCCATTTTTTTGAAAGGTGGAACAGCATGTAACATCAGCTGTAGCACGGGCCCCAGCATTCCCACCGTTAATGCTAATGCTGTAACCGTTGCTGTTAATAATGTTATTGTTGACGACTCCGGGAATGGCAGCATCAGTGACACTGGTTGTGCCATCAATCGCGAAACTGGTCATGTTCTTGAAAGGAACATCAGTGGCAGCGTTGATCTTGACAGCATCCAACAATTTAATAGTGACCGCGGTGATGACCGAGGTCTAGATCGTGCCTGCCATGGTCAAGACTTCGGCGGTGACCGCGGTGATGGCGGGGTCGTTGGAAGTTTCGACGAGGCCGTGCTCAACCGTAGCCCTGACGAAAGCATAAGCCAAGGAAGTCAGAAAGTTTATACTCCTCCTGCTATCTTTGCTGAACATTTATTTCCTGTCAGCGTGATAATACAACGGCATGAGGACGATGACTCCACCGACGAAGAGGATGTTGTTCACAGAAGCCATTTGGACATCGTGGAATCCCGGAATCGCAGTGCCGTCGATAAAGAAAAGAAATAAGGGAACCTTACCACTGATGAGGCGGTAAGTACAGTTCTTGTGATTTTTTTAATCGTTCGCACGAACAATAATGCTGTTATTTCAGGAGACGAGTGGTTTAATGACAAAACCATCGAGCAGTAGTCGTAGGAAACGGTCTACGAGCCCAGATTGTTCAACTATCGACCCAATTGATTGCGGACTCCGTGGACGAGATTTATCAGCCGCGCCGCCGAAGAAGCGGACTATGCTGGAAGAGCAACCACGAACGGCTGACGACCTCTTCACTTACTTGTGTCAAGGGATGACCAGAATATTTACGGAAATACGGTAACTCGTGGAATAAAAATAAACATCTTCTACTACATTCACGCCATTGTTTCTTTGGTGATTGTTTCAAACAGTGGTAGAGCATACATTGCTAGGCAATGTGAAAAATGAATAAAAACTATAGCGAACATTTTTTTTTCTTTTTTTAGTGCCTTTCGCAAAGAAGTGAACAGCCGCCTCGAGTAAGTTTGGAATTTCTAGGATGCTTTTTAAGTGTTTTGTAATTCATTTTACTGTCTGGATATGGGCACTTTAAATTTTCAGCTCTCTGGATCAACGAGTGAGGAACATGGAAGCTCGGATAGTGATGGAAAAAGCGAATACTTTCCCTGATAAGCCCGGTTGCCTTCCAATAAAAAGCCGGGAGGAATTGATGGCATTCGAAATGATCGGCGAAATTGAATTTGAACGCGCCGTAAGTATTTCACTGACTGTTGCAAGTAAAGAGTTACTGTTAGAACTCCTACTTATCTTGTTTTCTTCAAGGTCACTTACCTTGGATCGTTGACGAATGGCCCACTGGCGGAGCGGGCCAACATCATCCTCAAACATGCGCTGGAGGATCTTGTCGCTTCCCAATTGACGGTACTCGGAGGTGAACCCGGTAGTGCAATGGTAGAAGGCACTCGTTTCTCTGATGCACTATACGGTAAATTGATAATATTTTCGACGACTGAAAAGAATCATTAGATCTATCTGCAATTATGTAAATGATTAGTTCGGCACGACCAGGAATAAAAGCTTAAAAAGTACATAATGAAATGCAACTTTTTCCAATTGCAGCTGCGATAAACAAGGACAAGGAAAAGAGGCTTACACGTCGACAATTCGTCGTAGTGCTGACGACCGCACTCAGGGCTGCCAAGCAACGGTGCAGAAGGTTGAAGCGGCAAAATCCAGTAGTTTAGATCAGTGTGCCTGCCGCATGCTCGGGCCAGATTATTTAGTAATGACGTTTTCAATGTAATTAATATAATTAATAAGTTGTACAGTCGAATCTCGCTTACTGGAACATTTCAGTCAACTTAAGAAGTTAATCGATTGATAAAAAAGATTATTATTTTATGTTTGGACTAGTGAAGTAAATTTATGAAGAAAGATTATTGTTTTATGTTTGAACTGGTAAAGTTGATTGATGAAAAAAGATTATTATTTTATGTTTGAACTGAAAAAGTTGATTGATAAAATAAAATAATTATTTTATGTTTGAACTAGTCAAGTTGATTGATAAAAAAAGATTATTATTTCATGTTTGGACTAGTCGTTTTGATTGATAAAAAAAGATTGTAATTGTATGTTTCAACTAGTTAAGTTGATTAATAAAAAAAATATCATTTGTTGTTTGGACGAGTCAAGTTAAATCAACTTGACCAGTCCAATTTTCATCAATCGATGAAAAAAGATGATTATTTTATGTTTGGTCTAGTAAAGTTGATTGATGAACAAAAATTATTATTTTATGTTTAAACTAGTAATGTTGATTGTAAAAAAAATTAATATTTTATATTCGAACTGGAAGTTGATTATTTTGAATCAAGATAAGACTAATTAACTAGTTGAACTAGTTGCATGTAGTTGCCTAAAGATTTACTGATTTAATACTTATACGTTACTTTTAAGTCATTTAATGCAGAGAAAAAATGTTAATTTGAAAATTTTCATCCAATTACAAAATCCTCTATAACTCGAAAACTTTGATAAGACGAAACCTGTCTTACTTGAAGAAGTAAACTGTGCTCCTGAAATGCGAGCTAGCGAGGTTTGAATGTACGTTACTTTGTAGTTATGACAGTTTGAATTTTTTTTCATTTTTCGAAACGAGATGTTCGTTTGTTTCGTTTGCTTATTGAATATTAAATTGTGTTTCTTTTGTATAGTGTGCATGCGCGATGGATGCGGGTCGCCAGTGGATTATTGACTGCAACTTTCACATGGCTCGGTACTCTCAATCACGTGCGCAAAATCATCAAGCACAGTACGTATAATTAGGAATCATTAAAATATTGGTAAAAGTTTTAATACATAAAACTGAAAACAACAAGTCGTGTGTAACAATAGAATCATTAATAATTTTGTATACTCAATTGTAGATAAATACTTTGATACTGGGATAGATTTGAGATAATTTGGATTGGCACCTGTTAAAATATATGTATATGTGTATTATGCACCAATAATAATAATAATAATAATGATAATAATAATAATAATAATAATAATAATACCTCGTTTTTATTACCTTTTTTTACTTACATTAGGTGATTCGGTCGGTGAGCCTTTGATCTTCTTCGATTGGCTTATATTTTCGGGCTATATTTGATACGAGCGACATTGAAGATAATTCATATTAACACCTATTAAAATGTATGTTTGTGATTTGTATATTTTGAGAGCAATTTCATCTATATAATGGCTATTTTAGGGACTTTTGGCTGTTGTGAGGACAGCCCTCAAAGTTTAGTAAAGCATCTTTATTTAGTAGCTGAAATAATTCGCTCAACGAGACTTGTTTTTATTGTAAAGAAAACAACCCCAAAAACCAAATTTCCTTAAGCAAATTATTGAAGCTACTAGAACATTTTTTTATAAGATACTTTGAGGAACAATATATATATATATATCTCTATATTATATAAATATTTCGCCGCCGCCGCCGCTGCCGCCATGTACAAGAATCGAGAACCCAAACCTCCAAACCCAAACCCCCAAATCTAAACCTTGACGACGCGAGGGCGCGTAGCGCCCTAGCCCCACACACCCCGGTGTCCTTCTCAACTTGGACGCCGGAAAATATGAAGAAGTTGACCTGGACATCGAAAACTATGAAAAAGTGGACCTGGACACTTAAAGCGATGATATAAAACTATGACGAAGGTGACCTGGACAGTTGAAAGCTGTTATACTGTCAACCTGGACATCGTAAACTATGAAAAAATTGACTTTGACGCCTAAAGCTATGATACAGTGAACCAGGACACCGAAAACTATGTAGAAGTTGACCCGGACACTTAAAGCTATGATACAGTGAACCAGGACACCGAAAAATATGAATAAGTTGACCTGGACACCGAAAGCTATTATGCAGTCAACCTGGACATCGAAAACTATGAAAAAGTGGACCTGGACACTGAAAGCAATGATATAGTCAACCTGGACACCGAAAACTATGATATAGTCAACCTAGACACCGAAAACTATGGAGTGACTCATCTGGACACCAAGAACCATCGAGCGGTCAACATGGACACTGAAAATTATGACGAAGTTGACCTCGACACCGGAAGCTATTATACAGTCAACCTGAACATCGAAAACTATGAAAAAATTAACTTGGAGGCCTAAAGCTATGATGCAGTCAACCTGGACATCGAAAACTATCAAAAAGTTGGCCTGAACACCGAAAGCTATGATCTGGACATTGAAAACTATGAAGAAGTGGACCTGGACGCTGAAAGCTATGATATAGTCAACGTGGACACCGAAAACTATGGAGCGATTCATCTGGACATCGAAAACTATGCATCGGTCTATTCGAACACCGAAAAATATAAAGGGATCCATCCGAACACCGAAAAATATAAAGGGATCCATCCGAACACCGAAAAATATAAAGGGATCCATCCGAACACCGAAAAATATAGAGCGATCCACTTGGACTCAAAGAACTGTCGCGCGGTTAACCCGGACACTGAAAGCTATGATACAGTTAACCTGACACCAAAAATTATGAAGTGATCCACCTGGACATCGTGAATTATCGATCGATCAATCTAAGCACAGGAAAGTACGGGTCGGTCCACCTGGAAATGGAAAAATTCTGAGTGTATGTGTATGTGTATCATCATGTATATGTTTCACGTCGTTTCGCGTCTGTTTAATCGCGGCCTCAGAACGGATTTGACATTTGAGTCAATCGGGCGATTATACGAAGATAATTCGTTGATCGTGAGAATTTTAACATTGTGATAATTTAATGAAAAAAAAATTTCAGAGATTGTGTTGTGTTGTGAGATTGTGAAAAAAAGGATTACCAAAGATTCCGACGAAAAATTGGACGAAATTCGGATACCAATTACTCAGGTGACGTAATCTTTAAAGAAATCTGTTAATATTTCTTCGATACAAAAATTTGTATGATCATAATGAAGTTTATGATCATTAGTGAGTAAGTAAAATAATTTTTTTTTAATGATTTGAAAAAATATTTTTATGATTTTGATTTGTTGAAAAAAATTTGAACGTATCTTAAATATTGACATATTATTTTCGCCTTGAAATATCTTACATCTAATATCGGTATTTTATTTTCGTTGAAAAAGTATAAAACTATTAATATTTTAATTTATCGTTGAGAAATTTCATAGATAACTCAAGCTTACGCAAAATTTGTGATATACGGCCTCAAAAAAATATTTTTGTCTATGATTTTGATAAAATTTTATATTTAATCATTTTATATGGTTAAATTATTTCTCTATATATCGATGTCCAGGTTGACAGTATAAGAGTATTCACTATCCACGTTAACCGCTCGACAGTTCTCCGTGCCCAAATGGATCTCTCTATATTTTTCGGTGTTCAAACGGATCGCTACATAGTTTTCGGTACCCAGATTCACTGACATAGCTGTCAGTATCAAGGTCAACTTTGTCATAGTTTTCAATGTTCAAGTTAATCGCTCGACAGTATCCGATGTCCAGGTTAAATATCATGGATTTTGGTGTCAAGGTTAACCGCTCGATAGGTCTCGGTGTCTAGGTGGATCGCTCAAAAATTTTCTGTGTCCAGGTTGACTTCTTCTTTGTTCAGAATGACCGCTCGATAGTTCTCGGTGTCTAGGTGGATCGTTTCATAATTTCCGTTGTCCAAGTCGACCGCTTCATAGTTCTCGGAGTCGACGTTGACTATATCATAGCTTTAAGTGTCCAGGTCAACTTCTTCATAGTTTTCGGTGTTCAGGTTCACTGTATCATAGCTTCAAGTCAACGTCTCTATAGGTTTAGGTGTCCAGGTTGATCGTATCATTGCTTTTAGTATCCACATCAACTTCTTCATAGTTTTCTGTGTCCACGTTGACTATATCATAGCTTTCAGTGTCCAGGTCAACTTCTTTATATTTTTCTGTGTCCAGGTCAACTTTTTCATATTTTTCGGAGTCCAGGTTGACTATATCATAGCTTTCAGTGTCCAGGTCAACTTCTTCATATTTTTCTGTGTCCAGGTCAACTTTTTCATATTTTTCGGAGTCAAGGTTGACTATATCATAGCTTTCAGTGTCCAGGTCAACTTTTTCGTAGTTTTCGGGGTCCAGGTTGACTATATAATAAATTTTAGGGCCAGGTCAACTTCTTCATACTTTTCGGGGTCCAGGTTGACTATATAATAAATTTCAGTGTCCAGGTCAACTTTTTCGTAGTTTTCGAGGTCCAGCTTGACTATATCATAACTTTCAGTATCCAGGTCAACTTCTTAATAGTTTTCGGGGTCCAGGTTGACTATATCATAACTTTTAGTATGCAGGTCAACTTCTTTATAGTTTTCGGTGTTCAAGTTGAGTTTTTCATATTAAGTTTTCAGGTTAACTCCTTATTTTTCGCTGTCCAGGTTGACTATGTCATAGTTTTCAGTGTCTAGGTCAACTTCTTCATATTTTTCGGTGTCCAGGTTGACTATATCATAGCTTTTAGTGCCCAGGTCAATTTCTTCATTGTTTTCTGGGTCCAGGTTGACTACATAATAAATTTTAGGGGCAAGGTCAACTTCTTCATACTTTTTGGGGTCCAGGTTGACTATATAATAAATTTCAGATGTCAGGTCAACTTCTTCATACTTTCCGGGGTCCAGGTTGACTATATCATAACTTTCAATGTCCAGGTCAACTTCTTTATAGTTTTCGGGGTCCAAGTTGACTCTATCATATTTTTCAGTGTCTGGGTCAACTTCTTTATATTTTTCTTTGTCCAGGTTGACTATATCATAGCTTTCAGCGTCCAGGTTAAGTTCGTCTTATTTTCCAGTGTACAGGTTGACTGCCATAGTTTTCAGTGTCCAGGTTGACTATATCATAGCTTTCAGTGTCTAGGTCAACTACTTTATAGTTTTCGGTGTACAGATTGACTATATTATAGCTTTCAGTGTCAAGGTCAACTTCTTCATATTTGTCTGTGTCCAGGTTGACTAAATCATAGCTTTCAGTGTCCGAGTCAACTTCTTTACATTTTTCTGTGTCCAGGTTGACTAAATTATAACTTTCAGTGTCCAATTCAACTTCTTTATAGTTTTTGGGGTCCAGGTTGACTATATCATAACTGACAGTGTCTAGGTCAACATCTTTATAGTTTTCGGTGTTCAAGTTGACGATATCATAACTTTCTGTGTCCAGGTCAACTTCTTTATAGTTTTCGGTGTCCATGTTAACCACCCGACAGTTTTCGGTATGCAGGTGAATCGGTCTTGTATTTGCTGTGTCTATGCTGACCGCTCGATAGTTTTCATTGTCCAGATCAATCGCTTCATAGTTTTCGTTATCTAGGTTGATGATATCATAGTGTTAAGGGTCTAAGTCAACTCTTCTGTATATAAGACGGTCAATCAGCTTACCCATATCGTAGCTGCCTGAACTACTTGAATGTACATCTTATAAGATGTTTATATTTTGGTACACTACACATCTACTTTGAATCCTACATGGAATATTCGATAAACGTTCAATTATCGCCCTCCAAATATGATTTTCGTCAATGAACTTATAACATCTAATAGATGTCCAATTACCACCATAAAATAGAAACTATTAAATGTCTACATATAGGATGGATCCTTGAGGTGGGTCCACGGATGGCCATATTGTTTATATTTGTTGTTCAAGAAAATGTATGTTCATTTAATATATCCCCTGTGTGATCCCTCGGATCTAAATTTTTCGGAAGTTTGAGCGATCATGTTCTCATTTCAAGAAAAATTTAAATTCTAAAAGATTTTGTGAACTTTCATTTTTTTAGGAGAAGCAGCTACGTTTTTAAAATCAGTTGATAGAAGAATTTTTTCGTAGATAAAGAATTTTGACATCAGATCAAAAAAAAAAAAATAAAGGAAGTAACATATTATAAATTCATTTATATAATATAATCAGTAAATTTATTATTTTTTTATTAATTCAATTGTTTTCATTGACCTTTTTGATCTTTCCGGAAAAATGTTCAATATCCGAAATCGAATTCAAGAGTTTATCAAAGGTGACGGAAACTGTCTTTTCAGGTCATTTTCGTATTTTCTTTATAACAATCAAAGCAGACATAGAGAAATTAGATTGGCGATTGTGTCGAACGTTATTCGAAATTGGGCGCATTACGAACCCTTCATCTTGGGGGATGAATCGTACGGTAAAATCCTCAATGACAAAGAATCTTATAAATTCCACATGTCAAATGACAGTGTCTACGGAGGGGAGGTAGAAATTTAATCGTTCGCGAGTTTATATGATGTGCAGGTATCCGTTCATAGGGACGATGCGCAATCTCCAAGAAAAATTGGACAAAATTGTCGGAAGGGACATTTATCTCTTTTATTATCAGGAATTATCGATGCTGGGCATTTCGACGTTCTCAATTGTGAGCAACCACAGTTCGCGAACACAGTTCCAAAATTAGTAACGATACCAAACGAACCGATTAGAAACGATACCAAAGGAAGTTCAAATATTAAAATATTAACGGCAATATCAGAAAGCAACATCAAATCAAAAATAAAATCGACTCAGGACATAAAGCCAGAATCAACAATGATGGTAAAATTACCGATAGAAGCAAGCACAGAGTTGATTCCAAAATCAAACACTACATCGAGTTCAAAGTTAACAACTATGAAGTCCAAAATTAAAACCACTATACGATCAAAAACAAATTCAAAAACGAAATCGAGTCTTAAAAAGATAACTGATGTAAAATCTACACATGGTTTAATTGCTCACTTAAATGTAAAATCAAAAACAAAATCAAGCTTTAATACAATGGCAAATATAACATCTGTTAAATCAGTAAGTGAAACAACTGAAAAGTCAATTAAAAAACCAGTCGCAATTTCGATCTCAAATCCAATTACAAATAATATCAAATCAGATAAAAAATCAATTAACAACTCCAAAACAAAAATAAACGTGAAGACAAATAATAAAAACACAAAAGAAACATCTGCAAACTCGGTGATAACGGAAAGTAAACAAAAATATAAAAAAGATAAAAATTCAAGAAATAAAAATATAACGACTAAAATAGTACATGATTTTACATCAATCGATGACAAAAATTTGGAAACTCTTAATAAATTGGAAATTACTATAGAAAAGAATATCAAACCTGATGGTAATTGTTTGTTTCGGTCGTTTGCTCATTTCCTTTACAACAATGAAGAAAAACATCGACAAATTAGATTAAAAATTGTTTCAAACGTCGTCAAAAATTGGTCATTTTATCACCCGTTCATAATAGGTGATAAATCTTATAATACAATTATTGTTAACGAAAAATCTTACAAATTGTATATGTCAAAAGACCATGTCTATGGAGGAGAGGTCGAAATTCAGTCATTTGTGAATTTATATAATGTGCAAGTATTGATTTATAAAAATAATATTGAAATTCTACGTGAACATAAACAAACTTATAGTAACGGTGAATTAAATCTTTTATTAACAGGTCCTTCAGATGCCGGTCATTACGATATTATAAAATGTTCGAATGTTGATTTTTGGCAAAACTACCGTAAAAATTATGACTGGAAGTATTATTCTGAAAATAAAAATAAAATAAATGACAAAAGGCACGTGGAAAATTTAACAGATACAATTTTAGATAAGAAAAGGAAATCCGATCGAGTTGCTAATATGACTGAAGAACGTGTGATTAAAAAAAGAATGAAAGACGTATTAGAAAATATGACTGAAGAACACGTGATTGAAAAAAGAGCAAAAAATGTTGTTAAGAATTTGACTGAAGAACGCATGACTAAAAAGAGAGTGACAGATATCGTTGAGAATATGCCTGAAGAACGCCTGGCTAAAAAGAGAATGAAAGATGTTACTGAGAATATGCCTGAAAAACGCGTGATTAAAAAGAGAATGAAAAATGTTATTGAGAATATGCCTGAAGAACGCGTGGTTAAAAAGAGAATGCAAGATATTGTTGAGAATATGCCTGAAGAACGCGTGGTTAAAAAGAGAATGAAAGATGTTATTGAGAATATGCCTGAAGAAGGCGTGGTTAAAAAGAGAATGAAAGATGTTATTGAGAATATGCCTGAAGAACGCGTAATTAAAAAGAGAATGAAAGATGTTATTGAGAATATGCCTGAAGAACGCGTGGTTAAAAAGAGAATGAAAGATGTTATTGAGGGTATGCCTGAAGAACGCGTGATTAAAAAGAGAATGAAAGATGTTATTGAGAATATGCCTGAAGTACGCGTGGTTAAAAAAAGAATGAAAGATGTCATTGAGAATATGCCTGAAGAACGCGTGGTTAAAAAAAGAATGAAAGATATTATTGAAAACATGCCTGAAGAACGTGTAAATAAAAGACGAAATGTTCAACGAGTTAAAATGTGGTCAAATCAAACATCGTATTTAGATTTTGGAGATATGAATTATATCTGTCCATTCTGTTCGGCATTATTCTGGAAAGTAGAATTTTCTAAAAAAAGTTGTTGTCATGGGGGAAAAGTACAACTTCCATCCTTAAGTGAATATAACGATGATTTGAAAAAACTATTATATAATGGAAAATTTCGACAATTAATCCGTTATTATAATAGCCTTTTTTCTTTTGTGAGTTTTTGTACTAATGAAGTAAATGATGTCAAACGGGGTGTTTATAACTTAAAAATTCAAGGTCAGGTTTGTTATATCATTTCAAAAAGTATTGTTCCGAACAAAGGTGATTTACCACACTGTGGACAAATTTACATTTATGATAATTATAAAATAACAGAGCAAATTTTGAAAGAAAATAAAAAATTAGTCAAAGAACATATTCAAATCATATCAAAAGTCTTAAACAATGTAAACTCATATGCAAAAAAAATACAAGCATTTATATGAATTGTCTCAGGATAAATCTTTACCAGAGTATTATTTGTATTTTGTTCGAAATAAAAATTTAAACAAACATCGTTATAATTTGCCTACAACTGCTGAATGTGCAGCATTGATAATTTCAAAAGATGGTGAAGTTCCGATTTTTGATTTGCGGGTTTATCAAAAGTTTCCAAATAAAGATGTTGACTCTCAATCATATTTGAATAAATTATCTTTTCATACAGACCCTATGTCCTTCCCAATCATGTTTCCGCATGGGGATTTGGGATGGAGTCCATCATTGACTCAAAATAAAAATTCGACAAAAAGGCTTACAGCTCTACAGTATTATTCGCACCGTTTAGCATTCAGATTGGATAGTAAATTTAATCCAATTTCATATTGTGGTCGATTAACTCGACAGTATATTATTCAAGCATATATTATAATCGAAAATAACAGATTAAATTTCATTCGATTCAATCAAAAAAAATTGCGAATTGAATGTTATCAGGGATTGGTTGATCATGTAGCACGCAGTGTCTTGAATTCCGACAAGTCGGAACGATTGGGAAATATTTTTGTTTTACCTTCAACATATCTAGGTAGTCCGAGAAATATGCATCAAAATTATCAAGATGCAATGGCCATTGTAAGAAAAGTTGGAAGACCTGATTTATTTATAACGATGACGTGTAATCCAAATTGGCCAGAATTGAAACGAATTTTACAAAAATTCCCTTCGGGAACAACATGTAACGACATCCCAAATATTACAGTAAGATTATTTCATTCAAAATTTCGTTCTCTTTTATCAGATATTATAAGTGGAAAAGTTTTTGGAGAAGTTTTAGCATATGTTTATACTATCGAATTTCAAAAACGCGGGTTGCCGCATGCTCATATGTTGTTTGTATTGGATTATAAAACTAAATTAACAACTCCTGAAATGATTGATAAATTCATCAGTGCAGAAACCCCTTCAACTGATCCAGACTTGCAAGCATTGGTGATAAGACATATGTTACATGGACCCCACACGGAATACTCCCCATGTTATGACAAAACTAAAGATGTTTGTTCAAAAAAATTTCCGAAAGAGTTTTGTGAATCTACCGAATTTTAGAAAAATGGTTTTCCAAAACATAGACGTAGAAATAATATTAATTCAGGACACGTTTATAATAGTATGATTAACGGAAATTTCGTAGCAGTAGATAATAGCATGCACGGAGAAAAATGCCACCTCGAACTCTAGTCCTGGTTACCAGAAAGTATAGTAATTTACTTCCAGTCCGGAATTCTCAGACTTATTACTATACCATATTGCAATGCATACTATGCTACTGTAAAATATACTATTTATACCGGGATAAGTATTAAATGGAAGATAGTGATTACAATATGATATAGTAATGAGTCTCAGAATTCCGGACTGGAAGTAAATTACTATATTTCTAGTAGTGGATATTGGAATTCTGGTAACCAGGACTAGAATTCGAGGTGGTATTTTTCTCCGTGTGGTTGTCCCTTTTAATCCAGAACTTCTTTTGAAATATAAATGTCACATAAACATCGAGTATTGTGCATCAATCATGAGCACTAAATATTTATATAAGTACTTACACAAAGGACACGATCGAGTGTATATAAAAGTAGAAAAAAATCATTTAGAAACAAATACAGAAATTTATGATGAAATTGCCAATTATATTGACAGTCGTTATGTCAGTCCAATGGAGGCTGCTTGGCGAATACAAGAACTGTCTCTTTCAGGGAGATCCCATACAATTGTACGATTAGCTTTACACACGGAAAATCAACAGTGTATTATTTTCGAAGAAAATAAAGAGGAAAATGCTTTAATAAAAAATGAAACAACATTAACAGCGTGGTTTAAATTAAATAAAATTGACGATAAAGCAAGAAGAACTTTATATGCAAACATTCCGAGAAAATATAAATTTGATCCTTTGAAAAAGATTTCGATAAAACGTAAAGTATTTTCCAGAGCAATCGGTCGTGTTGTTAGCGTAAGTCCTAAAAATATCGAACGTTTTCATTTAAAACTTATTCTAAATCGTGTTCCCGGGGCCACATGTTTCGATGATCTCAAAACACACGAAAATGTAACTTACGAAACATTTAAAGAAGCTGCAATCGCAATGGGATTAGTTGAATGCGAGAAAGAAATTTTCAATATTTTTGAGGAAGCTTGCATAATAATGCTACCTAAAGAATTACGTAGATTTTTTGCATCGTTCCTCATTTCTGATAACTTTATAATAGGGAAAGACATTTGGGATAAATTTAAAGAATATTTTTGTGAAGGATTTTCGGATAACAATGAAAATAGGTCATTATTCAAAATAAATGAAATTTTCAAGTTAGAAAATTCGAAATGTACAGATTTTGGGCTTCCGGAGCCAGATTTTAATTTCGATATCAACAATGAAAATGTTCAAGAAACATTGATATTCAATAAAAATAAATTTGAACAATTAGTTGTTAAATTAAACGTTGAGCAAAAAACAATTTTCGATTATGTAATTAAAGACGGTAATAAAAAAATGATTTATATTGATGGGCCTGGGGGTACTGGTAAAACATTTCTTTACGAAGTATTAATTTATTATTTTTTAAGTATTCAACGAAAAGTATTACCAATGGCCTGGACAGGAATTGCATCTATTTTATTACCTGGAGGTATGACAAGTCACAAGACTTTTAAATTACCTTTAGATTTAACGTCAATCGAAAGTTCGTTTTTAAATTTAGCATCAGATAAAGAGAAATTACGGGAGTGTGATGTAATTATTTGGGATGAAGCTTCAATGATACCGAAGAAAGCATTAGAAATTGTTGATAGAACTCTTCGAGATTGTTGTCGACTTGAAGATGTTCCATTTGCCGGGAAATTAATTATATTAGGTGGAGATTTTCGACAAATTCTTCCAGTGGTCAAATACGGAACAAAATTGAATATCATCAAAGATACAATAAAATTTTCACGTCTATGGAATCACTTTAAAATTATGAATCTAAAGACAAACATGCGTACTCATGATCAATTATTTTCAAGTTTTTTATTGAAAATTGGATCAGGTGATATAACAACATTGCGGATACCAGAAAATTGGAGAACGAACGATATCTGTTCAAAAATTTACGGTACTGAAATTTTGAATGACGATGATTTATCTAATCGGGTAATTTTAACTTGCCATAATGAAGATGTACAAATTTTAAATGAAAAAATATTTAAAAAAATTAAAAGTATTGGAAAAACATATTACGCTATTGATTATGCAAAACATAAAGGACTTGACCAAACCGATGATGATATCAACTCAAATTATCCGATAGAATATTTAAATTCTTTAAAATTTCCAGGACTTCCTGTTTATAAATTGGTTTTAAAAGTCGGCACAGTTGTAATGCTTATTAGAAATCTGAGTATAAATGATGGACTTCGTAATGGCACAAGACTGAAAATTGTTCATTTATATAATTTCAATATTAAAGTTCAAATAATAACTGGTACAAAGGCCGGTAATTTTGCTTTCATACCAAGGGTTATATTGGATACTGGAGAGTCTTCCTCTTTGCCGTTTATTCTTTACCGGAGACAATTTCTGGTTGTTTTGGCATTTGCAATTACCATTAACAAATCTCAAGGTCAAAGTTTAGATAAAATAGGAATATATATCAGACGTCCTTTATTTTCACATGGTCAATTATATGTAGCTCTTTCTAGATGTAGAAATTCAAATGAAATTCATATTGAAAATAATTCAGAAATCTCAGATGAAATTGATAATATCGTTTAGAAAGAAGTATTTAATTTATGACGCGGTCAGTGAAATCAATTGAAGTATTATCTAAGATGTTTAAAAATTGTGTTCTAATTTTCTAATTTAACCAATAAATATTTTTGTCAAATTTAATGTAAACGTGATTTTTAAAAATTAGCATGGTTTTTTTACTTTATTTTTACTTTATAAATGTGTATGATTTTTATGAATATTTGCTTATTTTTATATAATACAAGAGCATCTTGCGCAAATTTGTTTCTTTTATTTATTTAGATCCCCCTGACACCATGTTGTTCACGATCTTCATGGGCCATCATGTACAAGATTAATTTTTGCGACGCGAGGGCGCGTAGCGCCCGATATATATGTTAAATGTGTATTTTGATGACATTTTTACATATAATATGGTTATTTCGATGACTTTCGATCTCATTTTGATGACAGTCACCAAAGTGTCTTATGAAATTCCTCTAAGGAAAAGTAGTTTAAAAAAAAGTTATATTTGATATAATTAGGGGTGAATACAAAATATTTTTTTTATTCGAATTGGACCCTTTTTATTTTTTTGAAAAAATTCACAACTATTTGAAAGACATTTTTGTAGTTACTAGAAAATTGGCAGTTTGTGCTTCTCTTATTTTGTATTTTTTTTTCTTTTTTTACCGCGTGTGAACTTCGAAAATAGAAAAAAATGCAAGTTATAAATATCACAATATGCCAATTTTTGAGTATCTGTAAAAATGTCTTTTAAAAAGTGGTACATTTTTCCAAAAAACTGAAAAGGGTCCTAGTTAGAAAAAAAAATATTTTGTGTTAAAAACTTCAAAAAACATATGAAAATAAATATTGATATTTTTTTATATTTTTTTTATGAAACTGCAACTCAAACGAAAAAAAACGATTATTTGTGTTATTTTGAAATCCCCAGTTTTTATAAAGTTATGAGCATTTGAAAAGAAATTGTGTCAAATTTTGAAAAATTTATCGTGGTTAGTTGGACTGAGCTAAAAATCTAAAAAATTTCTGAGAGACTGCTTTTAGTACGTAAAAAAACCTCATATACACACCCGGTCAAAAAATTAAGAGGACAGAAAAATTTGCTAAATTTTTCAGCGATTTTCCAAGGGCCGTAACTTTGTTAATTTTCGAGCTTAACCAATCTATGGATCGCGTAGCTAGATTCTTTAGCTTCAATTGCTTCTATTTATTTTGTTCTACAACCATTTTCCACTGAGATGTCAGTGAATGAACAAAAATTTGGCTTTTCTTTATATTTTCGACAGCTTTGGAACCTATGATCGTACAGCGAGGAAACGGTAGGTTTCAGAAACTTAAATCTACCCTCTCTCTATAAGTGCGTATTACTATCATAAATAAAATAAAAATCAGTGTGAGTGCCCAGGTACTCACGAGAATTGATGTGTAAACTGTATCAGCTCGTATCAGTTCGGTTTGGAAAAATTGAAGTCGTGCACTGGTTTTGATCGAAATTTATTTGGTAATGAGAAAATCGCTAACTTTTTAATAAATTTCCTGACATCTCATATCAATGTTATATTGAGATAGGTCAAGGTTGTCAGTGCCTTCAAAAATTTTCGAAAATGGACAGTCCAACTTTAAAAATGTGCCAAAAATTGAAAAAAAATCGAAATAAGATGAAGCTTGAACGATTACGAAGAGAATAAGCTCAAGTTGGAGTCGCTATCTTATTTAGAAAAAAAATTATAGTCATTTTAGTGAATGGATTGCATTTTTGCAAAAATGCTGAAAAAAAAATAATTCTTAATAAATTTTTTTAAACCTTATATCGATGTATTTTGTCCCCCTGAATACGAATCTAACAATAGTTTTCGCAAAAAATCAAAATTTTCATGAACTTCACCAAAAACGTTTCTGCTTAATTTTAGCTCCGTTTTGAAAAACCTCAAAATAGCGAAATTTCAAGCGCCCATAACTCTAGTTCGGTTTCAACCGATTTTAAAATTTCTTTTTCGTACTTGAAGGCTGTCACTAAACTTAGAAAATGGCGTTGGGTTCATCCCGATAACTTAATTTTTGTAGAAATAGGAGTGCTTTGAAAATCGCAAAAAAAATGGAAAGGGATATGATGGAAAAATTTGAAAAAATTGATGGTCCATCTTTAAAAATCTGCCAAAAATCGAAAAATTATTCAAATTGGATGAATCAAGCGGCATTTTGAAGCTTAAACGATTACAAAGAGAATAAGCACAAGTTGGAGTCGATATCTTGACTCGAAAAAAAATTATAGTCATTTCAGTGAATAGATTCAATTATGTAAAAATGCTGAAATTTTTTTTTTTTCAAATTTTTTTCAAACCCTATATCGATGTATTTTGTCGCCCTAAACACGAATCTACCAATAGTTTTCCCAAAAGATCAAAATTTTTATGAATTTTTCTGAAAAACCATTTTGCTCAATTTTCACCCTGTTTAAAAAAACTTAAAATAGCGGAATTTCAAGTGCCCATAACTTGACCCTGGTTTGACCGGTTCCAAAATTTCTTTTTCGTACTTAAAGGTGGTCAGTGAACTTAGAGAATGGCGTTTGGTTTATCCCGATAACTTAATTTTTGTAGAAATGGGAGTACTTTGAAAATCGCAAAAAAAATGGAAGGGGTATGTATGAAAAATATTGAAAAAATCGATGGTCCATCTTTAAAAATCGGCCAAAAATCGAAAAATTATTCAAATTGGATGAACCAAGCGGCATTTTGAAGCTTAAACGATTACAAAGAGAATGAGTTCAAGTTGGAGTCGATATCTCATCTAGAAAAAAAATTTAATTTATTTTATTCAACCAGTGGAATTTTGGCCAAAATGCAGAAATTTATATGAATTTCTTTATTTTTTTTGTTAATTTTCGTTTAATAAATTTTTGTTTTTCTATTTAGAAATTCCTGATAATTTTAAATTTTTTCTGTTTTCCTGACATGTCAGGAAAATTCCTGTCATCTGGTAACCCTATTCTCATTAGACTTCTATCGTCAACGTTCCCAACACACACATTGGCTCACTTCACCAGTCTTACTCTGACGTCACACCTGACGGTCCTTTCCCGTTTAACCCCGAGCGCAAAGATGTTTACACATAAAAAAATTCGAGGCTTAATTTTCACTTGAAAGAGTTTTAAAAAACAGCTTTTTTCTTGTTTTAGAAAATTTACCACAATCTTTCAGAAATTGCGAAATATACTCATGTTTTTAGGTTTTTTTTAGCGCAATACATACTTTAAAACCATGCCAATTTTGAGAACAATCGGTTGAGCCGTATTTTGTGACCGAATCATCGAACTTTTATAAAAATTAAAGCAACACCGTTTATCGATCCTCAAAGACCAATGAACGTGCTTCTTTAATTTTTATAAAAGTTTGACGATTTGGGAAAAAAACGGCTCGACCGATTGTTCTAAAAATTGGCAAACGAAAAAAAAAACTTTTTTTTTCGATTTTTTTTAGTTGAAATTGAGCATTCAATAGTACTTTACGATACGAGTGCGATAATTTATATTGCACAAGTGCGTAATAAAACTGTTTATAACAACAAACAGCACGGCGTGTAGTTGCGCTGTCGCTAAGGTAACGGCACGGACAAACACATGGGTACACGGCGTGCCATATTTGTGTCGCTACAGTGGCGGCAGAGAGAGAGGTGCACGCTGTGCCGTGATTGTAACGCCATAGTGGCGGTCCAGGATAACAGCGAGCAGCACGGCGTGCAGTTATGCTGGCGATACGGTAACGGCACGGAGAAACACATGAGTATATGGCGTGCCGTTTTTCTGTTGCTACTGTGGCGGCACAGTGGAGTCACTCGTCGACAGGAAGCAGCACGGTGTGTAGTTATGCTGTCGCTACAGTAACGGCACGAAGAAACACATAGGTGCACAGCGTGTCGCCTCTGTGCTGCTACGGTGGCGCCACACGATAATTGTGAGCAGTGCTGCATGCTGTCACTGTGTCGTTACGGTGGCGTCATAGAGAGGAGCAGAGCTGCATCGCGTGCCGTCTGCGTGCCGCTACGGTAGTATTACAGAAGGATTCTGCGCTGCACAGCGTGTTGCCTTCGTGCTGCGACAGTGGCAGCACACGCTAACTGTCAGCAGCACGGTGTACTGTCACCGTGTCGTTACAGTGTCACCAGGGCAGGAGAGCAACAGCTGCAGACTGTACAGTTACTCTGCAGTTATTGTGCAGCCACAGTGTCGCTGCGACATCACAGTACGCTGTACTGCCACCGTGCCATCACATTCGGACATATAAGACGTCACGGTGCCGACACGGCGGAACGGCACGTGTCGTTCCCGTGCCGTCACATTTATATCTGGGTATTTACCAACACGGCTGGGTAAAATGGTGTCTCGAATCCATTTGAAATAGTAAATGGAAAATGGTTTCCGAAAAGTATTCAGAATGTAAAATGGAAATGGTTTCTTTAAAAACATTCGAAATGCAAAATGGAAAATAGGTATTTGAAATAGATTATAAAATGGAAAATGGTTTTTAGAAAATTATTATTTTTATTAATGGAGAGATCTTTACATCGATTACCAACAAAGTTTTTACGTACTAAACGCAACATTCGCTTTGAGAAGCAGTTGCATTTCAAATGTAGTGTCGCCCATGCTACGCCTATTGGGCCTCAATACCATTCCACCGTAAGAAAACAAGCGTTCGACAGGCGCGGACGAAGGCAGTGGTGTATTATATTTTAGCAATAAACCTTTGATTGCTGAAAATTGTTTCAGGAACTCTAAAGATACGTCGTCGTTTTGTAAGTATAACAAGTAGGGATGTGCACAAGCGCGCTCGAGCCTGCTCGAACGCAACAGCCTGCGTTCGAGCAAGCTCGAGCCGAGGAATGAGCGCTCATTCGGTTCGAGCATCCAAGAGGTTCGAGCGCTCGAGCGTCGCGCGCGCTCGAGCGGCTTGAACGGTACGAGCGCTCGAGCGGCTCGAACGGTGCGAGCGCTCGAGCGGCTCGAACGTCGCGAGCGCTCGAGCGGCTCGAATGGCGCGAGCGGCTCGAATAGCGCGAGCGGCTCGCGTGGCACAAGCGTTCGAGTGGCTCGAGTGGGGCGAAAGCTCCACTACACGGAGGAAACAAGTTTTTTTGTATAAAGAAGCTTGTCGAGTTCAGAGCGCTATATCTATATATTCCCTCGGTCTTATGCGCAAGCCCCAGGGTCAAAAAATACCGGGAGTTCAGTGTAATTCGGCATTCGGAATTTCTCGGCATGACAACAGCTTTTTGCTTTTTCTCTTAGCAAAACAATCGCAACATCTCATTCGTGAATAGTTTGTTCGACGAGTAAGAGCTAACGCTTCGTTCTCCAGAATATGTGCGAACTGTAAACTCATATATTCACCGATATCAATTACCTTTCTCGCTCTCAAAGTATACATAGTTCTTTATATTCACATTTACGAAGGTAAGAGTGTTTAATTATTTATATTATATAATTCATAAACAGGTAACCTAGTTTTGTATAAAAAAGTAATAACGCGTCATGCAGCTTCTCTTTTTCGACGAAAGAATTTTATCCTTATAGAATTTAAAAAAAATGATTTACTACATCCAGCGGTTTTTGTCCAAATTTCAGAGGACGCCAAAGTCGAGCCTCAAAAAAAAAGTTATTCCCATGGTGGACAAACAATCTCCAGATTGGTACGTCTGAAACAAAAATAGGGAAAAACATCTTGAAGAAGAAGGTTTACCACGCGGTAATCCACCACCTTTGGCCATAAATCGATAATAGAACAAAAATTATCGAAAATAGCCCCCATTTTTTATCTTTTATCGATTTTTGGCAAAAAGTGGTGAATTACCGCGTGGTAAGCCTTCCTCTTTAAAATGTTTTTTCCTATTTTTGATTCAGACGTGCCAATCCGGAGATTTTTTGTCCGCCATGGGGACGCTTTTTTTGAGGACGCGACTTTGGCGCTCTCTGAAAATTGGACAAAAAACGCTAGACGAAATAAAACATCCTTTTTCTATTCTATAAGGATAACATTATGTCCTGGAAAAAGTTTTTCTGTAATATATAACAAAGAAGCTGAAAAAAACATTTCCGAAAATAAATTTGTTTTTTCGTTCTCTAGACTAGACTACTACCTTAATTAAATATTTAGAGACTTCATTTAATTCATAATAGATTATTCAAGTTATTTACTATTTTCAATTTCATATTTGATTCGGATAAGCAAACCAATAAATAAATAAATAAATAAAACATTCAAAGTAATATTGTTAATTTTATTAACAAAATCAATTTTATCCCTATCGCCCGCGTCGAATAAGCACTCGAGCGGACGGAACGTTCGAGCGACTCGCGTGGACCGAGCGCTCGAGCAGCTCGAGAAGACCGAGCGCTCGAGCGGCTCGAGTGGGCGAGCGCTCGAGCGGCTCGAGAGGACCGAGCGCTCGAGCGGCTCGAGTGGACCGAGCGCTCGAGCGAGATGGGCGCTCGAGCCAAATAAACGCTCATATAACGCTCGAGCTCGCTCGAGCGGCATTTTTTCAAGCTAAGCGAGCAAGCGCTCTAGCATCTGACGCTCATGCACATCCCTAATAACAAGCATTGCAATTGGACACTATTCTTCGTGGAAACATTCAAATCGCTCTCATCCGAAGATGTGCCTTCCCCGAATGAAAAAAAAACTCCGATTGTCCCCGGTTTCTGTGTTGGTCTCATTAGCATTACCCTTGTTAGCAATATTTCGGGAACAGAAAGATTCGGCTTCGTTAAAAAGAAGTTCTTTTACATGGTTTCTTTGTTCTTTTGGAACCCATCGTAGTTCAAAGAAAGGATAGGTGACTGAAGCTAGTATGGCATCATTGATTTGTGACGAAAAATAATAGAAATCGTGCAACCTCTTCTTCAAACTTTCTAAAAGAACCGTCACCAAACGAGAACAATACTCAAGATGCCGGAGATGTAACTTCATTAGCTGTTGGACAAACACTGAGGTCTAACCTATAAATGAAAAAAATCGCTAAACACTTTGCACTGAAACACATTATGTTATGACATCACATGATTGCTAGTTGCGAATTCCTACCTTCAAGTGATTCAGGAAATTCGTCGTCGCACCAATTCGACCCTTTTTTATACGTTTGCACTGTGTACATTCCGCTTGCACGTTCTCGTCGTTCAGTTTGATGATTTTGAAACATTTACCATCCAATATAAGTGGTATTGTACGATTGGCACGATTGCTGCTAATTCCATTTTTATTATCATCGCGATTTTCAGTCACGCGTACTTCTCGTCCATCTTCTGAGTTTGCGTTAGGTACACCCGCATTTGCAGCATCAATTTGATCACTTGACATTATTTAGGATTGATAATTTTTAAGGTTATTAGCAAAAAGATACCGGCGTCAGATGCCGATAAAACGTGGTACACTTAATGGCTTCTACTCTTCTACACGATCCCGACATACACAGAACGTGGCGCGTGGGAAAACGGTGCGGCAGCGGTAACTAGCATGAATACTATACCACTATACACTATACCAGTGAGGCAATGAACATATTTTTGCTGACTATACAACTATACTTCAGTTTTCATGGAACACGAAAACTGAAGAGTCACTCCAGATGGCGTGACCAGTGGCCAATGATCATAGCGCTGTGAAGTCACTCAGTTGTAAAGAATCGATCCAAAAATATCGACCAAAAAGTCTTTCGTGAGCGTATAATAAAAGAAAAACCATTTAACCACTTTACAAATGGTTAAATGGATAGACTTTGCCATTTAAAATATAAAATGAAAATGCTTCTGGGGATTCTATTTAAAATAGAAAATGCTAAATGCCATTTTGCATTTCAAATACCTATTTCAAATGGAACCATTTCAAATACTACCCAGCCCTGTTTACCAAGTCATAGACCCGAATGTTGAAAAATGGCAAAGTTACGAGCGAATCTGTAAACAAAGAATTTTGAAAATTGAGAAATCCATTTTCAAAATTCTGCATTTTTTTCTACAGACTCTGGATCATAACTAAGTAATCTATATCATGATTAGAAAGTGGGATGCGGCTGCCTTATATTTTTTTAATAATTTTTTGTTTGTTTCTAAAATAAAAATAAAAAATTCTAATATTCTTTATAAAAATGAAAAAAAAATGATAAAAATAAAACGTGTCTTGGAAAATTTCGATATTTCGCATATTTTCCAAAGTAAGTGAGAAAAATCTTTTATTGAAAAAAAATGTTTCAATTTATTTTAAAAAATATGAAAAATATCAAAATTTTTCAAGACATGTTTTATTTTTACTTTATTTTTTACTTCTATAAGGAATATTAGGAATTAATTTTTTCATTTCATTTTTGAAACTCAAAATAAAAAAATTATTTCCAAAAATATAAGGCAGCCGCATCCCACTTTCTAATGATGATAGATATTACTTATTCGTAACTCAGAATCTGTGGAAAAAATTGCAGAATTAAAAAAATGGTGTTTTTCCAGTTATTCCTTTCTTACACAAACGATCGTCGCGCTACTTGAAGGCGTGATGAAATAATTCTGTAAAAAAATGAAGCTGTTTTTGAAGTGGAATCAATACGAAAAAGGATCTGATTACCTGAAGAAATGACTCCTCGATTTCACTTAGAATGCTCCATATATACAATTGATTATTCATTCAGATTCCTGTAGAGTTGGTAAAAAAATAATTATTCTACTGTTGAATTGAAATTTGAATATCGCGTGATTGCGCGCTTACAAGTCTGTGGACCAATCAAAACGCTTGAAAGAAGTGACTACAAGCCAATCAAAAAAATTGTCGCAAGTGATCAGAAAGTGTAACAGAAAATAAACGTTCGCGCGTGGTTTATTATTTTTTTATTGTATTCACTTATTTTTATCGAGTGTTTATTTATTTGTTCAAAAGCAGTATAAAATATCTAAACCGATCGAGAAATGACGTGAAACTGCTTTTTCGATCTCGACAAACGACTCGAGCAGTTTCACAGTAATTAGTGATACGTCAGTTCATATGTTTATTATATTCAATTATTTGTAAAGACAATGGTATTCGTCGTCTTCACTAAATAATCGAATTGATTTTCATATTTATTTACACTTTTCCCAGTAAGTGAATTCAATTCCGTGCCTTATATGTACAATATAACCTCTATTCTGTCAACGGATTGGAGGTTATATTATAATAATCTTATAGCATTTTTGGTGTAAAAATTTTCGTAAATATTAAAAATAATTACACAAATAAATATTAACAAGCCGTGAAAAGCGTGTAAAAAAAAAAATTTCTCCGCATGCAATAACCATTAAAAATATTGTTTGTTATGCAGATGCAGTAATCGGTGGAGCGAAGGACTGAGGAAACGTTTTTCCACACCTTTAACTTCGGAGGCTGTTTCCCGAAACCTGGATCTTCAAAAACTCTGCGCGCAATCCTGACCAAACCGCTTCATGGATTTTATTCTACAACGTCTCATTTTCTTTGTAACACTTTTACGGACCGCTTGAGCGCGGCACATTTTTATTATAATCAATATTGTTTTGTGTGCAGTGCTCTAAAAACCAAAAATGGGTCAACGATTCAAAAAGTGGCCTGTAACTCCAAAATAAGGATCTAAAAAAAAAATGTGCCGCGCTCAAGCGGTCCGCAAAAGTTTTCCAAAGAAAATGAGACGTAGGATAAGATCCGTCCAGCGGTTTGGTCAGAACTGCGCGCAGCGTGTGAAAATCAAAAATTGATTCATGAGAGAATCACTGCACCTTAAGGGCTCTAACTAGCGTCAAAAATTGCTACATTCGATACATCAAATTGGAGACTATCTGTGAAATTTCCACAAATGCCATGAACATTTATATTGATGTTCAAAAATCGGCATTTTAACGCTGTCAGTCTCCCCTTAATACTGAGTGTGAATTGACGCTTGAAAAGGAAGATTTTCAAGCAGTAAATAGCTTTTGACAGTTATCTGGCATGATGCATTGCGCCCGGAAATTTAAATTGAATGCTGCTAGGAGGAACCATGCCCAAACAAATGCACGCGAGCTCGAGCAATTCCTTATAATCGTCGCGAGGCTGATTCTTCTGTAAACGAAAAGAATTCCCATGTATGTTGAAGAACCTTGATGTACGGTTATGAATGCGGTAATTTTGCAAACAGGTTAATGTGTACTTCCAGTTGACGCATAACAAACGCCGAAATTTCGTGTCTTTGTTCATTAAAGGCTTCAGCCACAATCTCATCATCTAATCCAGTATCATATTATGATAAATTAAATTCAGCCCAAGCTTGTTGAAACCTTTCGAATACCGGAACGTTTGGACCAACTGTTACGGGCCAGTAGATCTCGACGACCGACCGCAACGTCAATTTAAAAAAATGATGACGGCAGGGGAGATATATTAAGGTCCAATCCAGCATTTTTTTTCGATAATGTTACATGCCCCGTTCAGTCGTCCTTACAACGTACAAAATATATTAACATGGAAAAATAGTAAAGATAATGTAGAGAGTTAAGACATGTATTTTTTATGATTTCTCTTCATTTATTCTTTTGCTACTTTTTTTCTTTTATTTCGAGCACACACAATTGGAGAATCATTTTTTTTAATGTTTAATCGAGACATATTTCTAAATAGCTGAAAACGCAATGTCACACGTCCAATATCCACAATTTTTATAGACATCAGTACTGTTTGTATTCGTTTCTAAAGTATGTTCTTGCTATGCCTAGCATATGGCATTATTATAAAATCTAAACTATTCGGGCCCATTTTTTGTTTACCGCCATGAGAAAAAATATCACTCATAATTTTTGCGATTTTCTGTAAAGAATAATAGTAAATATTTATCGTTATTGCTGCTGGTAGTGTCGAAACACAAACCTCGTACGCGGTCGGTAATATTCCAATCTTCCAGAATTTCAGCTATTGCGGTAGCTTGATTGGCTCCTGTCCCAGAACTGAGCTTGCGTGCATCTGACAGCTGCTCAGTGGCGGGACCTGATGTAACAATCGGAAGCCTCTCAACGGTTCCTCGGCCAACAATTTCTGGGAGCATTTTTCCATCCCAGTGAACGACAAGGCAATCGGATGGTTTAAATCTGTCTTTAAGATCGACAGCGAACGATGCGCGGTATCTTGAACGATTCCTATGAATCGCACTGTGGCTCAAATTTATTGAGTCTATGTTATGACCGAGACTGCTTGCCACAGCAGCTATGATGTGTACTGCATTCCGGCTGCTTGTATTGGTGCGATCGAGTGCAGCAGCTACCGATGGAGTAATAATATTATGTCTTCGCTGCGGAGAAGGTTCCTCTTCGTTGTTGACATTTGGAATCGTTCGCTTCAATTTGTTAGCGTATGGTATATCACTAAATTTTAAGCTTCCTTCAGATATACTACTTAGGCTCAGTTCCACAACCATCATTTAAACCTGGTTGTGGAACTGGGCCTTAAGCGCAAACAACACTCTATATAAAAAAAACTGTTTCTCCTTAATATAGAATAACATTACGAAAAAATATATTTAAGGGATCATCACAGTGTGAAATTTTTAAAAAATCGTTTTTTTGCATCATTCGATAGTATACACGGTTATAAACATTCTGTTCAATTTTTAAATCGAAATTCGAATTATTTTGGTTGCTGCAGCCTTTCTCACAAAATATTATTGGAGCGTGAGACCTGCCACGGAGACTTTAAACGCGTTATTCTCGGAATGGTATTTTTAAAAATGGTGTCCACTCTCAAAGCAAAAGTTATCAAGCTATCCCTTTAAAATTTCGACAGAACATTTTTCACGTCATTCCTTATCGTGCTTTAGAAGCTTTTTTTTAAATCTTCCTATTTTTTTCACGAAAAACTGTTGAAAAAAGGCTAAATTTGATTCTTTTTTGTTCAAATCACCGCCATTTTTCAAATTTCACAAAAAAACCTCCATAGGACATAGCGGCTTTCCTACAGATTAATAATCTTTTCGAAATTTTTATTTCGGATAAAATTTGCGGCCGCAATCCTGGACACCATGGGGCCATATTTTTTTTTTCACGCAATTTTCCGCAAATAAAAACAATGTTGAGCTATTAATGAAGAAATTTTTTTAAAATCATTTCGTATACCTTATCGGTGCTTCAAATCGTAAAACAAATTAGACCAAATAGCTATCCTATCCACCCAAAAAAAATCGCGAAAATCGACTATTTTTCGGGCGGTCACACTGTGATGATGCCTTAACGGAATAAGTTGTACCAATTTGAGTTTCATAAAAAGTGCTAGAAACTTATACCCCATAGTACAAAAGGAACAAATTATGATTCAATAAAAATTACCAGAATACGTCATGTCAGTGTGACTTCTGGATTGTGACTCTGAATCTCGAGTTTCGAATGATCCGATCACTCGAGAAGTGGTCGGCATGTTCCAGGGATCATGACTTATTTTCGTGATACTACTAACGTGTGGAGTTCACTCTACGTAAAAAAAAAAATATTTTAATTCTGTCGTAAAAAGATATTAATTATCGATTTAAAAAAAAGTACCGGTATAATTCGCGTTGTTGCTTCGTTGGCTAGTCTGTAACTCTATTCCAATTACTTGAGAATCGCTCGGTTTTTCACTCCCTTAACTCGAGACAAAGAGACCACTGAATTGTGAAATTAACTCTAAGTACAAAAAATACTGTGTGTAATGTGATATACGTAATAATAAATGATAAAAAAAAAAATTTAAGATTTTCTGTGGAAATGTATACCAGAATCATTTTCGGCCAAGGTTGATTGAGAATCATGTGTACCGGAAGCCGGAGATGGCGAGGTATGGTGGCAAATCCATCTTTTCCTTTGTAGTTCTCGCAAATATTCTCGTCGTTTTCCGGTTCTTAATATTCGCATCGCCTTATGATGAGAGATGTCAAACAATGTATCTAATTTACGTTTGAAAACAGCTTCTTTTGCGTTCTGAGCGACTGAGAGACGCCGATATTAATTTTTGTACATTTTTCCACGCCAAATGCAGTTTCTTTAGCTTCGAAGCCACGTGATGTACTCTTTGTGTCGGCATTTCGGGCTTGCGCCATACGGAAGTTACCTCTCGTACCGTGTCCAAGGCACTCTGTTGAATGGTGAGCTTTTGGTCGAAGTGTTTTTTGAGGAGTACACTTAACACACGTCTATTTGATGGTAATTCGGATTGCGAAAACTTGTGCTCTTGACGTCCGATTAAATATAAATGTTTTTTGCGATCGTTTTGCGACATTGTGGTAATTCCAATTCGATTCACTCAGATACAATTGTGGAAACAACACGACTAAAGTGCGCGCGTATATCGCTTCATCTTTGTTGAACGCTGGCCTGAGCGATTGCAGCGCTCCACGTTTTTGCGTTCAGTCTTGGAAATAACACTTTAAGATATATTGAATATGGGTCATTCCATGTGAAATTGACTAATAGTGGGAATTGACCTTTTTCAATTTCGATGAAATTTCGTCACAAGTTTTCTTTTATTAAAAAACGAAGTTCTACCAAAGAAAAAAAAATTATTTTTTCTGCGAAAATTTACAATTTCATAATTTTATCAATTTTTCAAGTTTATTTTTGAAATATCTCTAAATCTATTATAGTTACGAAAAAATCATTTTGAATTCGTCTAAATGAGGAAAGAGAAAGAGGAAAGAGGACAGCTTTGTCTGAGAAAAGAAAGTGGTCTTGGGGCAACAAAGAAAAAAATATTCCGAAAAAAAATTTGAAAATGGATGAATTTAAAGAATTTTAAATTTTTTACAACCGTGAAAATTTACGATGAAGATTAAATTTTGGTTCAATTTTTGTTTTATAATACTTAGAGGTAAAAAAACACCATTCTCAAAATTTCAGAATCTTTCAAGATAAGTGCAAGGTATTATAAAAAAAATTAAACCACAAATTTAAAGTTGATCATGGATTTTCACGTTTTTTAAAAATTTAAAATTCTTGAATTCATCATTTAAAAAAAAAATTTTGGAACATTTTTTTTTAGCCCCAAGTATACTCTTTGAAACGAACCCAGAACGATTTTCTTGTAACTATACTAGTTTCCGAGATATTTTAAAAATCAACTTGAAAAATAGAAAAGCAACAAGAAAAAGGTCTCGAGTTTTAACTGAAGAAAAACAAGAGGGTGAGAGGGAAAGAACAAGGCAAAAAGTCCTCACTACGCATTTTAAGAGTTATCGTATATAAAATATTCTTACATGTATAGATGTATATTTATAAATATATAGGTGTAGATAAACTATAGACGAAAGTACATAATATTTATTTAAATTCTATGGAGAAGATGCATTGCAGGGAATTATTGCAATTTAATCATTTGAATCTCCCGGTATTTATTTCGCGAATATATTTTACGATCGGTGGTCTAAAAACACGGCCGCAGGAGAATAGCGTGCGCGACGTTCGCGTTTATCTCGCGGTTCGCCTATATAGCTCTATATGATTGTGAGATCATAACACCTTCCCCCTTATAATAGAGGCGTTTCTAACCAAAAAGAAACGGCTTTTTGGAGATCCGCATAGGTTATTTTACACGATCATGTACTGCCATCCTGAGTGTCTTTGTTAAATGCGAGTGTGAAAAGTTTTAATTTATCACGGTGCACGATTTTTGTTTTATTCGCGCTCAGTTGTATTTTGGCGTTGGTATCTCCAAACAGTTTGGATATTAAGTATGGCCCGGTGTATTGAGGATCGAATTTTGATGAACGCGGTTCTTTCAAAAGAAGGACTTTGTTACATCCCGACATTTTCGAAGTATAAATTCTTTTGAATTTCAATAATTATTTCAATAATTACTTTAATACATTTGAATGATTGAATATTTGGAGATTGAATAATTGGTAGACCTAAAATTGCATTTTCATTTTATATTGCGTTTCACTCACACGATGCGCTCACTCTTGATTTCGTAGAACGGAATATCCGTTACAATAGCTATAATATAAAACTTGCAACTCGCGAGCTGTCGCCTCGCTCGAATTATTCGGCGATGCTGCAGTTCGCGATCATAAGAACAGAAGAGTCCCTGGATTCGCGCGGGTGCAAAACGACCATGTCAGGAGTTTTGCACGTGGAATGGAAATTTGAGTTCTGGAAAAAAACCAGGAGCTGATTCCTTGGTCGCTCGAGAGGGGAAAAATCCTTCTCTCGAGGCGACAAAGTAATCAGTCTTAGACAAAACTAAGAAGGGTTAATACCTCAAAAGCTGAGACTCCGGGTCGTTCTGTATCCTCCCTGCGCCGCGTCTGTAAACCCTATCCGCGTGTAGGCGGGATAGGTATCGCATAGTGGGCTATTGCGTCGCGAGCACCCGTAAAATTATATCAATTATTCGAACTGTTTTTGACCGTTTTAATATTGCTAAAACTGTGAATCCGGAATCTCTGCTTCCTCCCTGCGCCACGCTGTAAATCTGATCTGCGTGTAGGCGAGATCAGTATCGCATAGTGGGCTATTGTGTCGTGAGAAACCGAGTGCAACCGTTAAATTATTATTCAAACTGATTGTGACTGTGACTGAAAGCATTGTAGGATTGAAGGCGGATTTAAGAAAGACCTGCTCAATCATCAAAAGAAACTTTGGATAATCAGCAAGGGTGAGCGAATCTGAGAATGTGTTTGTGTGTGGAAAATTAGGTTAGTGATATAGTTAATTGCGTGCGGAACTTTTACGTGCATCTTGCACTCAATTTTCTAACGACTTTTCTACGACTAATGAACGAGAGTTACCTTAACCGATTTCTATTATTTTAATAATTATTTCAAACGATCACCCATCTCGCGCCGGGAACGGGCCTGTATAGGACGAGGCAAGGCGCCCAAAAATCTAACGACGGTAAGTCTAGCGGGGAAAAATAAACCTCGCGTTACGTTCGTACGTAACAAATAAATTGGTGGCAGCGGTGGGATACTGCCTTGCCATTTCCCCTCCGAGACTGGTGATCGTTCGGTTGTATTGTTTAGTAATAATTGTCAATTTAAATTTGTGAATTTGCGAAATCGAATTCTGTAAGAGGAAGAAATTCGATCAATTTTATTTTTCCGTTAATATAAAACCGTGATCTGGTGAGAGTCAAACTTTCGTGATTTTGGTGTTTTTGGTAATTTTTATAATTTGGTTATGGTCACAACACAAATTTTCTCCTTTCGCGACTTTCAATGGTTCATCGCGAATTTCCGGTCGGCGTACCCGCGGGAATTTCGGTAGGAATAACAACTGTTGTCTATTATTCTCCTGATCTCGTAAACGGATTCGGGAGGTTTATTGTAGACACTGGCGCGACAACAAACGTCATGAGAGCCGCGTCACTATTAAACCCCACAATAAATACTTTGAACTCAAGTTACCCGAACACAAATTTCATTGGTACCACCACGTTATCTGTCGAGGGCGTTTCTTCAGAGTTTATTGTCGTCCACGACGTACCCTTTGGGTGCGACGGGGTTTTTAGACTTTCCGTGAATCAAATTAAGAAAAGAGAAAACAACACGATAATAAAACTCTAATTAAATAACAAAACAAACAACAACCATGACAAACGAATCGAGTAGAAACGGCGCGGACGCGTCCGCGAATTTGAATGCGACGGAGCTTATGGCCACCATGACAAGCATGGTCGAAAGCATGTCGCTCCAAAATCGCATGTTGAATATACCCGTGTACGATGGCACGAATATGGCCCTGAAGGATTTCGCATTCTGCCGCCAAAACTACGATAGGAAAATTAGAGGAAACCCAATTTGCCGCCCTAAGACTAATATTGGGATGCTTTAGATCTACTCCCACTAACATCCTATTAGATCTGGCCCACGAGCCTTCAATTGACTACCGGGCTAAAATTCTAACCACACGCTACTTAGCCAGGGCATATTGCATGACAGAACACCCTCTGGTCCCTAATTTAAAGTTCCTAGCTGGAAGATGCAACGGCCGGAACCCTCCTCCTGCATACTGCAGATCTTTCCTTTTGGAGATTTGGGAAAAATTAGAACCGAACCTAAAATCGTCTCATCGATCGAACAAACCCATCTGTTTTGAATTTCCAATCAAACCACAACTGATGGTGATATCTCCCGTGGTTGTCATCGGCCTACAGATAAACGCAGGAAAAGGTGATAGAGCGAACTCCATATTTTATTCGGAACTCAAGAGACGATGGCCGGACCGGCTTTATGTTTTCACAGACGGTTCGAAATAGGAGAACAAAACCCCTGTAGGTTTTGCTTATTATATCCCCCAGTTGACCCGGTTCATTCAAGATTAATCCGTTAGCCAGCATCTTTGAAGCTGAGGCACTCGCCATAGTTAAAGCTTTACAACGTATCAATTATTTATCTGGCAAAAGCATCGTTATATGCTCAGATTCGCTTAGCGTCCTCAGTGCCCTTGATTGCATAGAAATGAACTCCAAAATACACCCACTTATCCCCGAAATTAAATCACTAACAAGTAGAATAACCCTGGGTGAGAGGGAAATCACATTTGTGTAGTGCCCGTCGCACTGTGGAATTCTGGGGAACGAAAGAGTAGATAAGCTGGCGGTAAAGGCTTGCTCCACCGGCGACAACTTAAATTTCTCCCTCCCCAGTAAGACGTTAGCAAAAAGAACGCTGAATAACCTGAGAATAAACGAAGAAAAATCTCTCTCGGCTTCCTTTTCATTGAAAGGATGCACCTATGCTGTGCTAAAGGGGAAAAGTGGAAAAGCGCCATGGTTCTCTGGCAGGAGCCTAACAAGGGAACTTATCACATTAATTAACCGGATAAGATCTGGCCATATTGGCACAAGCGAGCATCTTTTTAGAATCGGTCTCTCTGACACACAGTGGTCCCAAATCCCAAAAAGCTAGCCAAAAGTCGAAAATGTATTCAATTCGGGTGAAAGTCTGTACTCCGAAGTTTTCGGGGTCGCTGACTACGAATATGAAGTCAAAATTTAGCAAAACAAAATAGCGGATCCAATATGACGGGAAATTTCGTCGAAAACGTATTCAATTCGGGTGTAAGTCTGTACTCCGGGGTTTTCGGGGTCGCTGACTACGAATATGAAGTCAAAATTTAGCAAAACAAAATGGCGGATCCAAAATGGCGGGAAATTTCGTAAAAAACGTATTCAATTCGGGTGAATGTCTGTACTCCGGGGTTTTCGGGGTCGCTGACTACGAATATACAGTCAAAATTTAGCAAAACAAAATGGCGGATCCGATATGGCGGGAAATTTCGTCAAAAACGTATTCAATTCGGGTAACATTTAAAGACTTGAAGACTTGGGAAGAAGAGGATTGGAATACAGTCATTATAATCATTATTACAATGACAATGAACATTCATAATATATTTCTTTCATTCTTTTATTTCTGATCGATATAATTTTAGCTTTTTTTACAATTAATCACTGTCCTGTGAACGGTCATCATCGTCACATGTATCGCTCGTATCATCAGAAAAAATCTGCCTTGATTCTGGAACTGAAGGTGGAATCAATAGTTCAACCACGTATGAGGATAACGATCTGAGTTTCTTCGAAGAAAGTTTTCGCAAACTGGATATTATCGGATCTGACGTTACTAAACATCTGCGAAAAATGTCTTCCATGTTTTTGATGCGGTTACATTTTCGTGAAAAATCTTCTCGGAATCTTTTAATGTACTTATTTAATGATTCCTGAGCTTCTTCAGACATTTGTCCGATGGGAAGTAACGAATCTATCATTGTCAACACAAGTTTGAAATTGATGTTAATTTTTTTGCCGCCAATTACAGTTTCAAAGGGCACGAGGTTTCTCTCTTGCGCTTGGATACAATCAACTTCTGCCCTAGTTGCTTCGGCAGTTTCATGAAAGAATTCAATTTTAATTGGGCGATAAAATCTTGGTGACGAAGGACGAGAATTTCTTCAAATAATCACGTGTGGATTGACTTTATCAAAGATTTGCAAGGGAACAAGTGAAATAAAGAAAATGTTGGCACCTGATTTATTGCCGTCTCCATCGTTAAATTTTTGTTTGTAAGTACTTTGACCAGAAGTTCCATCGCATCCCCACTTGCATATCAATTCTAAATTACCAACTTTGTTTTCAGGAAGACTTCCAATAACGTCCGATCGTACCGTTAATATTCTTTCAGCTGTATGATTTAGCAATGCTTGAAGTCTAACTGTGGCTCCACTTTCAGTTACAGAAATTTCTGACTTTGCAGGGTAACACTTTTTTTTAGAATCCAATACACATTTATAAGGCGGGTATAATTTACAATTTTTTGTCAAGCTTACAGAACGCAGTAATTGGTATTGACTTTTGGTCATTTTACCTTCTACCACAAGTGATAATGCTTCGTTGCCCGACAGTACATCTTTTTAAACGCGTTCCATAGACTTACGGTACTGTGATGCTTTTCATGGACTGCCTTCAGTGACATCCCCAATTACCTTTGAAGCTCGTAAATTTCCAGAAGCCCGGAGACCCATTTGTGTAGCGTAGGCCAATTCGTGGACGGTATGTTCTTTTTGAACCTTTTTCGTCTTCCTACGTTTTGACCGATCAGTTAAATCGCCCCAGCTTGTGGAAGGACGCCCCATTGTGCTTTCCGTAGAAGGATGCCCCATTGTGTTTTCCGTAGAAGGACGCTTCATTGTGTTTTCCGTGGAAGTCTTCAAACGTTCCTTTTCAATCGTGAAAGACACAGGAACGTTGAGCCACTCATCGAATTTATTGAAGAATTTGGTTTCGTCCCTCCTCGCTTCTTGCCACCTCTTTTTGAAATTCGATACCAATCTACCCATGGCATCTTTCAGATTTTTCGACAAAATGTATGGATGCTTCAATTGTTTTGACACCTCGATTTCAACAATGTCAGTGACAATGTTGATATTTTCTTTTAATACCGATTTCACAAGTATGTAAGTTTCCTTTCTCGTAAAAGAAATTTCGTCGGTATTATCCAGAGGATCTGTAGAAAATGCAAAATAACATTAAAAGAAGAATTATCTTTATCAATTTCCCATGAACAATACTTTAAACGCGAAAATTACAAAAAACTGCAGAAAGCATTTTTGCCTCCACTATCGATTTTTTAGTGCGACAAAATTTCGACTAGTGTAGCACACTTTTGAGTGAGAGTGTATATTCAAAAAACGAGGATAAAAAATTTCATAAACTACTACAATTATATCTTCTACTGTGGGGAATATATGTGCCAAGTTTTAAATTTTTATATGAGTATTGACTAAGTTGAAAAAATGTTCAAATTGTTGACCGTGTAAAATACACGTAAATGCCATTCAAAACTTTTACTGCCGGGGGGGCATAAAAATTACACTCAAAACCGAAGGAGCAGCTACGAGCAGCTAATTTTTGGATATGTTTTGAAGAAATGTCTAAGTAACAATTTCCATTTAGTTTAAGAGCGGGGGTCGATAGGGGTTTTGACTTATTGCTTTTTCTAACACGACTTTTCAGAACATAACCAAGAAAAATACCACTACTTTCATTAATGACTTACAATTTCATACATCGTTAACGATAATTTTGAGCAACACACTCAAATTGTACTTACTTTCTGGAGAAGAATCCATTTTGTAAAATCCAAATCCGTTAACTTTTCGCTCTTCCAGACGCGTCAAAACTTTCGTCTTATTTCTCCGCGCGACGAGCAAACAATGCGGTCGGCTCGACGCTCACGAATAAAATGGATTCCTGAGCCAGGTATGGGAGCTCCCCTTTTTTTAACGGTCATAATATATACTAGAGGTACCACTACAACTATTCCAACCATTGAAAGTCCCTAGAAAAAAATATTATTTTTTCGACTTTTGTCAGCTTTTGGCGATTTGGGACCACTGTGTGACAGTCCGCTATGCATATGCGGCGAGACAAAACAAACCCTCAAACCCGTCTTCTGGCAGTGTCCGGAAACACAGATATTTACTAATTCCCTCGTCGAGGCCCTATCTAGACTGAAAATTCCACCCCCGTCCGGGGCGAGAAAGCTTGCATTCAGCGACTCAGCAGAAGTTCAACGTTTAATGTACAACTTTGCAAAAGATATAAGTTACATATGCGCTCTTACATATACCTGACCACGGAGGCCCCCGGGGACACCTTCCAGATCCCCCTTTATTTGAATAAGGGAGCGAAAAGAAAAAGAAAAAAAGAATGTCTCTCTTGTTGTTTAAAAGGAAAAGAGGACGTTGAATCTAACTTAAGAAAAAGAGGTAGAAAAACAAAGGTAAGGAAGAAAGGAGAAACAAATAAAGACATAAGCAGAAAGGGAATTATATATATTATTATAACAATAATAAGTCAAAGAGTATTGGCATCCTCCCTCGCTTTTCTTTTTCTCTGAAAAGGGGGAGGGAAACAAAGCAACGATGACTACACTTTGTTGTTTATATAGTAATCAATCTGTGATACTTCTGTGATAAAAAAACGGGATGCCTAAAGAGATATGGACTTCGTATATCTTATAACGCTTTTTGCGTTATGGACAATTCAGAAAAAAATGCGGAGGGACGGGACCGGGATTCGAACCCGGGACCTCTCGATTGCCGGTCGAGTGCTCTTCCAACTGAGCTATCCAACCCACTACCGACATTATTTCCGAATTATCCATATGTGCACGATTTCGTGTTACAATCTCCCCTGCCAGAGTCGAGCTGCCATCTAGCGGCTCGCACTCGAACTCAAACGCAAACTCAACTCAAACGCAACGGGTACAACAGACTGGGATTGTCTGAGGGCGGGTATGAGGTACGGGAAGGGGTACTACAGGCGTCGGCCTGAGGGAGGAGTGGGGGAGCTTGGCTAGCAGAAAGGTGGGAGATGGATCTCAGGGATTTGGATTCTTTTTACACGGAAACCACGAAATTAATTTTCCGTGGTTATTCAGAGGCCGTGTCCCATTGTCGGGCGCCACTTATACCCACTACCGACATTATTTCCGAATTATCCATATGTGCACGATTTCGTGTTACAATCTCCCCTGCCAGAGTCGAGCTGCCATCTAGCGGCTCGCACTCGAACTCAAACGCAAACTCAACTCAAACGCAACGGGTACAACAGACTGGGATTGTCTGAGGGGGGTATGAGGTACGGGAAGGGGTACTACAGGCGTCGGCCTGAGGGAGGAGTGGGGGAGCTTGGCTAGCAGAAAGGTGGGAGATGGATCTCAGGGATTTGGATTCTTTTTACCCGGAAACCACGAAATTAATTTTCCGTGGTTATTCAGAGGCCGTGTCCCATTGTTGGGCGCCACTTATAACGCTTTTTGCGTTATGGACAATTCAGAAAAAAATGCGGAGTGACGGGACCGGGATTCAAACCCGGGACCTCTCGATTGCCGGTCGAGTGCTCTTCCAACTGAGCTATCCAACCCGCTACCGACATTATTTCCGAATTGTCCATATGTACACGATTTCGTGTTACAATCTATATGCATGGGTGCGTATTTGTATGTGTGCATGTATTTATCTACATGTATACAAGTATACTGGCCTGTATATATAGTCTTATATTTGGTAATTAATTCAAGTTTGTACATAAAAGTATTGATGTAATATGTCCAAGAGAAAAGTAAAGATATAAGAGGAGGAGGGAAAAAAGAGAGAGAGAGAGAGAGAGAGAGAGAGATTTACTGTTATTCGGGCAGCTAGAAATAAAAATCCTAATGCCTAGGGTAAAACAGGGAATCTCTGAGTAAGCTACTATATCGACCGACCTTCTAAAAAATGGAAGAGAGGAAGAGAAAAAGCACCAAAGTAAAAGCCATCAACGAGTCAGGTAGCGCCACTGAGTCACCTATGATCATTACAAGCGCTACGTAATAAACTATTGCGACATCCAACAAAGCGACATCGACATCCGACAAAGCGTCGGCCGGCACGATTCTAGTGGCCAGCTTCGATCGCCCCCACACATGCGGGCCCAAGCAAATTGTACAGAAGAAGAAGAAGCTCTACAACGTGCTCGAGCGCGTCCCGGCTTCCCGCCATTTCCGGCCACTTGTTGTCTCGTACTCGTGCATGCCACATGGTGTAACCTCGTGTTGAAGCGTTTACCGTAATCAAGAATTCACCGGTGGTATTTTGTTGTTATTAAAAAAAAGGAACATTTTTTGTATTTTTAAAAATACTTATTACTTATTTTCATGCATTATTTTAAATTAACTAGATTGTTAATCAATTTTTTTATTCCAATAGTACGACATTCTAAAAACTGTATGAATAAAAAATCTGCACAGGCCGTATTTATAAAATTCAAATTCTGCCATATTAAAAATATCGCAGAAATATCATAAATACGGCCAATGCAGATTTTGTATTCATACAGTTTTCAGAATATCGTACTTTTGGTATAAAAAAATAGATCAACATTTTATTTGATATTGTTTATAGTTTGCATATTGCTATTATTTTTGATTGATGAAAGTATTTCAAAAAATTCATGAATTAAAAAAGATAATTTCATATAATAATAATAATTTTGAATTTTTCAAAATACATTCATGAACAAAAAATAATTGCATTATATGAACTATGAACGGTATTAAATAAAATGTTGATCAATTTTTTTATACCTAAAGTAAAACATTCTGAAAGCTCTATGAATGAAAAATCTGCAATAGCCGTATTTATGAAATTCATATTCTGCCATATTAAAAATATGGCAGACATTTCATAAATACGGCTATTGCTGATTTTTTATTCATTCAGTTTTCAGAATGTCGTACATTCGGTATTAAAAAATTAATCAACATTTTATTCAATGTTATGTGTATAGTTTGTATAATGCAAAAATAATTGCTATATAAAAACTATAAACAATATTAAATAAAATGTTGATCCATTTTTTATACCAAACCCACACGGAACATTAGGGCCATGGGACGTCCAATATCCATACATGGTGGATGAATGCTCCATCCCAGGGACGTCTATGAGTATCCCTATCACTGCTAAAAGAAGTGCGAAACGGCACCTGTTCTATGTACTGGGAACATCCCTTATACGTACCTTGAGACGGTTTTTAGACGGACTAGACCCCAAAAAATGACGTCGGATTTACGTATTTAAGACGAATAAACCAGTGACCCGAAAGATGTCCAATAATCATCCATTATACGTCCCTTTATTTAAATAATTAATTCGTTATTAACTACACATTATTAATTAATTATAAACTTTGTTACTGATTATATAATATTCGGGGCCTACGAGATATCCATATTTTACAGAAAAAAAGAAAAAAAAACAGTTTTCGATTTTTCACACTGCGGTCACCCATCCAAGTATTGGACTCAAGGGGTACTGCTTAACTTTTCTAATCTCCTACCTACCTACCTACCTACCTACACTAACTTGACTTATTAGAAACTTATGCATGTAAAAACCTTATACGATGTAGTTTGCTGATATACTTATATATCTTTGTTTCACAGGCCTTGAATAATGTATAATCGTAATGAAATTTATAATTAATGGATAATGTGTAATCAATAGCGTTTAAATTAAGGGACGTATAATAGATGATCATTAGATATCTTTTGCAATATTGGCATTCGTCTTAAATACGTACATTAAATGTCACTTTATGTGGTCTATAGGTACCTCTAAAAAATATCTAAGGGTACGTATACGAAACGTTTTCAGCACATAGAATCGCTATCGTTTCGAATCTCCGATAATGGTTTAAGGAATGTCCCATGGACTTCCCCGGAATGAAATTTTCATCCAACTTAAATGATTATTGGACGTCCCCTGGCTGTTAAGTTACGCGCGGAATATATTTATAGCTCCAAAAATATGTGTCGTGGACGTCGAATAAACTTCCGCGTTATCCTTCGATAGATGTAATTTGTACGTACATACGACGGTCAATCGGCGTACCCATATCACAGCTGCCCGAAATACTTAAATGTACATCTAAATGACGAATGCTTTTGATTGGACAACACGCGATGGATCACACAGGACGTATATTGTATGTTCACACACGTACTATTTCTTAAGCTACAAATATACACAACACGGCCATCTATGGCATGTCCATAGGTAGACATTCAATAGCTTTTAATTCAGTATAGTAATTGGACATCTATTGGACGTTTCAGGTTCACGTCTATATGAAATCCTACATGGAACATCCGATAGACGTTCAATTGACGTCCTCCGAATGTGATTTTCGTTTACGAACCTGGAACGTCCAATGGATGTTCAATTACTATCCTGAATTAAAAGCTATTTAATGTCTACCTATGGACATACCATGGATGGCCGTGTTGTGTATATTTGTAGCTCAAGAAATAGTACGTGTCGTGGACATACAATATACGTCCTGTGTGATCCATTGCGTTTTGTCCAATCAAAAGTATACCATGGACCGTGTGGGAAAGTACGACATTCTAAAAACTGTATGAATAAAAAATCTGCAATGGCCGTATTTATAAAATTCAAATTCTGCTATATTGAAAATATGGCAGAAATATCATAAATACGGCCAATGTAGATTTTTTATTCATACAGTTTTCAGAATGTCGTACCTTTAGTATAAAAAAATGGATCAACATTTTATTTCATATTGTTTATGGTATGTATTATGCAATTATTTTTGGTTGATAAATATATTTCAAAAAATTCACAAAAATAAGTAATAAGTATTTTAAACAATTCTGAAAATCATGAATAAAAATGTATAAAAATAATTTCTGTATTATGTACACCCCCGCGCAAAAGTTTGGATACACCTGTCGATATTTTTTGCCGCACTAAAAGTTGCATGACTCCGCAAAAAAAAAAGATAATCAAATTTTTAAAGAAGCGTTTTGAAGGGGAGGAAATCAGCTTCATTTCCCCTTTTTGAAAGATTTTTTACGATTTTTTTTCGACCCGGTATGAATTTTTGAACGTGACCGTTTTTTGGCTTCTTTTCGACCATCGCGAAATGGGCGCACAGCTTAAGGGCATTTTTTTCGGCTTTTTCATCTGCGGGATATTTAAAAGGATACGCAAACACTTCATTTTTGTCCTTAAAATATTTTCGTACGATTTTTTCTTGCAAAGTTATTTCACTTTTGGCTAAAAAAGACAAATTTTAAAAGATGCAACGTAACTTGAAAACTATAGAGTTTGAAAGAAAATGTCAAGTACAAAAAAAGTAGCGTAGATATACGCGGAAACGTCTGGGATTATTTCAGAATTCTCCTATAAAATTTTTTTTTCTACTATTTTTGCTCGAAACTCGAAATCGTGTCTGATTGAAATTTCCGTACTTGGTGATACAATAAAAATCTGAAAAAATTCAGCAATATTTGGTATGCTATAGACAACAATTATTAATAATAATACTGCCCGAAAGTTATTGATAAATTGTTTAAACAATTTCTTAATGACTTTTGGCCAATATTATTATATTGATCAACAATAATCAATAATTAATATTGATCATTATCGTTCATAGCATGTCCAAAGTTGCTGAATTTTTTCAGATTTTTTTCAACATTTTTTCAACATGTTTTTTAGAAAAAGCTCGAAGACCTATAATAACATGTTGAAAACAATCTGAAAAAATTCAGCAACATTTGGCATGCTATGAACGATAATGATCAATATTAATTATTGATTATTGTTCATCAATATAATAATATTGGCCAAAAGTCATTAAGAAATTGTTTGAACAATTTATCAATAACTTTTGGGCAGTATTATTATTAATAATTGTTGTCCATAGCATACCAAATATTGCTGAATTTTTTCAGATTCTTATTGTATCACCAAGTACGGAAATTTCATTCAGACACGATTTCGAGTTTCGAGCAAAAATAGTAGAAAAAAAAATTTTATAGGAGAATTCTGAAATAATCCCAGACGTTTCCGCGTATATCTACGCTACTATTTTTGTACTTGACATTTTCTTTCGAACTCTATAGTTTTCGAGTTACGTTGCATCTTTCAAAATTTGTCTTTTTTAGCCAAAAGTGAAATAACTTTGAAAGAAAAAATCGTACGAAAATATTTTACGGACAAAAATGAAGTGTTTGCGTACCCTTTTGAATGTCCCGCAGATGAAAAAGCCGAAAAAAATGCCCTTTAGCTGTGCGCCCATTTCGCGATGGTCGAAAAAAAGCCAAAAAACGGTCACGTTCAAAAATTCATACCGGGTCGAAAAAAAATCGTGAAAAATCTTTTAAAAAAGCGAAATGAAGCTGATTTCCTTCCCTTCAAAACGCTTTTTAAAAAATTTGATTATCTTTTTTTTTGACGGAGTTATGCAACTTTTAGTGCGGCAAAAAATATCGACAGGTGTATCCAAACTTTTGAGCGGGGGTGTATATACGTAAAATCTTATTTCAGGTACCCATCTTTAACGGAATACCGTTCTATTTGTTTGCCGGTATGAAAACCGCAATGCAAACGAGATCAACAGTCTGCGATGTCAATACCCGAGCGATCACAAAAAGCTGGCGTAATTTGGTGCGGCACACAGTAGGAGAAAAGCCCAAAAACTTGGCCAAAACCCCAAAAAATAAATTTTCGAAATAGGGTCAGTTGAGTAGTCATTGAGGTAGAGGACTAGTAACTGCATTCTATTGTGGAAGGGAAAGCCCTTTAAGTGTATACCTGCGCCGCAGCGTCAGTTGGCAGTTAGTGTTCGTGAAGAGTGTACGTGTCACGCGCTGAACAGACGAAAATAACGCTGACTTCAAAAACCCATAACTTTAAAGTGACGGGTTTAATTTCAATTCTGCAACATGGATACGACTTCTGGAAGTATGTAGAACATATTTTTACATCGGTTGAATCTAAACTTTATGTATAAATGATTGAAATGTAGTATAGCCTTTGGCATAAATAAAATTGAATAATTTTGAAAACTTATATTTTCAACGGTCCGAAAAGTTATATATTTTGTCACATTTTGCAAAGCTCCTAGTCTCGGCCTTTAGTTTAATGTATAAGCTTTCGAAATTTACAAGAGTTACCTGCGGAAAACGTGCGTCTTGTCCGTTATGATTTTTTTCGCATCGTGCGGTAGCCAAGCGTGCACGCGGCACTATTGAGCAGCCTCTGCGCCTCTACCTGAGAATGGGTGAAGTAGCATCATAACGGACAAGACGGCTGTTATACGCTTGAAATAAATTATTTTAATATATATGTATGTGTGTTTATATATATATATATATATATATATATATACATATTAAAATCAACCACATAAAAATTTCTGAAATATGAATGAAATGTTATAACATTTAAATAAAATATTTGAATGAATATATATTATATAGTAAGCAAAGCTTTCTTTTAACCAAATCCATGTCAATATTTTCTGTCTAATTTTTTTTAAATTATTTCAATTATTGCGGTTATTTATTTGGTAAAATAATGTACATTGTTCAAGTTAACCTGCAGCAGACGAATTTTGCGCCGAGATTGAAGCCGTGCCGGGAGTTGTAATAGATACAAACTCGGATAATGATTCTGACTCCGACTCCGACTCCGATTACGATTTTGATTAAGAATAAAATTTTCTATTTTTGAAACGTTCCGTATGTATTTTGGAAATAAAAATATTAATTGCGTAGAATACACTGTTAACGTTTATTTTATTATGATGATTTTTTTTATATATTAATTTATCTATTTAGCAGGATACTCGGCCATTTTGTCTATAACAACTTGCTGTAAGCTCTTTGTTGCAAGTTATAAACAATAGATATTGGATTGGTAATCAGCGACCTTGAAAACCCGTATATACCAATTTTTGTCAACATCTGGTAACTTTTTCACGTTCATGTCGGCCATATTGGATCGGCTATTTTTTTTACGATAATTTGGCTTGCGGATTCGTAATGAGCGACCTTGAAAACCCGTAAATACCAATTTTTGTCGACATCTGGCAACTTTTTAACATTCATGTCAGCCATATTGGATCGGCCATTTTGTTTACGATAATTTGGCTTTCAGATTCGTAATCAGCGACCTTGAAAACCCCTGTAAGCCAATTTTCATTTCCGTCAAAGGTCATTTGAGGTTTTGGCCAGGTTTTTGGGCTTTTCTCCTACTGTGCGACGACAAGGATCCAATAGGCCCCATGCAGGGGAAGAAAAAGAGGCTGCGGCGCCGACGAATAAAACCCGTGGAAAGTGACTCTGACACTCCAGACGATCTCGAAGAAAATGCAACCGAGCACACGGAGAGCGACGAATGCCCTCTCCCCCTAACTCAACACGTGGATCCTCTACCTGAGCATGACGCCACACCCTGCTCCAACATCAAGCAGTCCCGAGATTTATTGCACACTCGAAAAGACAATTTGACCTATTTCGTCTCGGTTGAGGGTCAACCTTTGGACGTAGGGGCCACCTTACTAAAGGAAAATAATAATTATCTACCGAATAAAAAATAAAAATTGAACCAAGCACAGACTATAAAAAAGGGAACGAAATTCTATATAGCATTGCCTATCTCTGAAAATAACAAAGAAAGCCCCACGATAATACTCGAAAATATAAAACAAACTTTAGCGTCTTGTAAAAATTTGATCGAAAAGATGAACTTAGCAACAATCAGTATTGCAAAATCACAATACATGTGTAATATTCCGTGGGAAGACATTTTGGATCAGTTGAAGAACATACTAGCATCTGGTGAGTTAAAAATAATCATTTGTAACGGGCTTGTACGTCAACCCCCCTCGGATTTACAAAATGAAATCATTCAAGAAATGCACAGTTCACCTATCGGCGGACATAGAGGAGTGAGTAAAACTTACAATAGAATCAGACATAATTATTATTGGAAAAATTAAAAATCGGACGTACCACAATATATACAACGTTGCTTGCAATGCCAGTTAAAAAAATTAGTCCGAGTGAAAACAAAACAACCAATGATGATTACTGACACTCCTGCCACAGCTTTTGATAAGATAGCAATGGATATCGTGGGCCCAATGATAGAAACTCAGAAAAATAACGAATATATATTGACCATACAAGATCAACTGACTAAATTTTCCATAGCAATTCCCATACCCAATTCCACCGCGATAACGATCGCAGAAGCATTCGTAAAAAGATTCATTTGCAATTTTGGGGTACCGAAAGCCGTTTAACCGATCAAGGTAGTAATTTCTTGAGCGATTTATTTAGACAAATTGCAAAACTATTGAAAATCCGCAAGTTAAGAACTACGGCCTTTCACCCGCAATCCAACGGGTCATTAGGAAGATCGCATCTTGCACTTGGCGAATATTTAAAACATTACACTTGCAAGGAACACAACTGGGACGAATGGATCGAATTAGCAATATTTAATTACAATACGAACGTGCATGAGGGAACCAAACATACTCCTTACGAAATGGTATTTGGGAAAATTGCTAGAACCCCCTCGAACCTACCCCTCGGTGATGCAGACAAAATAGCCACGTACGACGGGTATTTAATTACCCTTATTACCCAAATTCACGAAATACAACAAAACGGCCGCGACAATTTGATCAAAGCTAAAGAAAAAGCAAAAATTATCCATGATAAAAAAATTAATCCAATCCAATTTAAGGTTGGCGAACCAGTGTTTTTGCTTAAAGGGCCGAAACCCGGAAAATTAGCAGATCAATACACTGGACCACATGAAATAACAGAAATTTCACCTAATGGTAACGTCAGAATAAGAATAGAGAAGAACACAAATGTAGTGCACCCTAATCGCTTGCGGAAATCGCACATTCCGATACCAATAGGAAAAGAGTAAGAGGGAACTTCTCTCTCTTAAACATACCATACACTACTTCGTCCTTTACTGCAGTATTTAAAAAAAAAACCCTCTCGTGAAAATCATATTTCAGCAATTAACAAAATAAGGATCAACCATTAAGAAACTTAATCTTTAAAATAACAATCATATAGAGCGTGTCTAAAAACAAAAAAAAAACAAAAAAACACAAGATAAAAAAGGAAGAGAAAGAGGATATGTATGTATCTATACGTGTCAAAGGGATAGAACCTTGCTTATTAAAAATTTAATGGGCTTTAAACAGGATGTCGGAACACGTGATAGGCCCACGTAGCGAGGAAGTAAGATTGGCAAGCTTTAAAAACTGGAAAAACCATGTCGTGGATCGGCGAGAATTGGCCGCTGCAGGTTTTTTTTATCTCCAATAGGGAGATTCCGTCAGATGTTTCTCGTGCCGCACCACGATAGGCAAATGGGAGAAAGGAGACCGACCAATGGATGAACACCGAAGATGGAACGGAATTTGTAATTTTATACAAAATGTAACCTGTGGTAACGTGCCACTGGATACGGTCCCCAAGGATATACCGTTGCCAGAGACAAAAGGAGGAGACGTCTGCGGGGCATACAAGCCCGAACACAGACAAGCTATACCAGAAAAATACTTAGTGAAATTGCCAGAATCAGAGAAGGTAGTATCGAAAGCAGTATCGACTCCCGTACAATTTGCTTGGATCCCCGAACATCCCGAGTATCAGGATTACAAGAAAAGATACGAAACTTTAAAAACACAAAACTGCCCAAAAGAATCAATAGCGAAGTCAAAGTATTTGGCGGAGGCAGGATTTTTCTACAACAGTAAGATCGACGAAACGATATGTCACCAATGCGGGGGGGTGGGACTGAGGAATTGAGGAGAAGGGGAAAACGCGTGGGCTCAACATATCTTGTGGTTTCCAAGATGCGAATTTTTATATGAAACGCTTGACGCAATCAGAATAATAAATTATCATGTTCAGTGGCTGCAACTCGAAAAAGCGAATGTCATAAAGCAGACCCACCAACAAGTAACTCCCGTTGGCATGTGCCAGAGCCGGACAAAAAAAATTTCCAGCCATGCGGGCACTCCATCACTTGCACCTCATGCATCAAAAGAACCAGCTATTGCCCAATCTGTGGACAAAGGGTCGCCGGTTCGAGTCAAGCTATAAGGGATCAAGAACGTCAGTAGAGTATGAGAATGAAATAAAGAGAGACGGAGAGCGCTTTGGGAAAACTCGGTCATGGTTTTTCCGCTTCCTCGCTCGCCCTGTGCTCCTGGTCGAAAGGCCCCATCCGAAAAGGAAGAAAAGAGGGGGAAGCCGTGGGGACTCACACTACAACTGCGACAATTTCACCTCCTCTCTCGTAGAAAACCTTGACCTCAACACTCCATGAAAATACTAAAAATTTAACAAACAAAAAAAGACCATAAACAAACAATAAAAAGATCCGAGAATAACAATAAATTAACTTGAACAAATCAAGTTCATAAGCAAAAAAAAACACTATCACAAACCCATCATCACAGAGAGTTATCAATCAATATTTCAATTGCTTGATAGGAACATGGAACCCCGGAAAATAAGATCATCCAGGAAGAAGCTAGGCCAATACCGACATCCAGTGCCCGAAATACTGCCGCTAACAATAAACAGAGTACTGCCGACAAAACTTGCACCAGGAAGCCATGAATTAATTTGTTATTGGAAAATAGCCCTACATCTGGAAATTTCTAACTATCGGATCGAATTATACGTGCCGCCCGAATGGAAATCGTTAAACCATCACTGTCAAGAAGAATGGGTTGGAAGAATGAGAGATAACCCATACGAGGATATAACATTAGGGGGAATGAAGTATCATTGGACACATGAGGCACTGGTACCATATGGACAGAAATACGATTTGATACCCATCCCGGGAAGGAACGGAGTACCCGACGTTGTGGAAGAAGTGCCTTATTTTAACAATCCCAGGGTTATGTTCTCCAACGGAAAAGATTTGCCCGTCAGAATTAATCGTATCCTTCCGCCCTACATAATGGGAGGAATGGAGTATATATTTTGTTATTGGAAGATCATACTTCCGGGAAAATACAGACAAACAGTGTATGTACCCCCGGAATGGAGACTTCTAACGCCCAAAGCACTAAAAAATTGGTGCATCATGCTTGCTGAGAACATGGGAGAGGACATTACGCTGGGCGGAGTGAGATACACCTGGAATGGGAACGACAGCATCCCCGAGGGTCAAATAATAAGACTTTAAGACACAAGGGGGTTCGGAAAATTCGATCACGCCACAGACGAAGAAGAAGAAATGCAGGATGATGATAAACCAACCAGATTCGCGTGTCAGAGAAGGACGGAGAGAACCCCTATCTATTACGACTTAAAAAAACCCAAGAATACCAAAGTCAAAACCCAAAATGAGCGGAAAAACATCTACGAAGAAGCATGCCGTCCCCCCACTCCACATCAACCTCAGCGCGAGACCGACCCACTCGACTCATGCAACCACACACAAGGAAACAAAACGATGAGGACATCCGATCCCCGCGAAATGGTAAATAAAGTGATAGAAGTATTCCACGATAAATTAGGTATAACTGGAGTCAAGCAACACATAGAGGAGAAAGACGAAACATATGTAATGGGAGAAATAAAATGGACATGGGGATTTGAAAATGCAAACTCCAGTCGAGAACAAAGATCGATCGGAACCCAAACCCAGAAATCAAGTTACTCAACGGAAGTTTAAGAACAAATACAAATTGGAACCGGAACATGCACTTGATGTTTCAATTCTTGTGTATCAAAAAGCGGTAATTGAAAGGAGAAAGAGAAAGGGGCTAGACGGAAGTAATAAATAATAACAAAATTGTTGTTACCCTTCTACCAACACTTTCTTAATTTTTTTCCTCTCCTCCTTTTTCCCTCTTCATCTCTCTCGCTCTCTCCTCTTCTCTCTATAGAAAGGTGTATGGAATAGGTGAAGACAAAGAAGCTCGACAGTTTACTAATAAAACCGGAGCACAGATTAAAAACATACATTCAAATTTTTGAAAAAGAAGAAAAGAGAACGGCCTCCAAATTGCAAGTTCAGGCATTATTTTTTTTTTTTAAGGTTTACAAAGGGAGAGAGATGAAAAAGAGCTCAACAGTTCAGTAATAAAACTGGAGCGCGAATTAAAACATGCATTTAATTTTGAAAAAGGAGGAAAAGAGAAAACGGCCTCAACAATTGCCAATTTTATTATTTTGAAAAATTTATAAAAGGAAGAAAGATAGAAAAGAGCTCAACAGGTTACTAATGAACCCGGAGCAAAAATATTAATCTGAGAAGTAAAAGCTGAAAAACATACATATTTCTTGAAGGAAGAACCTGGAAATCATAAAAGTGGCATCTGTTTCCTCCTGTATCCCCTCTCCATCAGCTTCCCTACGATTTTCGCACCTTTTTCCTTTTGCGCATCCCCTCTCTACCTCATGCTTCCTCGCGATACACGAACAAGAACATAACATGTGAACAACAAAATCCCAACGAAGACGAATAAAAAACGAGAAAACGACGAGATCTAGAAGCAAGCGAATAAACGCGATGAAGAAGACCAACGAAATACAACGAAAACAACGATGAAAACACGACGAGGATTTGGAAAAAGAGAGAAGGAGTTCTTCACGAAGAAAAATCATTTTCTCTTTTATTCGTAAAGAAATCTTCAAATAAGAGAAAAGAATTTGAAATATAATAATTTATTCAGGAGAGAGGACAACCTCTCTTCTCACCCAAACTCTAACCCTCAATGCAATAGATCCATTAGGGAAAATAATATTGAAAAAAATTGGAAAAAAATCGGAAATTGATAAAAAAAAAGGAGAGTAAAAAAAAAAAGAAACCCAAAAAGGAAAAAACCGCCACCCTATTTTTTACAGGGGTAATCGTCGTCCCAACACTCCGCGCTTTGCCAGGGGTAAAGGTCCGGGCGTGGTACGGCAATAGCGCCCAGGGACTCCGCGAGTTCCGCCAGACTCAGGCTCCCGTGGCCAGAGCCCGCGTCCTCCATGGGCATGGGTGACGGGGGAGGCGGATTATAGCCGCCTCCAGCCGGAGCTACGAACCTCGCTGGATGCACGTAAAACGGCACTCTCCCACGGGCCTGGGGATTCCTCCTGGTCCGGACTGCCGGCGGAGGTGACGAGGAGGGCTGATAGAGCCCGCCAAAGACCCTGAGGACGATCCTCGCCGGGGTCGTAAGGGCGTTGCGCTTGTCACGGGCCCGAAGGATTCTCCGAGCCCTGATAACTGCTCCCGGAGAATTGTCGTCCCCGACGAGTTCATGGATCCGGGGGTCCACGTTCACCCACTCGAAATTGCGACGGTATATCCCCTCGGGTATTACGTCATCTGAAAAACAAAACCCACTCGTAATTATTAACAATAATAGCAATAATAATATAATAATAATGGTAATAAACAATGAAAAAAAATTACCAAACGCGGAGTCATCGGAATCGCACGATTCCGGGGCGTAAGCCTTCCGGGGGCTAGAAGAGGCCGACGAATTCGGAGACGCAGGGGAATCCGGAATGTCATCTGGAAAAAACGAATAAGAAAAAAAACCATGATTAAAATAAACAAATAAATAAATAATTAAATAAATAAATATAATAGAATAAAAAAGATAATAGACTAAAAATCGGGATGTCGGAGTTGGGCAATTCTGGGGTACAGGTCCTTCTCCAAGGGACCGGGGAAGCAGGAGACCCGACGGAGTCCGGAGAGTCCGGAGAGTCTGCAATAACTGCTGGAAAATAAACATTTATTAATAAAAAAATATGTATATTGAATAAACAATTCAAAAAAAACCGGAAAAAAAAAACAGAAACTTACCATGAGCTTTGGAAGAGTGAAAATGCGAAGACTGGCTTTCCATAGTTGATATGCACTGTTCGTTCGTGTCGTTGAGAAAAATCAAGACTGGTAACGAAAAGTGCGCGACACGCGTTTTCAAAACCCTTCAGGGCCTCAGAGCCCCACTTTGGTCACCTCAGACTCACCCCGTTTCCCAACAAGAGCAAGTGAGATAAGATATAGGACTTGACCGGGGTAAAAAATTTCCGCCAATTTCTAGGAAAGAGACCCCCCATTTCCGACTCACCTTCCCTCCTTCCACAACAATTTTCCATTTTTACCCCCGGCTGCTTAAAAAATGTCCCCGCCCAAGCAAAACCATGTAGGAATTATTTTTCCTCTCAGTTACAAAATTATAAAGTTTAGATAAATAACACCCTAAGCAACAAAAATTCAAAGTTTAAACTAAAGAAAATTTAAACAGTAAATACCCTATAAACACTAATGAAAAAGAGGTGAGAAAATCGGACTCGTATAAGCAAAGATACTCCTTTGAACGAAGAACGACAGAAGCTAACAGCAAAATGAAAAAAAATGCCTGCAAAATGGAAAAATAAAGAGGAAAAAATTTCTCGAACTTATTCTTACCAATTTTGTTTTACCAAAATCTAATAAGTAAACAATCTTATCTACTACCCTGAACGAATGTAACATTTTAGTACAATATCTCGCAAATAATCGAAACTAGAAGACGCTAATTTCCTAATTATTACCCAAAGGAAGGAAGATATCCCAATTATATAAATTTTCAACCCCACGCGATTTTTGCCAGACTTAACGAACTCTTTCAATAATGATATAGTCCCATGCAAAATTTCTATACGATATTCCAAAATCGCACAAGTAAAGCACTTACACTAGTTTTCGGAAAAGAATGGATATAGAACTAATAAAATTTGAATCTTTTGCTCGATTTACCGGAATAAGGAGAGCTTAATAACTATACCAAACTAGAACAAAGTCCAAAAACAATATTTTGGAAATAGCGGAAGTAAGAGCGTTTACGCCCTTGCTAGAAGTGAATTTTTTTCCCTCCTCGTCTCCCCTTTTCATTCTCTCTTTCCTCCCTGTAATATGATACCCCGGCGTTTGGGGATGTTTCGGACCATCGCCATAAAGGGGTCAATTTTTTTCCCCTTTTTTTATATTTTTTTTTAATAAAAAAAGGGGAAAGGAAAGGCCTTAGAAAAATGGTTTCCGCGCACTAAAAGAGTGAAAGCGCGGTCTGGGAACACGAAAAAGCAATTTCCGGCGAAAATTCACATTCATAGCTATAGCCCTTCACGACATACTCTTTATAACTACTCGCTCTTACAACTACAGACGGCCGATAATTTTTATTTTTTATTTTAGGGACGGTTGCACTCCACGGACGGTCACTTTAACAAGTCTCGACTTTTCTTTTTCTCGCTTCAGAAAGCTTCACGATTGTACATATACGAGTATATGTATATATATATGTATATATGTAGGATGTATGTGTTTAAGAGTTACTCATTCCTTGTAAATAAATCAAATTGCAAGAGAATGAGGAATCGATACTCATTGACTTTGATGATCCTGTATCTACTATCGAAATCGAACACCTGTTCGGGATTGATTGGATTTGACTGTGGAGGGGTGACTACTAACATCACCACCCTTTCACTACTGGAGGTAGGAGAATGTGACCTCCCTCAAGCGGAAGTAAATGTTACACAGGTTTACATTCAATTGATCCAATTAAATCAATTTTCTTCAATCAAAGTAACTCAATGTAAAGTTGAAATTTTTCGTTTCATGAAAAAGTGTGGAATGTTTTCACATAATTCCGAGGTATCAAATGGACAGTTGGATTATGTGCAAGACGTCTCTCGTGATACTTGCAAGGATATGTACGGAGGAAAGATAAAAATCGGGAAAACAGAAATTGATGGGCTTAGAGGCAATGAATCAACAAGTAGACCAGTGCTTATTGCAGGAACAGTAAATGGTGGAGGAGCATGTACCGGAGCATCATATTCCGACCCGTATGGTACATGGAGCGATGTGCTGGTACAGGGGACCGTAAAAATAACGATGCAGGATTATACCGCACAGGTCAACACGGAAACGAACAAAATACATTTAAGATCAGGGGTAACGTGTGAATTATCAGCCACACGCTGCATAGACATGGACGGTGGAAACACCTTCTGGGACCCTGTTCCCGAAAACAGCTGTCAACCCGAACAATTCGGAGTTCTTCACGAAGGGAACGCCAATAAACTTATTGACCTCAATTCTCAAAAAAGGCGAACCATCTATTCGTTGGTCGAAGGAGATGTGACTTTCGCTCTTTCCACCAATAAATATATGGCACTATGCGAACATAAGCTTTTTCGCACAGAACACCCAAAATTATTAATAGTAGAAACAACAAGAACGGATGCATTTGTAAAAGCAACTCCAATTTCCGTATCGAATCTTGATATTTTCCCGTACGTCAATTCAAAATTTGTGTATGTGGAAAAACACGTTCGAAGCCAAATGCAACAAATGTATAAAGACATGATGATGCAACAATGTAACCTGGAGCGACAGATGTTATTGAATAATATCGCACACGCTAGGCACACGCCCGACGAATTTGCATACAACCTAATGAAAGAACCCGGTTATATGGGAGTCATGTCCGGCGAAGTGGTGCACATTGTTAAATGCATACCTGTAGACGTGCAAATAAGAGACACGGTCGAATGCTACAACGAGATGCCTGTAGCTAGAGGAAATTTTTCTTTTCATTTAACTCCACGCACACACATATTAATAAAAACGGGCACTCAAGTAACCTGCAATCGCCTTACCCCTCCGATGTACAAAATAGACGGAGAATGGTACGGTTTAGGACCCAAACCATACAACGTATTGACCCCTACAATAATTTTACCCACAACAAAAGCAACATCGAAATATTCAAACATAAATTCTTCAGCATCAAGCGGAATTTATTCACAACGTGATTTGAACGAATTACGAGACCGTATTATGTTCCCCGCAGAAAAATCCACTATTCTAAATTCTATAGCTCGAGGGATATCCGGAGCACCCACAATTACGCAAGGCGGAACGATCTCTAATTTATTCGATGAAAAAGCATTCGATAAATTATTGAAATCTAGTTGGGATAAAACCTGGGGAAATTTCATGAAATTCAGTCACATCAGCGCCGGATTCATCGGAATATTAATAATATGTAGGATAATCAAATTAATAGTGGATACCGTAATTCATGGTTATGCCCTGCACACCGTGTACGGCTGGTCGATATATTTAATCGGTGCCATTTGGGATTCTGTAACTCATCTTTTACTGCATTTAAGCAGACGAGCTTCAAGATCTAACTCCGACGATAAAAATGAACGAAAATCGAATAAAAATGACAAGCCAGGACCCCCCAAACCCCCGACATACGTAAAACTACAGCAAGATGACTGGGATCTCTCCTTTCCCCCCTACACTTTCACAGGACCATTAGAAAATAATATCGAATCCCCTGGAAATAAAATAAGCACTCTACAAGGTTACCAAGAACCCCAACAACTATATTTTTTGCCAAAAAGCCTTGAAAATTCAAATCAATTCACTGCAACGCTCGAAAGAGGAAATTATTTCCACGGAGGTGCTACAGGACCATCTTAAAACATACAAGCCCCTCAAGCACCAGATTTGGAGAATAAAAACCTTGGAAATACTCAGGATGTTTCAGCCATTTATCAAGGCCCCCAAATATTTTGCTTTGAAAATGATTTCGCCGGGGATACACACGAACCCCCGCATTACAAAAGCCCCCGTTTCACAAGTTTCATGCCAAAACGCGTTCAACAATCAGACGCACAACCTATTTATATGAAAATGACAGGTTTTTAACTAACCCCAATAGATAGAACGAACTCTGTTCCGCCAACTCGGCCAAAATCAATGAAAGACGTAACCGATGAGAAGGACAAAATTGAAAAGTCTTCACCTCTCTATCCAACTCTCGGTAGAATAAGCGGAGCAAAAAGAAAGGAAGAACCTCAGCCCGAAAAAAGAACCTCCACACTCTTCACATTTGCATCGGGTTCTAACCAAAGCGAATCTAATGTGTAGGAAGGAATTCAAATAACTGATATTCAGGAAAGGTGGAAAAATCACAATACATACAACCCCCACATAATCAGAAAACGCTTGTTCGATCACACCGCCAATCAATAGTATTGTTTTTTTTTTATTGTTTCCCATGATGTCGGGTGATAATTTTTTCGTAAATTTTCTACAAGACTTGGAAGATCTGCTAAGCTTGGTGAGTGTTGAGGATCGAGAGGATGTAGGAAAAGCTATCGAATGTCTATCTGATATACAGGGTTCCCATAATAGTATGCTGTACAACCATCTCCTTGCTCAGGTGTGGTCCTTGGATGACTACTTCACTGTTAATCGACTTCCCATCATGAATAATTATACGACTCTCATCTGGAAATGCAATTTTTTGTACTCTACTCTTGACCAGGTTCTCCCCCTCCCGGAAATGACTTGCAAATTACAGGAAGAAAAGTCAAATTCTCTTATCGCAGAAATATTGCTCCAATTATTAAAAACAAAAGAGTCTCTCTCTCTTCAGGATGCATTTTTTCGGTAGGGTGTCATATTCCCCAAAAGTCATAATCCCCAAAAGTCATAAGCCCCAAACAGAAAACAGTAGAGCACCGTCCCATCTAATGGAATGCACAAAGTTCATGGCTGTAAATGACAGGACGAATTAGTACCTGTCAAACGATTGATGGCGTTGCAGTCTCGTCGAGATTGCAGACTCCTGAGATTAGAAACGTCAAAATAAATACGTTTGACAAGTTGAGGGAAAGTTTCGCTCGACAAGAGGAACGAGGTTAAAACGCACATATTGCCATATTCGACAAGATTGTGAAACGTCAAATTCGAAGAAGCGAGAAGTTTTGATCGACGAGAACAACGAGAGGTTAAAACGCAAACGTTGGACGACATCGAGGATGAGGATGAGGATGAGGATCGACATTGAGTTTCCAGGTAAGCCGGATGCTTTCTCTCAGCTCCGACGTTGCAACGTCAATCTCTGATCCATGATGGATTTAATTTCTTTGCAGGATACATATAAAAGCTGGTTCTTCTTACATCGCAGATGCTTCTGGGAGAGATACAACGAGACCTCGGACGAGACGATGAGCTGCAATGTACCGCTGACAGCCGATTAGAATTTCACAATCACAAAGGTGCGTTGACTGAGGCATAAAGTGTGCTTTCCAATTAGAGCACAGCCGGGCACGGTGCGATACTGTGTCCATCATTGCGCGTTCCAACTGCAGCATTGTGTCGCACTTTTGGACACAGCAAATTGTTGTGTTCAAGCGTTCTGTGCCGTCAGGTATAACAACGAGTCGACTCGCGTTCCAACAAGCACTGTTTGCACAATCGCACCGTGCGGCACAGTGTCCATCATTGCGCGTTCCAACTGCAGCATTGTGTCGCACTTTTGGACACAGCAAATTGTTGTGTTTAAGCGTTCTGTGCCGTCAGGTATAACAACGAGTCGACTCGCGTTCCAACAAGCACTGTTTGCACAATCGCACCATGTGGCACAGTGCGACATGGTGTCGTTCAATTGGAAAGCACACAAATTCAATATCACGTGCTCCTCTTGTACCCCAATTTCAATCTTCATCTTTCAGGTAATATGATTCCATAAGTTCATACCCACCAGAGAATTCTCGAGCTTCAAGTTTCTTGCAGGATCTTGCGACCTGATTCGTCGCTCTGAAGACTGAGGAATAAAAAGGCCAGAATGCCGCTTACATGACCGTGTTTACGATTAACGGACACAACAATATCTCGTTTCAACATGTTGAAACAATATCTCGTTTTAATATATATATGTACATGGTGAATGATAATAACAAATAAGCAATGTATACTCAAGGGCTGAACACACGGGCAGCACTAAAAAAAATTTTTTTCGCGATGAAGATGCATTTACTCCTTGGCACCGAGATTATTTTCATCTTATGCAGACGATTAATACTGCCAACCTTGTTTTCTGCTTGTAATAATAATCGATGTCCATCTTTAGATTCCCGCTCTTCCACGATTTCAGATCCTTTACATTTTACAGGAGTGATTTCTGTAAAATGAAAAAAAATTTGCGGGGAATCTCGTAAATATAAATGTGTTGATAAATGAAAGTTACATTTTATTAGTCATAACCGTAACGGGTTGTGCCATCACAAAACATATTAAGCTTTATTTCGCTTTTTCCCAAAAATGTTTTCGATTTTTGTTTTACCCGGTCAGGGTTGCAAAAACTGCATTACTTTTTTTGATTCATTTGCATTTTCATTAACCATTAAATTTTAATGGTTAATGGAAATAATTATAATTAACCATTAACCATTAAATTTTAATGGTTAATGATAATTATTTCCATTAACCGTTAAACGTTAATGGTTAATGAAAATGCAAATGCATTAAAAAAAAAATGCATTATTTGCAGCCCTGATTCTGCTACGCTACGACCAAAATTATGATATTCTGCTACGCAGAGGCCATATTATGATACTTAGCTAAGCGAATGCCAAAATTGTGATATTCAGTTATACGAGGTCCAATATTAGGATATTGAATGAGCTATGAGCTATGCGAAGGGGAAATTATGATATTTAGCTATGCAATGGCCAAAATTGTGATTATTAGCTATGCGAAGGCCAATGTTATGATATTGAGCTATGCCAAGCCAAAATTGTGATATTTAGCTACTCGCAGGCCAAAATTGTGATATTCTGTTATGCGAAGGCCAAAATTATGATATTTAGCTACGCTAAGGCTAAAATTATGATATTCTGCTATGCAGAGGCCAAATTATAATATTTAGCTATGCAGAAGCCAAATGTTGATATTTAGCTATGCAGAAGCCAAATGTTGATATTTAGCTATGCAGAGACCAATATTATTATATTTACCTATGCGAAGGCCAATATTATGATATTGAGCTATGCGAAAGCCAAACTTGTGATATTTAGCTACTCGCAGGCCAAAATTGTGACATTCTTCCATAAGATTAGCGAAACATCTGTATTTGGGGTCTTTGCCGAGTCAGGTAATTTTTTGTTTAGCGTGTTCTATGGGAACGATTGCGTTGACTACAGGATCGCCACGGCTAACTGCTTCGGTTAGCCGAAATAAAACTTGCACAACAAATTCTTATTAATTGAATTGAATAAGAATATTTATTGGTAAAGGCAACTGTTAACTGAAATTAGTTACAAGATATTTGAACGGAATAAAGCAGAGATACGCTCCTACTCTACTATTCACAGTGTATCTTTCGCGATCACGAGTTCGGTACTCGAGGAAATCTGAAGAGACGCGCGGAGTCGTCCTTGCTGTTCCTCTCGCTGCCCAAATCTAACTGCCTCCCTCTGCAGCGTTCGAGTCCTTAAATAATCCGTATCGCTTGTCACGTCATTGTTTGTGATATGCGATGAGAGAAAGTGCATGAGTAATGCACAGAGCATTTCTCGGACACTTTTCCGTTAGCGATGATGACAGTGCCTATCTGGCGCTTCGATATACATTTTCCAACAAGGAAAATGTATTGAAGAGCCCGAGATACAGATGCTTACGTGCTCCGACCAAAGTGCGCACTTGGGACTCGATCTTCGCCCGGGTCAAGCCGTAGTCGGGGAGTGTGTCATGCAAGGCCCAGATAGGAAGCCTCGTCGGTTGTCGCTTGGTGAGGCGTCCGTGGTTATCAATTCAAACGATGATCGTTCGTCATTGCTAACACCCCCACCAGTAGACTGAGGTACGTCCTCGTTCCTCGACTTCAAGGTGCGCGCGAGCAGCTTCTGGTTCGTCTTCTGGAGCTTGGCCAATCGCTTCTCGGTCCTGATTTGTTGCATCGTGGTTTTTCTACAACAAACTCGAAACAACCATGTTATTACTCCAAACTTCCACATGGCAGTCATCAACCCTCCGACGAGAAATAGCGAGGCTATCCCTTGCAAGGATGGGAATACTATTCCCTTTATATTAGCCCAGGAGTTGTTTACCAACAACTTGACCTGATGACTGTCAAGGGTTCCTCGGAGCTCCCTGAGGCTGGTGCTGTACTTATCGAGCGTGTTCAATTTTATTTGTCGACTGAAGGTTGCAACCGACAGTCCTTCGGGAAAGGTCAGATTAAATCTTGAAACGTTGAAGGTGATTTCTGTACAGATTGATTCTTCTAAAGATGTGAGCAAAACGAACCGCGAATGGGTCGTCAATATCTCACACCTGTCGGTGGTCCGTAGGAGCGATGGTTTCGAGATGCTATACGTCTCCGTTTCCATTCCGCAATGGATCGTAATCGGAAAGTCTTTCTCGGGTTCCGGTGGTATAACGATCTGTACTGTCCTGGTGTTTATTACTCCGAGTCCCTTTAGGCGGAATGCGGTTAGATGGCAGTCATCAGTATCTTTATTTAGGCTAAAGGCGACTTCTGATTCACAAAGCGCATAGGAGTCCACCTCGTGTCCGATTCCTTCGTACGGGGCGACGTTGATGTTAGATGCTGACTTCATGATTTCCCGGTCGAACCTCCGAACCATGGTCTTGGCCCCAATTGTTCGCGAGATTCTCTCAGCGAACGTGGGGTTGAAGGTTACATAGGTGTTGTTGATAGCTATAGGAACCGGAGCGTTCAACACTATTTTCCAAGGTTTTTCGTCGACAAACGGGATTTTGATTATGTAAATCAGCTGTTGGTTGCGAGACAGGATGGATACTTCCGATAGGTCGATTATCGTCTGATAGTCGATTTCAACGCCTGGGAGAGGATGTTTTCCCCAAACGTCCTCGAATTTCTTTATCCCCTTGGCGAGGTTGTCAGGGGTTAATAAAATAGGTTGCACGATGCCGTGTTTTCCCATCTCAAGCGCCGTCATTACAGTTCGAAGTGCGTAATCTAGTCTCCGGATTTCTATCTCCAGACGATGTATTATTTCGTTGAAATACGTTTCTTTAGCGATGTCGTCAGTGGCCACATATATGTTGTTAAATGCGTACTCTATTTGTCCGAGTCGATGCTCGAGTTTGTTCTCATTCTTGGAGATGGAACCGATAGTCTTTTCCATTATGTACGTCTGTTCTTTAACCACCTTATTGATTTCATTCGTAGCGTTGATAAGGTTAGCGATGTTGGCATTTATGGTCTGGAGGTCCGCGTTGTCGGGGGTTCCCCACAAGAATTTGTGAACCGTTCCGACAATGTTGAGGATTCCTCTCCTCTTCCGTGGTAAGAGCGGCGCGTGGTGGAATATGGTGTCGAGAATTTCGAGGTCCCTTTTTAAGGAGTAATATCCTTCCAGAGCTAAGGCGTACGATGCGGAGGTCGCTGGTGATACGCGCACGACATCAGGAGCTCCCGAGGGCGTGTGAATTCCCGTGAGCAAGTCGCTGGTTTGGGCGATTCGGCTCGAAAGGGCCTCAAACGCTGAGTGCAGCTGCGCGAGGTCGACAGCGTACATAAGCCGCCAGGTTTCTGAGTAGAGGTGTACTTCGCCCAGTTCTTCTTGAATCAAGCTCGAATGTAGTGGTTGGAGGTCTGTTTTTCCGTCTGTGTTCCATCTAAAAATAATCGTAAATGTTTTTGTTTATTTGTTTGTTTTTTTTTTTCTCTTTTTTTTTTTTTTTCTTTTATTCGGGAGAAGTTATCCCTGGACAACGCGGGGTTCTTTCCCGGATAAGTCGATTATTTTTTTAACTAGGTATGGTCTTCCCGGGCTCGGATCATCGTCTTGAAAGTGCTTCCGAAATGGTTTCGTATTCCCAGTATGGGTCATACGAACTCGTGGCCCAAGCTCAGTAGGGAAGCGGTAAACCACATGATTTCTCTCGTGATTCACGCTTATCACCTGGTAGGGTCCGAGCCACTTGATGGACAACCCATGTGAAGGGGCTTTGTTGCGGACAAGGATCCAGTCCTTTTCCTTGTACAGAGGCATCGGATTCCGCCTGGCACTATCGACGTTTTTCTGGTTTCTTTCCCGTGCTATCATTAGATGGTGCCTGGCTTGGTACAGCTGATTCCAGTGCTTCTGATTCAGTTCGTCGAATCTCTGTTGAAGCGTTGACGTGTCCAGCTGTTCAATGGCGCTCGGATAATTCGACGAGTGAACAAACATAACGTTAAATGGGGTGTCCTGGATCGAGGTGTGGAAGCTGTCGTTGTACGTGAAGGCGATCGCGTTCATCTTTGTGTCCCAGGTCGTGATGTTATTGGTGCACATGGTTCGAATTAGGTCCTTTAAAATCCCATGCATCCTTTCGATTGACCCGTTCCCTTGTGGGTGATACACGGTTGTTCGAATTTCCTTTATTCCCATGACCTCGTCGAAGTATGTCATTAGCTTGTTGTTGAATTCCTTTCCGTTATCGCTAAGAATCACCCGTGGTGCCCCGAAGATACAGATCCACTCGTTGAACAGGGCGGTAAGAATTGTCGATGCCTTTTTGTTCGGGACTGGGATGAGCCTTACAAATTTCGTCAGCGTACACTGGATGGAAAGGATGTATTCGTTTCCTCTTCTCGTCGTTGTCAGCGGTCCAACGATGTCGATAGCGGTTTTTTCGTTTGGCTCGCTGGCCGTGTCCATTAAGACCGCTGAGGGGACCGGCGGGTTTCTGTCGGTCTTATACTGTTGACAGGTGGGACAATTGGCTATGAATTCCCGTACAGAATCCTCCATGTTCGTCCAATAGCTTCTGCGCCGCAATTTCTCGAGAGTCTTGGTCACCCCGAGGTGTCCTACCTGGTCGTTGTGTACTTCCCGCATTCGTTTTTCATATTCCTCCGGCTCCGGCTCGGAAATCCCTGAGCGGCAGAATTGGAAATCTGAGTCTGTAAATTCGGCGGCGAGTTCTCGAATCTCTCTTTCGACATCGTCGAGTTGCGTCATCGAGAACTGCTTTGGGGAAGCGAGAATTCGGAATTTATTCTTCCCACGTTGTACGTGGCCTTGGATTAGTTGATACAATCCTTGTTTCCAGGTGTCTTCTCGATATTCGAACAGCGTCCCATGCCTTCGTCTTCTTTCTTTTGTCGAATCCTTATTGTGCGTTGGTGGGTCGGACCCAGATTTCGTTAGGACGATCCATCGGCTCCGGTCCTTTGGGTAGTTTGGCCTTAATCTCAATTCATTAACCTTTTCCCCGTGCAGAGTTAAGTTGTTGACTCGCTGCGTGATGTCTTCCAGGTCATCGAGTTTTACTGAGGGGCCCGTTTTCCAACGTTTTGGTTTTACGGTAGTTTTCCTGGTACCGACGTGTTGAAGGATTTGACGTATCGCTGGTCTTGGTTTTTCTTCTGATAGTGACACTCTGTTGATCGTTGACTCGCGCGGTATTCGTGATAGCGCGTCAGCTGCTTGGTTTTCGCAGCCTTTTTTATACTGGATGTCGAAGTCGAATTCTTCCAGACGGAGTCTCCATCTAAGAATTCGCGAGGATGGATCCTTGATGTCGGCCATCCAAACGAGGGCTCGGTGGTCGGTCTGAATCAAAAACTTGTACCCCAGGAGGTATTGACGTAATCGTTGTACTGTTCAGACTATTGCTAGCATCTCTTTTTCGGAGGTTCCGTAATTTTTTTCCGCTGAATTCAAAGCACGAGAGATGTAGTACACTGGGTGTCCTTCTTGTGAAAGGACTGCTCCCAATCCATGATCCGAAGCGTCGGTTGTAAGTGTGAACATCTTTGTGAAATCTGGGCGTCGAAGTGTCGGTGATGTGATCAGACATTGTTTTAGTTCTTCGAACGATCCCTGGCATTTCTCCGTCCAATCGAATCGGACATACTTCTTCGTGAGGTCGACCATAGGTCGGGCGATGTGAGAAAAGTTTTTAATAAATCGTCGGTAGTAGCCCGCGAGTCCCACGAATGACTTTACCTCTGTCGGGTTGGTTGGTACCGGAAAATCTCTGACAGCTTCGATTTTTGCAGGGTTTGGTTGGACCCCGTCTGCTGTGATGATGTGTCCCAGATACTCGACTTCCGGTAGGAGATACTTGCATTTTTCCGGCTCTAGTGTCAATCCACATTTTCGTAATCTCTCGAAGACGGTAACTAAATTTTGATTATGGTCTTCGATAGTTTCCCCGAAAATAACGATGTCATCCATGTAGACCCAACAGATTTTGTGGTTTAGTCCCACGAGGCACTGGTCCATCATTCTCCGGAAGGTGGCTGGTGCGTTCCTTAGACCGAATGGCATCCGTTCATATTCAAAATGCCCTTCTGCTGTTGAAAACCCTGTGTATTTCCTGGAGTCTTCGTCCATCAATATTTGGTGAAATCCCGCCTTTAGATCGAACGCGCTGAAAAATTTAGCATTCCCGAGTGAATCAAAGATATTCTCGATTCGTGGCATGGGATAGGCGTCAAGTACCGTGTTTTTATTCGATTTCCGGAAATCGATGACGATGCGCCATTTCTTCTCTCCTCCTGGTCCAGGTTTCTTTGGGACTACCCAGACGGGTGAGTTGAATGGCGACTCGGACTCCCGGATGATACCCTTCTTCAGCATATCTGCAACTTGGGTCTTTATTTCCCCGAGGTGAGCATGGGCTGTCTTGAAATTTCCTATGTTGATCGGCGTATCGTTGATTGGTATGATTTTGTGCTTTGCGTGTGGTGCAGCCGGTAAATCTTGACCGGGGGATGTAAAGATGTCCTGATACCTCATGATAATACCGCTGATTATTCCTTTTTGTTCCGGTTCGAGATGGTCGAGTTTCGAGGTTTCGAGCAGAAATTTTCCTTTTTGTCCCGGGGTGAGACAGGTATTATCTGTATTCCCCCCTTCCATCTTTACATTGGTAATCCGGATCTGATTTTCGTCGTAGTTCATGACCTTGTCCGTCGGGTTCTCGAACATCACCTCTGTATACCCATGCTCGATTCTGTTTACGTATGCCGTTTCGAATATATGTTCCTCCCCATTCTGGATGGTGCTGTCGTAGACGCCCCTGGTGATCAAACATTCGCGGTCCGGACCGCCGACTGCTAACTTCATTATCACGGCCGTATGAGGGGGTACCGTAACTCCGTCGGTAATCAGGGTGTGACTTTGCTGCTTCAAGACGAGATGTTCGTTGGACAAGTTGTAGTCTCTTTGCTTCATGAACTCCAGTCCCATGAACCCATCCTCGGGTATGATCGAGTCGTCGGGCAGCACGTAGAAGATGCTGGTCTCTCCAAGGTACTTAAATTTAATTTTTTCGCTTGACTCGAATCGGCTGGTGCCCATAACGAAGCTTCTCTTGGCCTTTTCTACCGGAAAACTTGATGGTATGCATCCTCTTTTTATTAGGTTGAGTGAACTGCCAGTATCTATCAGCAGTTCGATATCTCGGGTGAATCCTCCAGGACGGATTCTAACCCGTTCCAGACGTCCGATTCCAACGCTGGACACTCTTGGTATTCCCCCTTTTGGTGGTCGTAGTTGTCCTCGTTGACGTTCGCCGTCTGGCATCCCAGGGCTTCCGGGTCGATTACGTTGTATACCTGTGGTGGTTTGGGCTGCGGTCTGACTGAGTGAAAATTTCTTTTTTGAAAGCTTGTTTGGCCTTCAACTAATTTTGGTTTGAAATTTCCCTTCGGCCTCTGACATTCCTTTGCAAAATGCTCTTTGCTTCCACAGTTATAACAAACCGATTCCGGACCGGCTACAGCGGCATTTACCGTGATCGGTGTTTGGCGAGACCCCTTATACGCGTTCTGTGTTTGTGGGGACTGTCCCAATAGAGGCTGGCTGGATCTCGGCTGTTGTTGGGCTAAACGGGTATATAATCTCGCCCGTTCGATATTCAATTGTTGATGCGCGATGTTGGCCTCATCGATTTCTTGCGCAGCTTGTTGTGCGGCTGCGAGGTTCGGGAAAGTATTTCTGTTGGACTTCAGGCTATCGAAGATGTTATCTTTACATCCATGAATAAACATGGAAATGGCTTGGCTGTGGACTAAAGGCATGTGGTCCAGTGAGCCTGTGGCCTGGTCTCTCTGATCAGCCTCCTTGACGGTATTCAACGCACGGTTAAAGTTCGTAATGTACTCAAGGACAGTTCCTGTTTGGTGGACTTGGCGAAGTCTGTCCATACAGACCTGGAAACCAGGTAGGTAGCCGAGGTGAGTAGTGACGAACTCTACGAGTCCGATCTCGGTATCGATGATCCCGGTTGCGAGTCTCGTAATCTCGTCCGATATCTTCTGGACGAAAACCATCGAGATGAAAGCTGTCTTTTGGGTGCTCCATACAAAACGGCATGCGAATTGAAAATGCTTAATCCAGTCCAGTATGGGCATTGATCTTTCCAGCCTGGGGACCAGTAAAAGGCACTCTGTTGCTTTCATCGTGCCTTCCGCGGGCTGACCGGGTGGGTTATTCTCCCGCGGCGGATAATAAGGGTCGTCCGGTGGATTTGGTGGTCCACCTGACGGGTCGGTGTTATCCTTCCAGCCGTAGGGATTTTGCCGTGGCCTTCTGGGGTCTCTCCCGGTGAATCCGACATCTCGAGAACCTCCTAGTCCCCGTTCAGTCGAGGCGATGCCCATGTTGGTTTTCAACAGGTGGTTTTGGGCTGTCCATCGATTGGCTCTGTTAATCTGGAGCTGTTCTTGAGCCGGATTAGTCACGTTAAGCCTCTCTGTTTCTTGGCTCGATCGCGATGTTGCGCCCTCTAATTTTCCCCATTTCTGATGGACGGACTCGAATCGGGCCGCAAGTGCGTTTGAAGAGATTTTTTCCTCCTTTAGAATTGTTTTGACGGGCTTTAGGACCATCTCACTGCGTTTGTTTCGTTGAGCCTCCTCGAGTAGAATTCGCTGTTCCTCAATCTCCCGAGCTGATTGTCTTGAGATAAGGTCGAGCTGCTGGATTTCTTCACGGAGTTTCTTCTCTCGCTGGGCCTCGCTTATAGACAGCTTCATCGCGCGGTCATATTCGTCCTGGGACACGTCGAATGCAGGTGTTTCGATTTCCCAGTTTATTACTTGGCTTGTAGGCGGGGCCGATGATGAAGCTGATGGTCCGGCTCCTTGAGTTGGTATGTGATGGTTTCTAAGCCGGTGCATTTCCTGTAGCATCCCTTGCTGTTTAATTTCGGCTTCCTGGAGCTTTCTCCGAAGCATCTCTGTCTCAGCATCTCTTTCCTTAAGGGCGCGAAGTTGATCGGCCAGGCGTTTTTTCTCCAGATCTTCCAGTTCGGCCCTTCTCGCCAAGCGCTCGCGTTCCCGTTGGAGTTCTTCCAGTCGTTTCTCTCGGACCTGAGTCTCAGCGGTGGCGTCGGCGGCGATTTTTCGGAACATAGAAATCTGCTCCTGTGCGCTTGTAAATGTTTCGTTGGTGTGGAGCTTGCTCAGTTCGGCCCTAGCGATTACTTCTTCTTCTGTCAATCCGCAGTAGGCTTGGCGGTGTGATTCGAGGTAAGATGGCGGGCCTTCGTTGGTTGCTGATCCCAAGGTCGTTGGAGGTCCCTCCTCCATGACCGTAGCTTCTGCCGCTTGCTGTTGAAGGCACGCTGCTGGTCCGCTTGCTGTACCTCGACTGTAAAGTTTCTCTCTTCTTCTTCGTTTATTCGTTGGGCCATTGCTCGGTCTTGTTCGAGCTGCTGTGCTCGGGCAGCTTCGTCTGCCTGTTGCTGTTGCTGCAGCTCGTGAGCTCTCTGTCTGCGGGTATCGATGGCTACGTCGTCGCTGATATCGTCCGGATCGACGTCCGATTCTGCCGGAATGTCTCGCGTACAGGGTAGACTGTTTAGCAATTCGCGTATCGTGGACCGTTCTATTAACAGTCTTTTAACCGTCTCTTCCAGGATTTGCCTCTCGGTGGGCGGATGTTCTTTTAGCAATTCCGTGTCTAAATTTCGAATCTCCGATCTCAACGCGGCATATCGGTCGATATGTTTCCTTATCGTTTCCGGATTCATCTCGATTATTTAGTCACTTTGTTTATTTAATAACCCGATTCTATTCACTCGCGTAACTGATTATTCGCTTTAATTTATTAATCAGTCAAATTTATCATTTGCTAATTAGACAATTTATTATCGTTTTTTTATTTCTGTACTTGCGTTCTAGACCTTTGGCAAAATATACTGAGATATAATTGACTTACATTGAAAAAAACAGAAAGAGTAGAGAAGTGATATTGATGATCATTCTGCGTACTTCGTCCTGTCCCAGGCTTGGGCTGTGTAGAATGCTGGAATCTTCTTTGACAGTTTCACTTGGTCTCTTGAAATATCTTCGTGTCGGCAATCAAATTTCACTTGCACTGACTTGTCGCAGAAGGCTCCACGTTTAGACGATCGATATAATTAGTGTGACTTCTGCAGAGAGCAGTCGATTAATTATATCCTGGCAGGATCGCCAATTTGTTCTATGGGAACGATTGCGTTGACTACAGGATCGCCACGGCTAACTGCTTCGGTTAGCCGAAATAAAACTTGCACAACAAATTCTTATTAATTGAATTGAATAAGAATATTTATTGGTAAAGGCAACTGTTAACTGAAATTAGTTACAAGATATTTGAACGGAATAAAGCAGAGATACGCTCCTACTCTACTATTCACAGTGTATCTTTCGCGATCACGAGTTCGGTACTCGACTACTCTAACTGCCTCCCTCTGCAGCGTTCGAGTCCTTAAATAATCCGTATCTCTTGTCACGTCATTGTTTGTGATATGCGATGAGAGAAAGTGCATGAGTAATGCACAGAGCATTTCTCGGACACTTTTCCGTTAGCGATGATGACAGTGCCTATCTGGCGCTTCGATATACATTTTCCAACAAGGAAAATGTATTGAAGAGCCCGAGATACAGATGCTTACGTGCTCCGACCAAAGTGCGCACTTGGGACTCGATCTTCGCCCGGGTCAAACCGTAGTCGGGGAGTGTGTCATGCAAGGCCCAGATAGGAAGCCTCGTCGGTTGTCGCTTGGTGAGGCGTCCGTGGTTATCAATTCGAACGATGATCGTTCGTCATTGCTAACAAGCGGACCCGAACCTATGTAGCATTTTGTATGTCGATGTATATCTGTACATATATGCTGTAAGCGTGTAAGCATCCAAGATGGATGGAAATAATTTCCATTAACCATTAAAATTTAGTGGTTAATGGAAATAATTATCATTAACCATTCAATTTTCATTAACCATTAACCATTAAATTTTAATGGTTAGTGGAAATAATTTCCATTAAGCATTAAATTTTCATTAACCATCAAAATTTAATGGGTAATGGAAATTATTTTTATTAACCATTAAAATTTAATGGGTAATGGAAATTATTTTCATTAGCCATTAAAAAACTAATGGTTAATGCATTAGTTTTTCATAAAAAATTTCGCAACCCTGTACCTGGTACACCCTTTGTAAGATGGTCGGTTTTCGGTTTCTTTTCGGCATTGTAATTTAGGCGCACGACTCATGGAATTTTTTTTTACTGTTTCCACCATGAAAGACTTGTGGCGGGGAGTATTAGCTTGAATTTTGTTTTTTTTTAAGTTTCGTACGATTTTTTTCGCAACAATATTCAATTGTAAGCAAAAAAACGACCATATTTATAAAATGTAGCGTTACTCTAAAACTACTGGTTTGTGGTGAAATCACTAAGAAAGTAAAAAGTTGCATACAGTTATTTTGGATTCAACTGAGTTTTTCCAAAATTTTTTTTCCAAGTTTGCCTTGGTAACGTGACTTTTTTTAAATCTTAAACAATCAAGTCTCTTATTTCATTTACACGGGTTTTTCAATGAACAAGTTGTGTAGATGATGTTTTTCGGTCTAAAAGTTGTATACCATCATTCGGGTTTTAATGCAATTTTTTTACTATTTCTTTTCAAAATTTTTCCATGAAAAAGCCATGTAGATGAGGTTTTTCGAAGAAAAAGTCGTGTAGATGAGGTAACCCAGCTAACACACTTGGATGATTTACGAAACATTTACGTATAATTGAAATGTAATAACTACGTCATATAATGTTCATCACAAATTCGTAACTTTTTCATAACGCACGTAAACGAGATGTATATAATACGTCCTGACGATATGTAGTAAGGATGTCAATGAAAGATGTAGGAATTACGAAAAACTATAGACATCACAAATACGTAACATTGATACGTCAAGATCTCGTCACTCTTATACAAGATATTTACATGTACTGTAAACTTGTCAAACTGTTATGAGCCGATGCTGTAACAATTATTGAACATTGGTGATATTATAATCTCGTAGTATAGGCTACGTAGCAAATATGTCACACTGTGACATAAATGTTATAAGACATTTCTTGTAACAAATCCGTAACAATTATAGAACATTGCTGTAACAATTATAGAACATTGGTGATATTATAATCTCGTAGTATAGGCTACGTAGCAAATATGTATAATGTGTGACATAAATGTCACAAGTCATTTCTTGTAACAAATCCGTAACAATTATAGAACATTGCTGTAACAATTATAGAACATTGGTGATATTATAATCTCGTAGTATAGGCTACGTAGCAAATATGTATAATGTGTGACATAAATGTCACAAGTCATTTCTTGTAACAAATCCGCAACATATACGTATCATATATTACGAGAAATGTCTTCAATCATTTTAAGGTTATATCGATTAAGGAACATAAACAATATGTGAGTGTAAAGTACAAGGAGGTGATATCGAATAATCCAGCGTAATACAGAATAAACCAGAATAATACAGCATACATTGCAAGAGGTAAGTTTAATGTGATCACTTTATTTAAAAGAAAAAAATAAGTTATATGGGTATTTGCCGTGATGGAAAAACACCCAGGAATTTCCCTTACTCGGTTTATAACCTTATTCGCGTTGCACGTTCGCTTAATTTCTCTTTGCCCTTTCTTTCTGTGTTGCAGGCCTGTTTTGAAATTGATAGCCTATTTTCAATTGATAGCCTATCATCAATTAATCAAAATTTGCCGCGCTCATTCCATAATAAAAAGTGTTACGAAGAAAATGAGACGTCGTAGAACAAAATCTATCTAGCAATTCTTTCTGAATCATGCGCAGAGTGTAAGAATCCAGTTTTGAGTTTTTACACTCTGTGTCAAAACCTAGCTTTGAGTTTTTACACTCTGTGGCTGATTCAAAAAGAATTGATAGACAGATTTTGTTCTACGACGTCTCATTTCCTTCGTAACCCATTTTCCCATGGGATGAGCACGGCACATATTTTTTGCTCTTCATTTCAGAGTTGCAGGCCTGCTTTGAAATTGTTAGCCTATTTTGAACTTTCCAGGCGTTGTCCTGGTCACAATTTTGACTTTAATAAAAATGTGCCACGCTCATCCCATAGGAAAAAGTGTCACGAAGGAAATGAGACGTCGTAGAACAAAATCTATCTAGCAATTCTTTCGGAATCATGCGTAGAGTGTAAGAACCCAGTTTTGAGTTTTTACACTCTGTGTAAAAACCAAGCTTTGAGTTTTTGCACTCTGCGCATGATTCAGAAAGAATTGATGGACAGATTTTGTTCTACGACGTCTCATTTCCTTCGTAACTCATTTTCCCATGAGATGAGAATGACACATATTTTCTGCTCTTTATTTCAGAGTTGCAGGCCTGCTTTGAAATTGTTAGCCTATTTTGAACTTTCCTTTCCTTGAACTGTCCTGGTCACAATTTTGACTTTAATCAAAATGTGCCACGCTCATCCCATGGGAAAAAGTTTACAAAGGAAATGAGACGTCGCCAGCAGTTTATTAGCATAGAGTATAAAAACTCAAAACTAGGCTTTTCAGGACACCGGTGCACCTTGAGGGTTCTAACTAGTCCCAAAAAATTGTTCATTTGGCACCTCAAATGGTGGACGATACATCATATTTGTAGGTATTCTACAAAAATTATAAATTATGATTAAAACGTACTTTTCAAATGTTAAAATAAAAATAAAACTCCAACCTAAAATGTAGGTTGGAAATACATAAATTTCTTGTAATTTGTTCATAAAATATGTATATACGTAAATTACCTGTAACCACGAAATCACATTGACATCATTGTTACGAGTATTATGCATTGCCAGGGTTACGTTTCGTTTCGTAGGAGTTACATCAATGAGCTGAGTTTGTTACAACTATGATCTGAGTTTGTTACATCTATTATCTGAGTTTGTTATGGCTATGTGATGAGTTTGTTACATCTATGAGCTGAATATGTTACATCTTGGGTATGAGTTTATTTCATTATTATTTCTCGTAGATGTTTCGTATCTGTGACTTGTTTATAGGATGACATATTTGAGAACAAACTCTGCTTCATTCACGGAGTTTGTGACATAAATGTTATGTCCAATGTAACACACGTTACGTAACATTTTCGTAACTATTTCGGAACTGTGTTTGCTGGGAAGAGACCTGATTATTTAAGATAAAAAAATATCTCGTTTACACGAAAAATGAGGAAAAAAAATTGAAAAAAAAATCTAAAAAAATTTCATTCAATCCAGAATGATTGTTTGAAACTTTTTACCCTCTTAGTGATTTCACGAAAACCCAGTAGTTTTTGCGTTACTCTACATTTCATAAATATGGTCGTTTTTTGCGAAAAATTAAATATTTTTTTGTGAAAAAAAATGGTACCAAACTTTTACGTAAAAAGAAATTGAAGCTAATACTCCCGGCCGCAAATTTTTCATCAGAAAAATAGTCGGCCACAAATTTTTCATCGGAAAACAAGTAACAAAGATTTCCATGGGTCGTGCGCCAAAACTAGAATGTCAAAAAAAAGTTGAAGAAGTATCATCTTTCAAAGGGCGCGTACCGAGTTCAAAAACTTCGTTAAATTTTTTTGGAAAAATAGAAATGAAGCTGAATATGTCCTCTTTAAAACGCCGCTTGCTGAATTGAAATATTTTCATTTTTGAAAAAGCAGTGAAGCTTTTTGTGCGGCGAGGAATCTGGGCTGGTGTTTCAAAACTTTTCGCCAGCAGTGTACCTTACCGTTACTTGTTTCCATCACATGTGCCATAGGACGATTGACGATAATAACAGTTCCTTTAAGCTTTTCCTCACTCATAATTCGTGGTTGTGACTTGTTTGTAGTTCGAATCGAAACGGGCCTCTCGCCGATCAAGGGATTATTGACGGCACAGTTCTCGACAAACGAGAACTCTTGAAATTCGTTATTATCGTCGACCCTGAACTGCGGCATGTCGTAGCGCTCGCTGTGACTGAGCCTTTGCACTTCACTGTTTTCGGACAATGCGTCCGTTTCGATCTCATGGTTCTCGTCATCCTGGATTTGCCGATCTTCGTTCTCATCTAAGGAGCGCGTTCGAACCTCGTTCACATCAACGAGCGGATCTTCCTTGAATTCTACATTGCATGTATACATTAACATTAACTTCATGTCTAAGCAGCTTAAAAATTCACCGAGTTTCTAAATTAAAAAAAAACATTTCTGCCGTTTTTTCTCGTTGATTACCATTTTTTAAAACATTTTTTCATTAAAATAACTGTATCTTTGGCAGGATTTGACGTATTTACATTTGTAAAAAAAAAAATGTGCGCTTCTTATGGCCTCCTAGTAAAACATTAATTTACATTTTATTGAGTAAGTCGAACGTCCGTTTGAGGGAAAATTTTTTTTTTAAGGAAAGACTCGTTATTTCATTTCTTTAAATTTCCCCGAATTCTGAATACTAAAAACAAATTTTTGGTTGTATTAATATTATGGGATACCTAAACACCATGAAGTGACAGCTAATTTTTATTTTTTATTAATATTTCAATAAAAAACAATATATTATACACTCAGTCAAAAAATTAAAGGAACAGCAAAATTTTCGAGATTTTTCAGCGATTTTCCAAAGGCTGTAACTTTGTTAATTTTGGTCGTAAAAATTTTTCAAAAAAAGCATTTTGAAGCTTGATACTTTTACTTTTGGAATCTTAAGTCAAATTTTTTTATAGGCATCACCTTCGACGCAGTCGAAAGAAATATCACGATAAAAATTTTCTTGAAATTTTTGCTTTTTTCAAAACAGTCGATGAGCTCCAAAATTTTTTTCCGAACTTAACCAATCTATGGATCATTTAGCTGAATTCTTTGGCTTCAATTTGCTTTTTTATTTTTGTTCTACGACCATTTTTCGCTGAGATATCGGCGATTGAACAAAAATTCTTTTTTTTTTGAGTCTTCGATATCTCTGGAACTAATGATCGTACAGCGAGTAAGCGGTGGGTTTCCTAAACTTGAATGTACCCTCTATAAGTGCCTGTTATTGTCATAAACGAAAAAAATTGTTTCCATGCTTAATTTTGACTTGAAAAAGTTCAAAAAATTAGCTTTTTTCTTGTTTTAGAAAATCTACAACTTTGCAGATATTGCGAAAAATACCAATGTTTTAAGGTTCTTTTTTAGCTCAATACATACCTAAAAACCATGCCAATTTTCAAAACAATCGGTCGAACCGTTTTTTGTCACCGAGTCATCAAACTTTTAGAAAAATTGAAAGAACACGTTTATTGATCCTTTATGACCTATCAATGTTGTTGAATATTTTTGAAAAAAGTTCTTTTTTTTCCCTTAAATTTGCATTTAACGAGCAGGGACAGCTAGGAAAAATCTAAATTTCGAAAAAAAATGCTAATAAATTTTGTTATTCAAATTTTAAAAAACAAAATTAATTTTGAAAAAAAAAAAATTTTTTCGAAATGTGGACTCTTTTTTAGTTTTCACGCTCATTAAATGCAAATTTGAGAGAAAAAAAAGAAAACTTTTAAATTCATTTTTAACAACATTAATTAATTGGTCATTAAGGATCAATAAACGTGTTCCTTCAATTTTTCTAAAAGTTTGATGACTCGGTCACAAAAAACGGTTCGACCGATTGTTTTGAAAATTGGCATGGTTTTTAGGTATAGAGGGTAAAAACAGTATTTGTACACCTCGTCTGTTTCAAACTATCCTCTGGAAAAAAATAAGAGACAAAGTAATTTTTGTATTCGATACCGATATGAAATATATGTAGGATAAGCTATCAAATACGATAATTGGTTGAAATACTTTTCTTTTTTTTTAAACGTCATTTTAAAAACATCAGGTATACGAATACTTTTTTTACCCACTGTATGTATTGAGCTAAAAAAGGACTTTGAAACATTGGTATTTTCCGCAATATCCGCGAAGTTGTGGTAGATTTTCTAAAACAAGAAAAGAAGCTAATTTTTTGGACTTTTTCAAGTCAAAATTAAACATGGAAACAATTTTTTTTTCGTTTATGACAATAACAGGCACTTATAGAGGGTAGATTCAAGTTTCCGAAACTCACCGTGTACTCGCTACACGATTATTAGTTCCAGAGATATCGAAGATTAAAAAAAAAGACAAATTTTTGTTCAATCGCCGATATCTCAGCGAAAAATCGTCGTAGAACAAAAATAAAAAAAGCAAATTGAAGCCAAAGAATTCAGTTAAACGATTCATAAATTGGTTAAGTTCGGAAAATTTTGTTCGAGCCCATCGACTGTTTTAAAAAACGCAAAAATTCCAAGAAAATTTTTACCGTAATATTTCTTTCCACTACGTCGAGGGTGATGCCCATAAAAAAATTTTGACTTAAGATTCCAAAAGTAGAAGATTCAAGCTTCAGAATGCTTTCTTTGAAAATTTTTTACGACCAAAATGAACAAAGTTACAGTCTTTGGAAAATTGCTGAAAAATCTCGAAAATGTTGCTGTTTCTTTAATTTTTTGACTGAGTGTATATTAACTATATATTAATATATTACTTATTAACAATACATTGAGAAAGTAGCTGTTACTTCACGGTGTTTAGGAATCCCATAACATGAAAAATACGAAAAATTTATTTTTCGTTTCCCCAATTCGGAGAAATTAAAAAAATGAAATAATGAGTGTCTCTTCTTGAGAAAAAAATTATTTTTGCATATTTGCCCTGAAACGAACGTTCGACTTACCCAATAAAATCTTAATTGATTATTTCCTGGAAGGTAATAAAAAGACGCAGATTTTCGTTTTTTACAAATGTAAATACATCAAATCCTGACAAAGATACGGCCATTTCGATGGAAAAATGTTGTTAAAAAATGGTAATCAACGAGAAAAAATGTCAGAAAATTTTTAAGAAAATTTCGAAACTCGGTGAATTTTTTTCAACAAAATTACTCAATTTTTCAAAATGATTGGTGGAATTTTTTTTTTGTACTGGCTAAAGTGACATGGATCGCCTATTATATACAAAATTGTACATTGCAACTTGCGTATTGCTTTGGTATCATTTTGTATTATTGAATGAGCTATTATTATGACGAGCGCAAAATGTTATCATTACATTTCTCTTCAACGACGATTATACTGGGTTCCCCACGAATGAAGGTAATCGTCGTGAGGGTAGATTCGTGGCATAATATAGAGTAAAAAAGTCCTTCACCATTTTTCGTTATTTTGAACCCCTGCATTGTGATTAATAAATTGAATTTTTTACTCAATATTACGTTAATAATTAATTAAACAAATAACAATTCACAGGTTTGAAATATCAAAAAATGTCAAAGGGCTTTTCTACTCTATGTAACGTTAATAATTAATTAAATAAAAACCAATGTTGTGGTTCAAAATATCAAAAAATGGCAAAGGACTTTTCTACTTGATATTACGTCACGAATCTACCTTCACGAAGATTACCTTCATTCGTGGGACACCCTGTATGTAAGAAACTAATTGTAGTAATAGTAAAAAATAAAAAATTATTTTTTCAGTAATTTTAAGTGGGTTGAAACCGTATATATGGTTACCTGATTGAATATAATAAATGTGTCGCAATTCATTAAGGACATTTCTGATCTTCAATTCCCTTTCACTGCTCGTTACTGAATCTATATCCTTCAAAGATTCCCAAGCATTATGTATTTTGCGTTCGCGTTGGCGACTTTTCCGATCTTCTTTTTTGTTTGGGGTGCTGCCGTGCTCGACGACACACCAGTTCAAGTGATACCTTTCCTGGATCCTCTTTAAACAAACTGTAGAAAGAAATGGAACGTTCTTTCATCAAAATAAATTTAATGAAATCATGATAATTGTAAGACTGCATACAGTTTTCTCATTGGTATTAGTCATTCGTAAAGACTTGTTAATAAGCATTTCCTTTATTTGTGACAACTATGCTGAAATATTACGGCTTACACAGAAATAAAGTTTTGTGCAGACTACTAATTTGTAAATTTTTTAAAGTCGATAGTAAGTTTCAACTGTGACCTTAATAAAGTACGCAAGAAAATGTTTGTTAATGTCAAAAGTACCTGAGGAAACAATTTGAAAATTTGTATTTATACTTTTTTTTTTCTTTCCCACCAACGACACATTATTGACCCATTTTTTGTCCCAAACATTCAAAATGTGGCCTGTAACTCTATAATGACCTACAAAAAAATTTGGCGTGCTTAAGGAGTCTGGAAAAGTGTTACGACGAAAATGAAACGTCCTATGATAATATCCATCAAGCTGTTTGGTCAGGATCGTTTATAGTGCAGAGAAATTAAAAAATTGATTTATGAGAGGACCACTGTATCTTAAGGGTTCGCACTAGCGTCAAAAGTAATATTGGCATAAAAATCATGAATCGAAAAATTTCAAACAAAAACAAAGCTTACCTTACTAGGTAGTAACACATGTACTTTCTAATTCAGTATTTTTTTATTATTATTTATTCTTCAATGTATTATTTTCGTTCACCGAGAAATTTATGTAGTTCTGGGTTCGTTGCCATATCTTCTTTCAGTGAACGATGGTACCTCTCTATTATGTTGTTCGTTCTGAGTGATTGTTGAAAGGTACTAAATAAAGCTGGTTTAATCTTCTGTATCCAATTTGAATCATAATAACTCGTAAGAGGATACATGATTTTATACAGAGCCCTGTGTTCTTCACGCAATCTCCGTTTGAGACTGTTGAATGCTTGCGGAATGAATTTGGTCGGGAGAAAGGACAAATTCATCATGTCACGTTCATACTGGAGCGCTCTTTTCTTTAGTCTCTCATCGAACAGAATCACTTTCGAAATAATAGAATGTTGTTGACGTTTCTTCAATATTGCCTAAAAAACAAAAAGTAATTTAGAAGCGATACACATTCTCATCATGCTCACTCTCTCACTTTATCACATTAATATTTATTCAATCAATACAATCAACATAAAAGTGCGCTGCCCCTGAAACTTGTCTATTTGGAAAATATATTTTCCAGTCATATTGAAGATCGTATCGTTGCACCACAACATTTCTTTTTTTTTTTAACTTCAAATTATACCAATACTTTTTTTTTATATTTAGGACCTCAGGTCCTAAATGGAGGTCCCAAAAACGCATTAAGATTCTTTTTCTTTGCACACTTATCTTTAAGGGGAATAAATTGAAAAAACCCTTCCATAAAATTCAAACGATGCAAAGTACATTATAACATTTTCTGCAACATGCGAATTTAATCTTAACGAAACCAAAATTTTAAAAAATATATCGCATGCTAATTTACCTGATGACGGTGTTGTTTCGTTGAGCGGCCGTGTAGATTAAGTATACTTGGACAGGCTTGCTCTTTGACGAAAATGTTTGAAAACATTTTCCAAAAGAACTGAACAGAATAAAAAAATTATATTGTGGCCGCTTGTACTCAAACGGCTCCTGCAAGTGGCTCCACTATTCCCATTTTATTGAAAGAAGTGTGCTGACAAAATGTTGAGGTTATGTTGAAATACTGAATTTCAAAATTGTCATTTCACAACTTTGATTACATTGTTATTGAAAACGGCCGAACCGAATTGTATGAAAATATTCTGAAATAACACATCAACTAACATTACCACCTCAAAACTTCCAATACTTTTTTTTCGTTGGCAGTTTGACACAAAACACGAATGCTCCCACAACTTAACGCGTCTACTGGAAACGCTTGGAAACGCTGTCTTAACCCATAACTTTCGACCACGGTCGTACATACAGGTCTGGAAACTCCGGCGTTTTTGAGTGGTGGGGGGTGGCATAGTTGTTGAGGCAAAGGGGCGACCCCTCTACGACGACGAACCTAGCGGTCGGTTCTACAACTACGCAAATATACATATGTCGAGATTCCTCTCTACGACGACGAACCTACCGGTTGATTCAACAACTACGCAGAATTTGCCTCACCAATCGAGTCACCCCCCACCATAGGAGTTTCCAGACCTGTATGTACGACCATGCTTTCCACTCATTCTGTTTCAACGCATGCGTAATGCCCTATTGTCGAACCATGCGTACAGTAAGCGCGCGAAATGCAAGCTGAAATTTGTGCTTACGCGGCTTACGCATTATATACATACATTTAAAAATCTGACAGCGATATATTTCGCACATATGGAACATTGATTAGAATTTAATATTAATAACGCAAGATGAAAAGAATTAAACAGAAAATACATTTAGCTGATCGTTGGAACCCGCAAGATACATTTTTTAATAAAAATGTAATGCAAAGTTGTATATATTTGCATGGATATACATATAAATATTCTGCAGAAAGTTCGTTCTTTCTGGACAAAAAAAAATTGTTTTTTCCAGGAAACTTCTGATAGTAACACTTAATTCATCGTACGTAATTGACAAAACTTTTTTTTAACATTTCAGATTATATTACCCAGCGTAAAACTTCTGTAACGCAGCAGCTGAGTTTCAAGTGCATGGAGAGAAAGCACAATAGGGCCGGTCGTTCAAGTAATGGGAGCGTGTTGCCATGGTAACGCGTTAAGTTATGCGAGCGGTCAGTTTATGGGGGGTTAAGTTGTAGGAACGTCCACTGTTTTGGGGCTGCGTACCTGATATTATTAATGTACATTGGCTGCATTTTTTTTTCTTTTTTTAATCGGAATTCTTTCACAAGTAGTTGTGAACATGGAACGTTCTATATTTATGTAGTCTTATTACCAGTAGAAAAAATTGATGTAATGCTTACCTGACAATGATGAAAAAAACATCCGCGAAGAGTGGAGTTTGGAAAGGTTGTCCTTAATGCATTTTGCATTGCCGGCTCATAATCGGTCATAATGTTTATTATATCCAGCGATGGAATTAACTGCTCACGAATTTTGGATAGAACTGCTCGATAAGCCAACCCACTCTTTCTCGTCATGGGAGCCCAAGCAACGGGGAAAGCCTTCAGAGGAAGTTGAAAAAAAAAATAGAATATACATTTATAAATGTAACAACGAGTGATGAAAAAAATATAAAACTTTTCATAGTTTCTTACAGTTCGTCCTTTCATGATCATTATAGTCAATAACTGGTATCCTCCGTTGACTTTCGGAACCACATTTTAAGTCGCATCGATAAATGCGTAATCGGAGATTTCGAACATGCTGGAATACGTTGTCACTCCTAAAACAACGTGAGGGTATTGGTCGGAGTCAGTTACCGCCCATGCTTGAATTGTGTGCTCCGATTTTTTGGTATCGCCAATTATGGCATCCACTTCGATGACTTCATAGGTCAGTTGCTGTTTCCATTGTGGAGTAGCTAAAACATCGACAATTTCAGTGATGCATTGCGGGAGCGGCAACTGCTTTTCTTGTCTCCATCGCAAAAGTGTTCTTCTCATTTCGGGATATGGCGACAATTGAGCTCCGACTCGATGGCTGTCGGATTCAGAAAGGATAATGGATGCATGCATGGTTTAGGGGATATAGGAGTATGCTGGAATTTTAAAAATAAATTACCTTGCCGCTTCCAAATCATACACATTTTTTATACTTGAAGGACTTTGTTCAACTCCGTTCTTCAGCGCTTGACGAAAAGCTGCTTTTTCTTGCACGAAATTATCCTTGCATTGCCGGTTATGTTCATTTGTGTTTTTGAAAGAACCCTCTTCCACTTCCGCTCTTCCCGGACAATCAAAAGCTTTGACGTGCTTACAGACGAGATACCTAACATGTTTGAATTATAAATGAAATGGAAAAGAATAATAAAATTTTAACAGAGCTTCGGTGACGCACGAAATTCAATTTGACCAATGGGTACGCGAGATTATGCAGCACTCAAGCGCAGTACGCCCGTGTCAGAATTCACCCTTAGGCTGGATTCAGACATGGGCGCACTGCGCTTGAACACTGCATAATTTGACCAATGGGTACGCCAGATTACGCTCAAGCGCAGTGCGCCCGCGTGTGAATCCAGCCCAAGGTCTATGGTGGGAGCAGGGGTCCGATGAAGCGGATCTCAGAATGCGCGCGCTTTTGAAATAATTGTTAACGAAAGATTTAAATTACTTACGTTTTAGTCATCCTCGCCGCGTTGGTGTACGAGCTATGTTTATGATATACATAGCCATCCTCATAAATAACGCCTTGCATTTTGCGCGGTACAATTGCTTTCTCACGCGTTACTGCGATTTTCGTTGCTCTTGCACTCACAACACGACACTCACAATTTTTTCCTTTAAAGCTAATTTTTCTCCCCATTTTCAATTAAATCTTTGATCTTTATAAATCCAATTTTAATAAGCACGGATTATATCTTACATGTTTCTATCATGCCGCCATAAACAAACTGCACTCATTTGTTTTACTAAGATAATAAAAGCCTAACGTATATATTTCGGCGTCAAAATTTTTTTCGCGTCAGTAGCGACTTTCAATTGTTTCAAAAGTGACAAACGCATAATAATCGTCGGGCGCATGAGAAGCAACAATTTTGTGTTGGAAATAATTACAATGGCTTCACTGGGTTAAAAAAGTCAAAAAACGGAAACTTTCGAAGTCGGAGTGCAGACGAACAATCGTAAGTTCGATTATATTTGCAGCACAACCATGTGTTGGGCTGCATTTCTGATTTAAGTCGTTCATCACCACGCTGCGGTTTACATCTCATTTAATTTTGACTTCCCTTTTTTACATTTCCTTTTTAGGTGAACCTGCAAAATCGGGCGACGGAGATGGGATTGCTGAAGTGGTCGAAGTACCGAAACGTTGTCATCGATGCTATGAACGCGAGCCGGACTTCATTTATCCCCGATGCGGCAACCTAAATAGTTGCTATATTTGCATAAATGAAGAAATTGCAGACAATTTGATTCCACGATGCTACGAGTGCAACAAAGCGCTATGGAATATTCATTATGTGGGCCCCGCAATATTGAAGCAGGTGTAAGTACTGTACTGTGTTGAATGATATTTTTTTTCAGGATTCTTTATATTATTTGCAATGTCTTCAATATTTTAATAAATATCTGTCGTGATTTTTTTTCAGATAACATGAAGAAACATAATGATGTGTAATTGCAAATATTTAATGAATAAAATAAAAAAATATCTCGAAAACTTATTTTATTCAAAATGGTAAATGAGTCGAGCGTATAAACAGTAATTTGATTCATGAAATTCTCATTCCTCCCGATCGGAAATTACAGATTTGCACAGCCCGAACAGATCAATGGAAATTACACTTTTTTACATTTAAGCCTTCAAACTTATAATTCATTATCCTCTCGTCCAGCAAGATAATTTTTTCGTTTTTGAAATTGGCAATATTTTTGTTCACACTAAGTCCATAAATATAACCAATTGACAATCGTTTTGACTATCAATTGAGCTTCCCTCTTACTCAAGATAAAATTACTCAGGTGATGTAGCACCCGAATAAACAAAATTTGAAGTTTTTTCATTCTGCGCGTGATTCAGAAAAGATTGCTCGATGGATTTTATTCCAACTAGTCTCAATTTGATCGTAGCGGATGTATCTATCGTATGAACGCAGCACATTTTGATTGCGGTAGGTAACCTTGCAGTAGGTATTAGCTTAATGATTCATTTAATCTGATTTTGATTAAACTTTTTCAAGATTGATGCGTAGCTTCAAAAGAGAGGCTTAAAAAAAATGTGCTACGTTCATACGATAGATGCATCCTATGAAGAAAATGAGACTAGTTAGAATCAAATTAATTGACTGGTCTGTTCTGAATAATGCGCAGAATGGAAAAACTTCAAATTCTATTTATTCGGGTGCTACGTCACCCGAATAATTTTATCTTGAGTATGAGGGAAGCTCAATTAATAGTTAAAATGATAGTAATGATATTCATGGACTGAGCTCGAACAAAAATATTACCAATTTCAGAAACGAAAAAATTAGATGACTCACCCCCCTTAATCGTAAACACAGTCATGTGAGTGGCATTCTGGCCTTTTTATTCCTCAGTCTTCAGAGCGACGAATCAGGTCGCGAGATCCTGCAAGAAACTTAAAGCTCGAGAACTCTCTGGTGGGTATGAGCTTATGGAATCATATTATCTGAAAGATAAAGATTGCAATTAGGGTAAAAGAGGAGCACATGATATTGAATTTGTGTGCTTTTCAATTGAACGACACCATGTCGCACTGTGCCGCACGGTGCAATTGTGCAAACAGTGCTTGTTGGAACGCGAGTCGACTCGTTGTTATACCTGACGGCACAAAACGCTTGAACACAACAATTTGCTGTGTCCAAAAGTGCGACATAATGCTGCAGTTGGAACGCGCAATGATGGACACAGTATCGCACCGTGCCCGGCTGTGCTCTAATTGGAAAGCACACTTTATGCCTCAGCCAACGCACCTTTGTGATTGTGAAATTCTAATCGGCTGTCAGCGGTACATTGCGGCTCATCGTCTCGTCCGAGGTCTCGTTGTATCTCTCCCGGAAGCATCTGCGATGTAAGAAGAACCAGCTTTTATATGTATCCTGCAAAGAAATTAAATCCATCATGGATCAGAGATTGTCATCCGTTGCAACGTCGGAGCTGAGAGAAAGCATCCAGCTTACCTGGAAACTCAATGTCGATCCTCATCCTCATCCTCATCCTCGATGTCGTCCAACATTTGCGTTTAAACCTCTCGTTGTTCTCGTCGATCAAAACTTCTCGCTTCTTCGAATTTGACGTTTCACAATCTTGTCGAATATGGCAATATGTGCGTTTTAACCTCGTTCCTCTTGTCAAGCGAAACTTTCCCTCAACTTGTCAAACGTATTTATTTTGACGTTTCTAATCTCAGGAGTCTGCAATCTCGACGAGACTGCAACGCCATTAATCGTTTGACAGGTACTAATTCGTCCTGTCATTTACAGCCATGAACTTTGTGCATTCCATTGGATGGGACGATGCTCTACTGTTTTCTGTTTGGGGCTTATGACTTTTGGGGATTATGACTTTTGGGGAATATGACACCCTACCATTTTTTCGGTTTGTCATGGGAGAGTCCGTCAAAGATGCTGAAATCTCCACCTTGAAGGACATAGATTATTTGTTGGAACATGGTGGCAGAGAGATAGCAGAGAAGAAAAACTACCATATTCAAAAAGGCAAATTCTCGGTGGAAATCGTAAGGACACCCACCAACAAAAAGATCACCACAGTCCAGGGACAAAGTGCAGGCACAAAGGCCACTCATTTGCGGAGCCCGCATCCTTCTGATACAACGAAGAAGATAAGGCCTCCTAAGATCTTAGAAGACTCACACTCCACCGAAAAAACGAGTGAGGCCAATCTTCAGATTGAGTATCAATTTCCCTTTCTGAATACTGAAATCCCCACACACTGCTTCTGTGAATGTCTGGACAAAAAATATATGTCAAGTGTGATGTTGGCAGAGTGCCTTGCAGGAGAGGTACAGTTGGTCAATAATATGCCGACTTACGATGCTTGGGAGTATTGCGACCTTCATAATTTCATCCCTTCCATTGATAAAAGAAGAGGTTCCTACAAGAGAGGGGATAAATTAAATCCTCTAGCTCTTGAGATAACTGCTACCAACTGACAAGAGAAGAACTCATTTCCAATGCTGAGAGAGCAGATGAAGATGCCGTTCTAAAGTCCATGAGAGACATAAGGAATCAGATCGAAATCATACATACCTCTTTACTTTCAAGAGGATCAATGGCAATTTCTCAAGTACAACCTGTAGTATTCCAACCCCCTTCTTCATCAAAAACCGACATTCCTTCGGCACGCCTTGCAAATGTTGATATTCCAGGTGCCATTATTATGTAAGTTATATTTTATTTAAGAAAAAAAAATATTAAATAAATAATAATAATAATGAAATATATATATATATATTCATAACGATACGATTGGTAATAATAATGGTAACAATAGTAATAACTAAAAGGGGAAATAGAGAGAATAAAAGGAAAACAACAACAACAATACAAGGAACAATCTCCCTCGAAGACCCAGAATGAATTCTTTTTAAATATAATTTTTTTTCCTTCCTCCCTTCTATTTACAATACAAACAGATTAGAAATGGGCTAACCTATAGAATAAGGTAAAAAAGTAATAATAATAATAATAACAATAATTACGCGTAAAAAAGTAATAATTAGTAAAAATAAGATCAATTTATCATCCTCATAAATTCTTGTTAGTTTTAAAACGACAGATTTCCTGAGAATGAGGCACCAAAATACTTTACTTATGGTGATTCTATGGTTCATCGTGAATATGCACGCCGGAAAGGCACTAATCGGATACGACTGCGGAAAAGCCGAAAACGTCCTGATCATATCACTTTTGGAGGTGGGAACATGTGAGGTACCTCAACCAAAGGTCAATGTCACACAAACGTATATACAGGTAGTCGAAATTAATCCATTCTCTTATATCAAGGTAATACAATGTCAAGTCGAAATTTTGCGTGTGATAAAACTTTGCGGTATGTTTTCCCACACTATGAACACAACTAACGGACGATACCAATTTTCACCGAAAATATCAAGGGATGCGTGTTTCGACATGCATTTCCATAAGAAAATAAAAATAGGAGAGACAATCATTCACGAACTGAGAATAAACGAAACTATCAGCCGACCAATAACCATTGTTGGATCAATTGGAGCCGCCGGTACTTGTAATGGAACCCTTTATTCTGATCTTCATGGCTCTTGAAAGAGGGCTGTAGTACAGGGAAATGCGAAAATCACGTTGCAAAAATATTTTGCCCCATTTAATGTAGAAACAGAAGAAGTATTCTTACAGACAGGCATAACTCGCGGATTAACTACGGGTCATTATGAAGACGTACAGGGGGAACATAGTTATTGGCTCCCCCTACCCAAAAACACGTGCAAAAAGGGCTCTGTTAGAATCTTATATGCAGGTGAGGCCGAAAGAATGACCAAGATAAGAAACGAGGTATCCCTCCGAGCATACACAGTGACGAGAGGAGACATGGCCCTCACGCTCTCCACCGAAAATCGAGTGGAAAAATGTGGATATATGTTTTTTCAAACGGAGCATCCTAAAATCCTTATAATGGAAAGCTCAGGGACTCTCTAGTTCAGTAGGAATATTTCTAATCCCGGTTCAATATCAGACTTATTTACGCACATAAACTCACGATTTATTTATCAAAACAAACAGACAAAAGCTCAATTAAGGAAAATTTACACGGAAATCTTGGAAGAACAATGTAAATTGGAAAGGCGAATGCTACTAAATATCTTATCCACCGCAAGGAACGACCCTGAGGAATTTGCCTACACGATTATGGGAACTGAGGGTTACACTGGTATAGTAATCGGCGAAGTAATCCATATCCTAAAATGTACACCCGTTGAAGCAAAATTTCGGTATACAAATTTATGTTACCACGCGCTTCCTGTAATTGTTAAAAACCGAGAAGTCTTTCTAGAACCTCGTACACATATTTTGACTGAAAACTCATGGCCGACGCATAGCATTATGCAATATCCCCCGATGTTTAAAGTAGATGGAAAATGGCGTACCTATGGGTCCATCGACCCGAAAATTCGCACCCCTAGAATTCTCTCGACTCACTCAATAAAAACATGGGAAAACTTGAATAAAAATATCTTAAAAAACGAGGAGATCTTTCATAACTTCCCACACTTAGAATCACGAGCCTCGCGAGATTTTAACCTAGAATCAAGTAAAACCCAAAGCACACCCGAAACTACGTCGGAAAAATCGATAACGGAAAACACAAACGAATGAGATCTCTAACCAGTACAGAATCGGGAACGGAGGAAATAATTTTCTTTTCCCCTCTCTCTCCTCACTAGGAAAAGAAAATCGGAGAAGGAAAAAATCGAAATAAAGGGGAAATGGAAAGATATATATATGTACATATATATATATGTATATATATATATATATATCCAAGAAAATCGGGAAAAATAATTTCGAACTTTTCATACAAATGAAATAATAGGAAAAACGTAGGCCTAAAATTAGAAATAAAATTCTCTCGTAATAGACAGAGTCCCTTCGTGATAAGGTTACAGTTAGATAAAAATTGAATTGAATCATAACTAATCAACAATTTCTTCTTTCTTAAGGTAAACTAGGATATACCCATATAATTGCGTCTACAGCAGAAATAAACATGACACAATGCAGCCGAGGAAAAAAAACGTTATCGCCCAATGAGTTAAATCTATCGGCACCCACTACTACGCCAGAGGTATCAAACGATCTCGGAACAGGAAGTCAACTCATCAGAAGAACATGGACCATGAGCAGAAGAAAAAATGACAAAAAAAATTCTAATAATAATATACCTATTAGTCTTAAAAATAAAAACTGGAAAAAAATAGAATCCTTTAAGAAAAAAAAAACAAAAAATAGCGGAAAAAGTGATATAAATAAATTTTTAGAAAATTTCCATTTTTCATAGTATATATATTGACATTAGCTTAAACTTTCGCTCAGAGAGAAAGTAAAAGAAAAACACAAAGTGACAGACAAAAATACTATAATTTTAATTTTAGCCATTGTCTTTAAATATTAACAAAGAAAAAACTTTAACATTTGGTCGCAATTAAACTCCATCAGACATTAATCCACATTTCTTTGCTGAACAGGACTAAACTGCCATAGAGGAAACGATCAAGAAATCATTCGTGTGCCATTTATCTGGCGTTACATTCCAGAAGGAGGAGAATACAACCATGGAGAAATGATAGGAAACCATTTGCGTGCCCTACGCCTGACGTTGCGTTTCGATGGGTGTCCCTAGGAGAACGAACCTATGTATCCCACAAGGAAAGCAGAACCGAGCGTGTACAATGGCATGGGAAGTTAACATCAGCGAAACTTCAGTCGTACTCGTGAACGGACCATCTTGGTTGATCATACGTGATAACAATCCGCATCCACATCTTGAGGGGGACCAAACCCGTCAGAACAACCCACTCGTGAAGAAATACATCGAAGACAACACCATATCAACATCACCGTATCTTCGGGCCATCTATCGTTATCATTTTTTTTACATACTCTCTAATTCAAACAAGACACGTGCCAAATTGTTACAAGAAAGGAGAGTTACGTCTACGCATAAAGTGAAGCGAAAATTGATTGATATACAAAGACAAGGACGCTAACCACGCAAAATCAGAAACCTGATAAAATCGAGACTCACCGGATAACGAAAAGAAATTATCTATTGAAAGACAAAAAGATTTAATCATATAAGTCTGAATGAGGGAAAAACCACTAAAATCAAGATTCACATATATATATGAGGCGTTCCACACCAAACCGGACACCATTTAGCTCTTGCATCTCCGATTTTTTTCAAAATTTTTTATGTTTCAGTATTGTTTGAAAGAGGTCTTTATGATTTTTTTCAATTTTTTTTGTCAAGCCATTTTCAAGATATCGATTTTTCAAAAATTAAGCTACTTTTTTTTCAAACGCCTATAACTTTGCGAAAAATGGGCCAAATGGGACGATTTTTTTTTGAAATTTTTGTTTTTAAACGTTCTTTCGATAAAAAATATTGAAAAAAAAATTCAAATCATATTTCAATGAGATTTTCAAGTTTTAAAAATAAATTGTTGATTTACAAAAAACATGTACTGATCGATTTTCTTAAAAATTTTTTGTAAAAAACTATCATCCATTTCACAACTTTTGAGCCTAAGTAGATAATGGGCCAACGATGGGATCTATTTTTTTTCGATTTTATATTCAGCACTATTCAACTTTTGTATCTCCGATTTTTTTTCAAAATTTTTTGTGCTTTAGTATTGGTTGAAAGAGGCCTCCATGATTTTTTTCAATTTTTTTTGTTGATCCGTTTTCAAGATATAAATTTTCGAAAAATATGTTTTTTTTTGTTAACGTCCATAACTTCGCGAAAAATGGGTCAAATAGGCCGATTTTTTTTCAAAATTTTTGTTTTTGAACGTACTTTTTATAGAAAATATTTTTTAAAAAATTCAAAACGTATTTTCATAGTATTTTTAAGTTTTAGATATAAATTGTTGATTTACAAAAAACACGTACGGATCGATTATCTTAAAATTTCGTTGTGAAAAACTGTCACTTATTTCACAACTTTTATGCCTAGGTAGGTGATGGGATAACGATGGGATCTTTTTTTCGATTTTTCAATTTCCATATTTTAGTTATCTGTGTTGGAAATAAATATTTATCTTTTTTTTTCAATAAAATAGATATATCTTAATCATTAAATGAACGATGACCGATAATTTTTATTTTAATATACCACGATATATGATTATTGCATTAATTGCCATTCGATAATTTTTTAGTTGATATCTAAAGAACAAATCTCATTTAAAAGAAATTTGGTTAATGTATGTGTTCAAAAATTTGCACATTTTCCACTTTTACTACGGTCGGTAATGAAGATTGCGATGGATTACTTATCGGCTGAGTATCGTTTATACCTCTATGTTCTCTATTCACGTCTACATCCCCGTTTCGGGACAACAGTATAGTTGTACAGCGCGTGTATCAGCACCTCTTTTGAAATTTTACATTAACTCCTCTTACGATTAAAGAAACAACTGTGAAATTTTCCTCGTTTTTTTTGTAGAAAAAGAATTCATTGTGAATATTTGTGCCATGGCAAATTTTGGAGCATATAAATTGTGCTGTAATCCTCGACAATTGGAAAAACATAGAGGGCGAAAAGGTCTGCGACGAGCTTCTGGTACTCAACAAAATTTGCACGATTTAAATAGTGATGACTATCTCTGCTGTCCATGCAGAAAAGCATTGGACTCAAAAAAAGCATTGGGCTCAGAAGATGTTGAAACGGAGAACACGATTTTACCAATTTCAAACACTGCGTCTGGTAAGATTAATCAAACGATGTAATGAATTTCCTAATTTTATTTTATTGCAATAAAATAACTATTTGATGTTAAAATGAATTATCAATCTTAATATTTTTTAGGATTGGAAGATTTTGATGAAAAACTTGCATCACAAACCAGTAGCCTGTCTCAATTAAGCGTCGGAACAGTGTTGCCTGTGATTAATGATGCACCTGCTTTATTAAATCAATCTCCAATCGCTAAGAAACACGTGGATAATGAAACCTATCTACAAAATAGTCCGAAAAGTATATACCGATTTAAATACGTCTTTGGGAGTATTAAAAGAGTCTGAGGATGAAGTTAATTCTAAGAATTTTTTGGAAATGATCGAAAAATTGAAAAGTAAATTCAACGATGCTAATACGAAACGATCTGAAAAAATCCAGATTCTCACCCTTTTACCTGAAACGTGGGGATTATCTCGAGTTTGTGATACAATGGGCTGTACAAAATTCATGGCATCAGCAGCTAAATCTCTTCGAAAAGAGAAAGGGATTCTTTCAACACCTAGTGCGAAATTGGGTTATTAAAAACTTTTCCGTACTTATTAATATTTTATTCAGTATAAATAAGTTGTTTTTTTTTATGTTTAGGTCGATCATTATCAAATGATATTACGTTCAAAATTTTGGAATTCTATGTGGACGATGAAATTAGTGTAAATATGCCGGGAATGAAAGATTATCTTTCTATTCGAAATGATGACGGAAAACGGGAACATGTCCAAAAACGACTTATTCTCTCCAATTTAAAAGAACTTTATGAACTTTTTAAAGTACGATATCCCGGTTATCGAGTTGGCTTTTCCAAATTTGCGTCTTTACGTCCTTGACACTGCGTACTTGCTGGTTCTAACGGAACTCACACTATTTGTGTTTGTTCTCTGCACCAAAACGTCAACTTAATGATGTTAGGTAAGTGATATACTTGGCGGCGAGACGCTGCCGCATCTCTTGATACTAGTAAAAACTTGGAGAAAACATTTTTATGATCTCCTTCATTGCAGGGTGTAATTTGGCAGCACTTACAGGCCACTTGGCAACACCATTACAGATATACAGTGACTGTTTTAAAATAATTATATGTCAGGATCCAACTTTTAAATGTTATTTTCATGACTGTGATGAGTGTCCAGGAATCGAAACTCTGAAAAATGTATTATCAGATACGCTTGATGCAAATGGAATTGATGAAATAACCTATAAGTATTGGATTTCGAAGCCTCGTACAAGCTTGGAGACATTCGTGAAAAACTCATCAGATTTCGTCGATGGTTTCTGTGAAAATATCACGAGTCTTTTACCACACACTTATATTGCTAAAGAACAAGCAAATTATTTGAGAACGCTGAAAGGCTCGTTAAAAGAAAATGAGTATATTGTTATTTGTGATTTTGCGGAAAATTATGCCCTTGTTATTCAGAATGCCGCATCTGGATTCCATTGGAATAACAGTCAGGCAACTATTTATCCAGTTGTAATTTATTACAAAAAAAATGATGAACTTGTTTACAAAAGTGTAGTAATCATATCGGATTGTTTATCTCATGATGCAGTTGCTGTTCATGAATTTACGCGAATTACTACTAGTTTTATCCAAGAACTATCCAATGATGCTGCAAAAGTTATTTACTTTTCCGACGGAGCCCCTCAGCAGTTTAAAAATTAAAAAATTTTGTAAATTCAAATTATCATGAAGAAGACTTTGGGCTAAAAGCTGAATGGCATTATTTTGCAACAGCCCATGGCAAAGGGCCTTGTGATGGAGTAGGGGGGACCGTCAAAAGAATAGCAGCACGAACTAGTCTTCAACTTCCACATGACAACCAAATTACAACTCCTCAACAATTATACGACTGGGCGATAAAACCGAATTGTGTGCCAAATATTTATGTTAAATTCTTCTCTAACGACGATTATATTCGAGCCAAAGAATCATTAGAAAAACGATACAAGAAAGCAAAGACGATAACAGGGACGCAAAAATATCATTGTGTCATCCCAGACGGAAATGGCTCTTTGAGATTTAAAGAATTTTCATCATCTGTTGAATCTCAAATTTATAAAATATTCAAACGTGTGAGAGAATAAACTCTATGTAATAAAAATTGAAAAATCGAAAAATCGAAAAAACTAGATCCCATCGTTATCCCATCACCTACCTAGGCATAAATGTTGTGAAATAAGTGACAGTTTTTCACAACGAAATTTTAAGATAATCGATCCGTACGTGTTTTTTGTAAATCAACAATTTAAATCTAAAACTTAAAAATCCTATGAAAATACGTTTTGAATTTTTTAAAAAATATTTTCTATCAAAAGTACGTTCAAAAACAAAAATTTTGAAAAAAAATCGTCCTATTTGACCCATTTTTCGCGAAGTTATGGACGTTAACAAAAAAAAACATATTTTTCGAAAATTTATATCTTGAAAACGGATCGACAAAAAAAATTGAAAAAAATCATGGAGGCCTCTTTTAACCAATACTAAAATTTTGAAAAAAATCGAAGATACAAAAGTTGAATAGTGCTAAATATAAAATCGAAAAAAATAGATCCCATCGTTGGCTCATTATCTCTTTAGGCTTAAAAGTTGTGGAATGGATGATAGTTTTTTACAAAAATTTTTTAAGAAAATCGATCAGTACATGTTTTTTGTAAATCAACAATTTATTTTTAAAACTTGAATATCTCATTGAAATATGATTTGATTTTTTTTTTCAATATTTTTTATCAAAAGTACGTTTAAAAACAAAAATTTTGAAAAAAAAGTCGTCACATTTGGCCCATTTTTCGCAAAGTTATAGGCGTTTGAAAAAAAAAGTAGCTTAATTTTTGAAAAATCGATATCTTGAAAATGGCTTGACAAAAAAAATTAAAAAAAATCATGAAGACCTCTTTCAAACAATACTAGAACATAAAAAATTTTGAAAAAAATCGGAGATGCAAAAGCTAAATGGTGTCCGGTTTGGTGTGGAACGCCCCATATATAATCAACTATTTCACACGAGAAGAACAGGAAAGATATTCAATCAATAAGAATTTATCTTGAAAGTTGTTCCTTCGATGATTGGGTTCCCCAATAATCGTTTTAAGAGGGAAGGTGATACGTCCTGACGTAACGGCCATTAAAATTCATTTCTTCAACGTAATTGCTACCGAAAACGAAGATAAAAACTTGAAGGTCTGTAAAGAGAAGGTTCATCGTTTCCAGGGTTATTCCGTTCAATTCAATGATAAAACAGAAATTCACGTTACCGACCGAAAATCTCTGAAAAGATGGCCATCGGTAAAATCGGGCAGTATGGAAGGAAAATCAGGGACAGAGACCCTTACGAAAAGCCACAAGCTCGTAAATACCATCTTGAGAGCGAGGCATCCGACGCCGACTTCCTAACTGACATACCCTCCACCGGCCTATCGATTCAAGGGATAGATCGCTGGATCTACCCTTTACCATTGAAAAGAAAGAATAAAGCATAGAGTGTTCTGCTCTGCCGTCAAAACGACGCGAGGCACTGGTTTAACCCTCTCGAAAAAACAAGCTCACAACAGGGGAACGGTCCTCCTTTCTCTTTTCTCAAACAGATATATACGTGTTACCTACAATAGACTCAGTACGAAACGAACGGAATGGCTCTAAATAACGATGAATTTTCCAAACGCATACTAATACGAAATTTGAAAATAAATAATCTACTTAATTGGATAACAAACTTTCAGGATAAATTCGCAATAAAGCGGAGTAGTAAAATGAACAACGAAGTTAAGCAATAATTAAATAAACAATGAAATAGAACAATAATTGAATAAACAGTGAAGCAGACCAAGAATTAATTAAACATCGAAACAGAATAATAATCAAATAAACAAAAAATGATTGAATAAATAAATAGAATCAAATAGTGATGTGATAATCGAAAGAAATGGTTGGAAATATATTTATATATCTTTTAATAACATAGATAATACTAATGGAATTAAAAACGAGATCCAATTAAGTAGGTAGTTAGACGGTTTTAATACAATAAGCATTTTCAAGAGGGAGACCCATGATAAAACGGAAACAAAACCACTGATCGTCCCCGAAAGGACAGTAGGCCTCACAAGAATATAAAGGGCAGTAGGCCCCACAAGAATGCAAAGGGCAATAGGAAAATATTTTAAAGGGACTAAGGCGTTTGCGTGGAGCCACCGCTTCATGACTCTCTCTCTCTCTCTCTTTCTCTCTCTCTCACTCTCGCGTCGCGTGGGCCAACAATCCCAGGCCCTCTCTTTAAAAATTCTATTGTACAGTTCACGAGGAAACAGGTACAGGATTACGCACACATTTATAGGGAGATCTATGTATGTATATATATGTGTGCATACAGAGTAAAAACTACTTATGTAATAATTACTTTCCCTAAATCAAGAAAAGTCAAACAAATATAAGTCATATGTCGAGCAACTAATCAATAAAAATATATAATTGCAAAATGAAACCTTGCACTGTACTCTGAATTACGAACTCATCCGATAGATAATTTAATGTTAAATCCAATAATCAAATCCGAAGAGAAACAAGTAAAAACTTATATTGTTAAAGAGGAATAATTTAGAAATCAAAACAATATTTTCCTATGTTAAAATCTGAAGGAAAGAAAGAAGCCAAACGCTCAGAGGCAAGACCCAGTTACATAAGGCCCCGCTCCCCTTTCGACGTTCCACGGGGCTTGCGCGGCGGAACGGGAGACTTGGCTCTAGTCGCTACCCGGAGATCGCTCGAATCTCTCCCCACTCCAACCCCTTATTCTAGCCACCCTCCTTTTTCACCCACCCTGATATTCTACCTATCTCTTTCTCGGAGGAAAAGAAGGCACGAAGCGGACTTGAGATCTCTTTAGTCATGCGCCGTAGTCATCCACCCTCCCCTCTTTTCTAGTCGACTCATACGAGGAGGCTTATGCGACCACACCCAAAAAAAATTCAATATGAAAAACCAAGGAAAAAACAATTCAGGTTCAATTTTACCTAGAATGTTTAAACGTTGTCACTTTAGAAATGATTAAATCGTCTAACCATTTATTTATAATAATATAAATTTAAGTTTAACACGCAAAAATATCGCATAAGAAGACTTATAAATAATTTAAGATCGCTTCTTCATATATTTTATTTTTAAATTAAAATGGCATAATTAAAAATAGTTAACAAACAATAGAAGGAATAGAAAGAACAACCAATTTAACAAAACGTATAAAATATTAACTACGAAGGAGAAAAGACTTTATAAATGATAGAATAAGCGCGTAAAAATATTTATAATGTTAAAATTATTGTTACTATAAGGAATGAACATTGTCTACGAATTAGGAATGTAAAAAGCGTGGGGCACATGCATATGCCTGTATATGTGTTCAGGGATACCGACACACGCATGGGACCCACTCAGCGATCTACGCCAGCGCCCTCACCGCGCCCCAATCTCTAAGGGAAGCTCGCGAAAGCGGGAAATAGACTTTATAAGGGAAAATGCATCTTCTATCTTGCTCACACCATCCCCACCAAAATCGATCGGGGTAGCGTGGATCGCTGGGTATATAAAGCGCGGAAAAAGCGCTCTCGAGAGACTTCTTCGATTTTTTTCGACCTGAAAACTTCTAAATTTATCGTCCACTCCGAAACTATTCTTGAGTTGAACTTGTGAAATTTTCGACAAAGACGTTCTTGGTTCGGGATTTTTCCGAAACAATTCGCTTTTGAACTTAGAATTTTTCACTCGATTTTTCGAAGGAAGTTGGTTTTTTTTCTGTTTGGAATTTCAAGCCTTGAATTTCTAAATCGAAATAGAATCGACTTTTCATTTTTTTCCCTCGAATTTCGAAACGACTCTTTGAATGTCGGAAAAGACTTTGGATCTCGTTTTATTCTATTTCATTTTACTTTGCTTAGTTATTATCTTCTGTTTAATAATTCTCATTTATTTCACTTTGACGACTGCAATCCACGAATTGTTGGAAAAAGTACAAATCGCGCTCATTGTTAAATTAATCGCGAAATTTCAAGACTGATCTTATTGTGCAAACCATTCTTTTATTCTTTCAATAATTTTAAAATAAAAATTGGATCTCAAAAAAATAAAATCTGTGCATCAACATTTTCTTCGATTTTGTCATCTACCTGCCACGCCCTTGAGCACTCGCTGATCTCCTCATCGTTTCACGTCCGGATCATCACCAGTTACAAATGGTGTCACCCTTCCCATCAGGAGAGTATCTGACCTTGTAAGTGAAGCTCTAATTATTTTCTAAAATCATTTTCGTGATTGTGCAACGTTTTATCTCCGGAAAATTATAATTCAGTGAACCTCATCTATTCGGACAGAAATAAATTTATTTCAATAAACCTTTGTCGTTTATTGGAGAAAGGCCCAATTTTACTCAAGTGAATCTTTACCTTCGATTATTCTCATGGCATCGGCGACATAACTCTTTGAACAAAAATTCGATTTTCAATCAATTTATTAAATGACGTGGATCGAGGAAATTTATTCGGGAATATTGAGAAAGAATTATACGGCTCGTTTTTCCCCTATTTATTTTATTAATGTGAACCCCGGTATCTATTTGTTCTAACATTCAATTCAGTGCAAAGGTTCGCGAAAGTAATAAACCAGTGACGCGTCATAAAACCACGGAACGAGGTTTATCTGAGTTTTCTTTTCTTCCGGAATTTTATCAAGAATTTAAATAATTAAATAAATTGAATCCAAGGAATTTTCCTTGCCCCAACGATTAAATTCGAAAAAAGTAAGAACCCTCTCTCTTTCTTTTTTCCTCTATTATTTGTTTAATTCATTTGATCACAAGATTGAGTGCGGTTGTGTAAATCTGTACTTCATCCGAGGATTCGTGTTCTTTGCTTTATTTTCCCCCCGTGCCGAAACTTGGTTGGGACTAGAGTTGCGTCAGATTGCACGCTCACCAAGCTTTGGTAGTCCTCCCCTCCGAGCGAAACTTGGTTGGGACAAGAGTTGCGTCAGGTTGCACGCTCACCAAGTATTCGTTTACCCATCCTTGTGCGAAATTTGGTTGGGACTAGGGTTGCGTCAGGTTGCACGCTCACCAAGCTTTCGTAGTCCTCCCCTCCGTGCGAAACTTGGTTGGGACAAAAGTTGGGTCAGGTTGCACGCTCACCAAGTATTCGTTTACCCATCCTTGTGCGAAATTTGGTTGGGACAAGGGTTGCGTCAGGTTGCACGCTCATCAAATATTCGTATTCCTTTTTTTTTTCTCGGTGGAGATCTGGTTGGGACTAGAGTTGCGTCAGGTTGCACGCTCATCCGGAAATTCACCCTGGATACTCTTCCCTTAAATTCCATGAGAGTCAACCCCCCCGTACCGCGCAAAAAGAAAAGAACACCCAGAGCCGGACGAAGGTATCAATTACGTAAACTCGACGCCATATATTCGAATCCGTTGCCAAAAAGGTTAAACCCTGTTCAAAGATCGGGATCAAATTATCACGGAGTACGGGCATTGCCTACAGAAACAGAAATAACTAGAGAGACTCCAAAACCCAAAATCATTTCCACTGAAACCCTTAAACATCCGGTAATTATTTACAAATTAAAGCCGATCGATCTTCCCCCAATCACTCCGTCATTCGATAAAAGTAACGATCAGGATCCCCGTGGCAAAGTTGATAGTAAATTATATCGTAGCGAAAGATCTGAAAACTCAATAGACCTCGACGCGATGAAAAATTAAACAGTGATTCCAAGCCCATTTCCCGAGTAACTTTCCGAGAGGTTAGACTCAAAAACAGGGGCAGACGTGTTCGAGATTGTTTCCAGGAGTAGTACTGAAATTTATTTTCCACGACTAGAGAGTCTCAATCAATTTCAGCATGTCATACGTCGAAAATCATTAATAGTTCGTGAAAACTCCCATTTTTGGAGTGACAAATTTTGGGGGCTCGTCCGGGATCCTCAAGGAGTCATTGTTGATTTTCTTTATCGTCGTAGTGATTATAAATAGTTTAATTTGAGAAAAAAATTACTTTCAGATATTCCGTTTGTTATTTTTTTTTCAACGAATTTGAAACGCATTAAAAAATCATTCGTGCTTGAACGAAGTAAGAGCGAAAAGGAATTTTTTTATTTTTTCCATCACCAATTTAAATTGTAGTTTTCTTTACGAAATAAAGGTACTCGGCGTCACGGAAAAGACGTAGTCCAATTTGAACATTTTTTTTTATTATTCATAATTTTTTTTTATTACGTAACGTAATACCTGAATACAGTAGAACTTGAGTGAAATTTGTCGGTTGAAAAAAAAAAAGACAATACACATACCAAAAAACAAATAAACAAACCCACCGAGGAAATTTCTGCCTCTTATTTTAAAAAAAAAGGAGGAAATCTACAAAATAAAGTATTTAGAAGAACAAAATGTCTATATCGGAGGTTTAAAATGTCAACGGAGGAATGTTGGAAAGAAGTATGTGATATAATTGATGAACTTCCACTCCTTGAAGTTCAACCTCCTTACAAACTGGACCCTATCGATTTTTCAATAGATTACTTGGTAAATCGTCGGAGCAATATTTTTTATTCTCGTTACGAATATTATAGAAATTTGCATAAATCTCGTCAGGCACAAAATATATTTAAAGCTGATTCCCCCGCGGATTGACTATCTAAAAAAGAAGTAAAAAGTGAAGAGCAGAACAAAGACCAAGTACAAAAACTTGAAGCAACAGCTAACTTTTCTAAAAACTCTAATAACCAACTGGAATTAGGAAAATCATTGAATAAAAAGGTAAAAGTTTCGAATAATCAGGTGCCAGTACCAACCCTCGAAAGAATTCAGAGACGGAATTTTAACGGGTTTCAGACCACGACAACGCCGTTCTTCTCCCCGTTAACGCTGCATTTTCGACATCCTATCGTCTACCCCCAACCCAACGCCATTGTTAATTACCAAATACAAATATTCAGGCCAATAATTTTACCAATTTTCCGTCCGAATTGATGATAACGGTTTAATTAGGGAAAGTTTAAAAAAATATATATATACATATATATTAGGGGTGTGCGAATATTCGAAAACTTCGAATATTCGGCATCGAATGGAATCGAATTATTCGATTCGATTATCAAACCGAATATTCGATTTTTTTCGAATATTCGATTTTGGTTCGAATACTCGATTTTTGTTCGAATATTCAATTTTCGTTCGAATATTCGATGTTTTTCGAATATTCGATTTCCGTTCGAATATTCGATTTTTGTTCGAATATTCGATTTTGGTTCGAATATTCGATTTCTGTTCGAATATTCGATTTTTTTTCGAATATTTGTTTTATTTTCGAATATTCGAGTTTCTTATTGAGTATTTTATGATCTCATGTAATCGAATTTCTAATCAGTTATTTTATGCGGTTTTGAGTAATCAAAGGTCGAAACAAACGTACGATGATTGCAAAAAATCGAAATAAAAATCGACTTTTCGATAACACATGTTTTTGGTTAACGCTTTAGGTCGCCGCTCGGAGCAGTTCAGAGTTCCCTCTGTCAAACTGCCGGTGACTAGCCAATCAGCTTGTTTATTACGTAATACTCTAAACGGAATAGACCAGAGTAAAATCATCAATAAAAAAGTTAAATGTTGTATAAGAAATCCAATGAATAATTGTAATATTAGGGGTTCATCTCACTGTAAAATATTTACAAATTCGATTTTTTTCTTGCATTGTCCGATAGTATAGACTGTTATAAGCATGTTTTTACTTTACACATCAATTCTCGTGAGTACTTTGACACTCACACTGATTTTTTTCGTCGAATCTCCAAAGATGGAAAGAATCATAGAAGATGGTTAATCGGATACTGATCTTTATATACACCCCCGACCAAAAGTTTGGATACACATGTCGATATTTCTTGCCGCAATAAAAATTCCATAATTCCGTAAAAAAAAAAAAGATATTCAAATTTTAAAAAAGCGTTTTGAAAGGAAGGAATTCAGCTTTGTTTTCTTGATTCATAATATTTTTTATGATTTTTTTTTCGACTTGGTACGAACTTGTGAACGTGACCGTTCGACTATCGCCAATTGGGTGCATAACTTGAGGACATTTTTTTTGTCTTTTTTATGGACGGGAAATTCCAAAGGGTTGGCAATCGTTTCATTTTTGTCTCTAAAAAACTTTAGTATGATTTTTTCTCGCCAAGTTAATTCAAAGTTATCTCAAAGCTATTCAAATTAGTTCAAAGTAAATTAATCCAAGTTAATCCAAGTTGATCAAACGTAATTCAAAAACTATAGAGTTTTAGAGAAAATGTCAAGGATAAAAAAAAGTAGCGTAGGTACACGTGGAATCGCTTGGAATTATTTAAAAAATTTTCTATGAATTTTTTGAAAATTATTTTCGCTCGAAACTGTGATAATGACGTCCCAGCGAAAAATGTATCCGATTGAAATTTTCGTACTCCGTGATACAACAAAAATCCGAAAAAATTCAGCGACATTTGGCATGCTATGAACAACAATGATCAATAATAATATTGTCTAAAAGTTATTAATAAATTTATTAAACAATTTCTTTAACAATTACCTAATGACTTTTGGGCAATATTATTATTGATGAACAATAAACAATAATTATTATTGATCATTGTTGTTCATAGCATGCAAAATTTTGCAGAATTTTTTCAGATTTTTTTTCAAAGTTTTTTAAACATTTTGCTATAATTCGTCGAGGTGCTTTTTTAAAAAATTTATCGTGAACCCTAATACAAACCCAAACCAAGTCAAAATGATTTGGACATTTCACCTGTTTGTATTATGTAGGGTTCGCGACAAATTAAAAAAGAAAAAAAAACCCCTCGACGAATCATAGAAAAATGTTTAAAAAACTTTGAAAAATAATCTGAAAAAATTCTGCAAACATTTTGCATGCTATGAACAACAATGATCAATAATAATTATTGTTTATTGTTCATCAATAATAATATTGCCCAAAAGTGATTAGGTCATACCAGGTCGAAAAAAAATCATAAAAAATATTTAAACGAAGGAAAACAAAGCTGAATTTCTTCCTTTCAAAACGCTTTTTTAAAAAATTCACATATCTTTTTTTTGCGGAGTTATGGAACTTTTAGTGCGGCAAGAAATATCGACAGGTGTATCCAAACTTTTGAGCGGGGGTGTAAATCAATATTCAAATACAAATACTTGAAAGGAGATTCTTTTTCTGTCAAGATCGGTGATCTCAAATAGTCGGAAATGTATCGAATATTCGAAAAATCATCGAATATTCGAAAATTGATCGAATATTCGAAAAATCATCGAATATTCGAAAATTTATCGAATATTCGAAAATTTATCGAATATTCGAAAATTTATCGAATATTCGAAAATTCATCGAATATTCGAAATTTCATCGAATATTCGAAAATTCATCGAATATTCGAAAATGTATCGAATATTCGAATGCATCGAATATTCGATTCGAAAATCGAATCGAATTTTAATATTCGATTCGATTCGATTCGATCACTATTCGCACACCCCTAATATTTAGTGATAAGTTTCAACATTTTGCCTGAAACTAAAAGAAAAAGTGAAATTTACTCTATATTTAAATTTTACCTTCAATAACTTTTGAAGGAGTGAGTGTCTCGAAAAATCACAAGAGATCTTTTTTGTAGAGCGTTCAATTCTCGACAAGAATATGTGTCGTTCATTTTGGTGCATTCACTTGAAACCGTCATATAAAATGTCAAAGTTTGAATTTTTTTTCCACGTGTTATTTAAATGGGACATAAAAATATGCGATGAGGGACCTCTAAATATTTTTATTAAGAGCTCTAATTTTAACAGGCATCATTTTTCATCTTCCCGAAAGTATTAAATGCGTTTTTTCAAAAAACAACACATAGTCGCTTCTTTTGATTCAGTAATGTACATGTCATACTCGATCGATGAAACTCGACGAGTTATTGGGATATTAATTTTTTTGTTACGTACATTTCAGAAACAAAATAAAAATTTTGCACATGAAATATTACAAAAATCTTATAGTATGTACTTTTTCAACATTGCATGTTGCATTATACATGTGCGATAAAATTTGCAATCTTTCAGTACAAAATCAATATTTTATTATTGTAATGTACGTACCAAAGATATTCATTTTCGAATCTCTTATCCAGTTTCATCGATCGAGTGTTATATATGTATGTATGGGGGGTTTATTTCATCCATTTTTTTTTATTTTTTAGTACCTATCAAAAGACCGTTCCTGATATATTTTAAGATTTTTTTGATTACCCGTTCAAAAGATATTAAATTAACAGAAAACCCGCTCTTTTTTGGTATTTTGGTCATAACTTCTTTAATAATGGTCCAAATTGAAAGTTGTTTTTTCAATTTTTTTTTATGGCCTTTTCCGAAAAAAAATACAACAAAAAAATTCGACGTGTTTTTGAATGAGTTTTTTAAGTTGTAAACATTAAATGGCGTTTTTAAGAGTGATTGTCATTTTTGATTATTATTGTAAATTTTTGGTTTTAAGCATCAATCTATTCAACAATTTTTAAGAATAGGCCGATCGTGGGATCTCAATAACAACTATTTTTTTGTTGAGAATTGAACTTTTTTTTTAAATATATTATCATGAATCCCAAATTTTCTTACTGTATTGTTACGTCCTGGGTTAATTTGGCAACCATTTTTAGTGTCGAACATTTTATTGTTTAGGTCACACCTCAAAATTTATAATAAATTATACTAAAAATGTTCATTGGTGCTCGGAGAGCCAAAGAATTGTTAAATCTCATGTGATCGGCTTATCATCGTGCGAGTAAGTAGCCGTTGAGGATCCCACGGTAGAACCACCTGCAAATTTTGCTGACGAATCGGATCCCACGGTGACCGGTGAGATGCTGCACACCTCGAGGATGTGCAGCGCCCGGCGTAGTGTTATCTTTTGCTCGCCCTTTGATTCGTCGGAGTGCTTAGCACTATTTTTCTTGATGTCAATTAGTTAGTCCATTGACGGAGCTCGACCAGGACGGTCAAACTCCAATGGAAATTAAGAGCCTTCTTTGGGAAGCTCGACCTTACAGGTCGAGCTCCAATCAAATATTACAGTTTTCGTAAGGGTGGCCAGTATGGCCGACCGCTCACTGGTTTTGGAAAAAAAAAAATCTGAATTCAACGCCGTGGTTCAACCCTTCAGGTCGTCCACGTTAATCGTACCCAAGTCCGAAGGAATCAGAAGTAATATTTCGGAAATAGCATCGCGTCGCGAACTAAGTGACCAATCAACCGTGCAAGGAGGATGGGACCGGAGGTCTAGAGTCGGCACGTTGAATTACACCTCTGACCGACCATTCAGGCCCATGCCTACCTCTGATACGTTTTGCGAGGCATCGATTGTTCGTGTCCAAATCTGATTGGATCATTAAAGTAGTGCGCGAGTGCGTTCACGATACCGCGACAACCGAGCGTGAGGCGGATCGGGAATAGAAACGTGGTTAAATGATCAACCGCGAGACCGGAAATTTGCGAACTGTGTAAAATCCTGCGAAACCAACATTAACGAGGGGATTAGTGCAGATTCATTGGAAACCATAAATCCAATGAATAAACAATTAAACATCGAAACAAAGAAAAAAACCACTGTTAACCTTTTCATGAATCAAAATTATCAAAAGTGTAAATCCGTGTCTCATATCCAGTATCTCGACCATTGGTCGAAAATTGGTTGGACCATTGGTTTGTTAAATAAAAATGTTCCAGTTATTGTTAAGCGATAACTTGCATTGGTCCAGTGTCATTATTATACATCACCAATCCCGCTTGCGCTCCATCCCTGGCGGGCACATTCCCGCCTAAAAGGAGTAAATTAAAAATTAACAGGTTCGTCCTCCATTAAAAATTTCGATCAGGACGTAACAGTATAGTATTTTTTTCAATACTTAGAATTTATTTTGACGTAATTTTAGTTACTGTATAATTTTTTTCAATCGTTAGAATTTACTTTGACACTTTTGTATTGTTAACAGGTTCTGAAAAATAATAACTAATAGTTAAGTCTGTTGATGAACAATAATAACAACATTTTGTATTTATTCACGTATATTTTTGTTAACCTTACATATACGAATATTTCCTGAATTAGAATATTCCTTTGCCAATACGTTTCCGTTGCTCATTGGAATATGTAATTGAATGAAATTTTTGTGTCCCCCTGTGATTGATTTCGCAGTATTTTATCGCAAATAAAATCTTTCTTCTGCATCTGAGTAATGTTTGTCATGTGAAAATTTAACAGCAATATTGTGTAGATTATTTAGGTTCAATGCCCACTGATACAATTCTTGATCTGTTGTTATTTGCCCATCGATTAATTATTAATTTTAACCATTTGTCAACAATGAAAAAGTGTCCAAATTAATTCACAACGATTCAAAAAATACTATACAGTAACAAACATTGCTATTTAAAATAATTTATTTTTAAACAAATATTTATAATTTTTCAAAATCGAAAAAAAGTAGTTGTCCAGATCCCACGATTGGACTAGTCTTGAAAATGGTTGAATAGATACATGTTTAAAACCAATAATTGAAAAAAAAATCAAAAATGACACTGACTTTTAAAAACGTGATTTAAAGTTGAAAACTAAAAAAACTCATTCCAAAACATGTCGAATATTTTTGTTGTATTTTTTCGGAGAAGGCCATGAAAAAACAATAATTTTGAAAAAACAACTTGTAATTTGGACCATTATTAAAGAAGTTATGACCAAGATACCAAAAAAGAAGTGGTTTTTTTGTTAATTTAATATCTTTCAAACGGGTAATAAACAAAATCACAGAATTGAACAGGAAGGGTCTTTTGATGGGTTCCCAAAACTATAAAAAAATTGAGGAAATTAATTTCTTTTTTTTTTTTATAAACAGTCCGATTTGGGATAGAATGCCCCATATATATATTTATATTTATCATTGCATGTCAAAATCACCAACAGTTGGAATCGACCCCTTTCACTTTCTATGAAATTCGGTCGGAAGTTTTCTTTTATCATAAAACGAAAATCTACCGAAGGAAAAATTTGTTTTAAAAAATTATCAATTTCACCATTTTTTCAATTTTTAAACTTCATGTTTTAAATATCTTGAAAACTATTATAGTTACGAAGCAATTGTTGTGGGTTAATCTTAAGGCCAGGCTAAAGACCCTCTCTCTCGCTCTCACAGGCCCCCTATAGGCGCCCTTTCCCTATAGCCTGCCCTTAAAAAGTGTTCTTGGGGCTACGAAAAAGAAATATTTATCATTTAATCATTTCAAAAATGATGAATTTGGCGAATTTACAATTTTTTTAAATACTGAACATCAAGAATCAAAATTAATTTTTTGGTTTTATTTCTTTTATATAATACCTTGTACTGATCTGAAAGGTCATGTAATTTTTCGAAACGTTTTTTTTTTTCAAAAAAATATGAATTTTCCAATTTTGGTAAACAAATTATTTTTTATCTCAAAGTTCAGTGAAGTTCAGCAATCATGTCATTTTTACTCCTCGAATTTACAAAATTACATTATTGCCCAACTTTACTGTACTTAGAAGTAAACAAAAAAATTTGTTGACAAAAATTCAATAATTTTTATTTTTTAAAGAAAAGAACACCTTTCTGAAAACTTCAGGATCTGTTAAGACTAGTACAAGGTATTATGTAAAAAACAGATCAACCAACAATAATGATGATCGTGGATGAAGCTTCACTTTTTTAAGAAACCCAAAGTTCTCCAAACTCATCATTTTTCAAAAATTTTGTTCTGCAATTTTTTTTTCGTACCCCAAAGTATACTTTTTAAGACCGACTCAGAACGATTTTTTCGTAACTATAATAGTTTTCAAGATGTTTAAAAAGTAAACTTGAAAAATTCAAAAGATCGTGGAATTTTCATTATTGCATAACTTTTGTTTTTTTTCCATTTTTTTCCTTCCGTACAACTTAGTTTTTTGATGAAGAAAAACTTCTGACCAAATTTCATCGAAATAAAAAGTGGTTGATTCCAACTATTGGTCTATTTGACATGGAATGACCCATATATATATATATAACACCTGTTTGATAAAAATCGATGAAATATTACAAAACGAATTTTTTTTCGTACATACATTACAGTAATACAATATTCATTTCGTAAATGAAAGATTGCAAAAATTTCCTAGTATATGTATAAATGCAACATGCAATGTTGAAAAATTGTATGCCGTCAGATTTTTGCAATATCTGATCTACAAAATTTATTGTTTATCTATAATGTTTGTACCAAAAGAATTCATTTTCGAATCACCCATCGAGTTTAATGAATCAAGTCTTACATAAATATCTGTATATGTATGGGTCATTCCATGTCAAATCGACCAAGAGTTGGAATTTCAATTTCGATGAAATTTGGTCACAAGTTTTCGTTTCAATAAAACGAAGTCCTACCAAAACGAAAGCATGTAAAAAAAATTTTTCGAAAGCTATGCAAAATTCAAAATTTTACAGTTTTCCAAATCTTTCAAATTCATTTTTAAAATTTCTCAAAAACTATTATAGTTAGGAAAAATCGTTGTCAATTCGTCTTAAAGAGTATACTTGGGTATACGATAATAAATGTTTCGAAGAAAATATTGAAAAATGATGAATTTGGCGAATTTTTAATTGTCAACAGTCGTGAAAATCCAAGTTCCGTATTATTTTTAGGTTCATTTTTTTTTACCTCATACTGATATTGAAAGATCCCGAACTTTTCAGAAACATATTGGGGGTTTTTTCAAAAATATAAATTCTTAAATTTTTCAAAATCGTGTGAATCCACAATGAACATTATATGTTTTGTCACATTTTTTTGTATATAACACCTTGTACCGATCTCAAAAGATCCTGAAATTTTCAGGATGGTGTTTCTTTGTTTCAAAAGTTTACATTTTTCAATTTTGGTAAACGAAATTTTTTTTTTACCTCTCAGTTAAGTAAAGTTTAGTAATCATGTCGTTTTGTAATCTTAAGCAGTTGAAAAAATTAAAAGTAACAGTATTTTGGTAGATAGGAAAACAAAATTGTATACCCCAATCCAAAATGTTCAATTTTGGAAACGAAAAAACACCATCCTCAAAATTTGAGGATCTTTTAAGATCAGTACCGGGTGTTATATTTAAAAAAAATTGAAGCAAAAATGTTGATCGTAGATTTGCACGATTTTGAAAAAATTTCCAAATTCATATTTTTGAAAAAAAACCCCGTTCATAAAATGATTTTTGAACATCAGTATAAGGTATTATATTTAAAAAATTGAATCATATATTTAATACGAAACTTGGATTTTCACGATTTTTGAAAAATGAAAATTCTCCAAATTCATCATTTTTCAATTTTTTTTTCGGAACATTTTTTTTGGTAGCCCCAAGTACAGTACTCGACAATTGAAGTGGGACAGACAGTTTTTTCTCGATTTTGGCGAGATTTGGACCGATTTTGAAAATTCAAAAAAGTACATTCGAGTAAATTTTGTTATCTTTCGAATGAGACTAATTAGAATGCGATCGGTTTAAAATTGACCAAGTGCGGGGCGATGGAGTCAGGGCGTGCGAATCACGATTTCCGGGACACCCCGGAAAAGGATATACGCCACCGTCACATGGCTTTTCCAGTGAAATCATTGGAAAGAGCAGCTCGCGGCGGTCAGGATTCAAAAAAAAAAAAAATTAAAATCGGCCAACTCCTGGGGATGCTATCGCCCCAGGAAGTTGAAATGGTTTTTCGACGATAACTTGCGAGTTTATCGATCGATTGACTTGAAATTTATCACAGAGTCGTGGTTCGTCATAGCCGACGACCCGGTCTAGGTGGTATTGTCGAAACACTCCTCGGGGATGAGATCCAGGGTTGTCCCGGATGCACTGTATCAATTATGCGCATTTTTCGCCATGATAGAGTTGTTGGCCGGAAATGAAAGTTGGTGCATCATAAAGGGGAAGATTAAACGAACAAAACGTGTGGTCGTGCAATAACCAAATCGACCTCTATCACTAAAGCGAAGGGGGTGAAAAATTGCATGAAAAATGCCGAAGTCGAAAAAGATCGCGTCCGGAGTCGCAAGGCGATGATCGATTGTTTTTGCACTCAACGTCCGACTAAAGGTTCTTTCAAAACTGGAGTGAGATGGGCCAGTTTGGAAAAGCTCAGCATTGAAAACGTTTCATTATTTATTATTGTTTATCATCTTTATTTTTGTATTGAGATTTTCGCAATAATTAAGGGGATATGAACAATGAAAATGTTGAAAAAAGATAATTACCGTGCATATTAAGAATTCGATTTTTAAAAAGCGTCGATTTTTTTATTCAGCACTATTTTTTGAGATCATTATTTTTGCGTTGCAACTTTTTCAAAAAATGAGGAGGTATTAACAATAAGAATGTTAAAAAATCGATAACTACCGTGCATATTAGGATTTTGATTTTTTAACAGCGTCGATTTATTTATTGAGCACTATTTTTTAAGATTGTTATTTTTGCGTTCCAATTATTGCAAAAGATAAGGAAGTATTAACAATGAAAATGATAAAAAATCGATAACTGGCCTGCATATTGAGATTTTAATTTTTTATAAGCGTAGTTTTTTTTAATTAGCACTATTTTTCAAGATCATTATTTTTGCGTTGCAATTTTTGCAAAAATTAAAAAGATATTAACAGTGAAAATGTTAAAAAATTGATGACTGGTGTACGTATTGAGATTTTGATTTTTTATAAGCCTCGATTTTATTATTTAGCACTATTTTTTGGGATCATTATTTTTGCGTTGCAATTGTTGCAAAAATTAAGGAAGTATTAACAATAAAAATGTTGATAAATTGATAACTACCGTGCATATTGGGATTTTGATTTTTTTTTTAAGTCGATTTTTTTATTCAGCACTGTTTTTTGAGATTATTATTTTTGCGTTGTAATTTTTGGAAAACCTAAAAAGATATTAACAATTAAAATGTTGAAAAATGGATAACTGGTGTGCAAATTGAGATGTTGGTTTTTTATAAGCGTCGATTTTTTTACTTAGCACTAATTTTTAAGATCATTATTTTTACGTTGCAATTTTTTCAATAATTAAGAAGATATTAACAATTAAAATGTTGAAAAGATGATAACTGGCGTGCATATTGAGAATATAATATTTGAAGGAGCGTCGATTTTTAATTTACCACTATTTTTTAAGATCATTATTTTTGCGTTGCAATTTTTGCGAAAATTAAGAAGATATGAACAATTAAAATGTTGAAAAATTTATAACTAGCGTGCATATTGAGATTTTGACTTTGAAGGAGCGTCAATTTTTTTATTTGGCACTATGTTTTAAGATTATTATTTTTGCTGTGCAGATTTTGCAAAAATTAAGGAGATATTAACAATAAAAATGTTGAAAAATTGATAACTACCATGCACATTGGGATTTTGATTTTTCAAAAGCGTCGATTTTTTTTTGCACTATTTTTTAAGATCATTATTTTTGCGTTGCAGATTTTGCAAAAATTTAGGAGATATTAACAATAAAAATTTTGAAAAATTAATAACTGGCGTGAATATTGAGATTTTGGTTTTCCAGAAGCGTCGATTTTTTTCTTTTGCAATATTTTTTATGACCCTTATTTTTGCGTTTCGACTTTTGCAAAAACAAAGGTGATATGAACAATAAAAATGTTGAAAAATCGACAACTGTCGTGCATATTGGTATTTTGATTTTTCGAAAGCGTCGATTTTTTTATTTTGCACTATTTTTCAAGATCATTATTTTTGCAATGCAATTTTTGCAAAAATTAAGATGATATTAACAATAAAAATGTTGAAAAATCGACAACTACCCGTGCATATTGAGAATTTAATTTTTCAAAAGCGCTGATTTTTTATCTTACACTATTTTTGAAGATCATTATTTTTGCGTTGCAGATTTTGCAAAAATTAAGGAGATATTAACAATAAAAATGTTGAAAAATCGATAACTACCGGGCATATTGGGATTTTGATTTTCAAGAAGCGTCGATTTTTTTATTTTGCACTATTTTTCATAACCCTTATTTTTGCCTTTTGACTTCTGCAAAAATAAAGGGGATATGAACATTAAAAATGTTGAGAAATCGACAACTATCGTGCATATTGAGATTTTGATTTTTCAGAAACGTCAAATTTTTTAATTTGCACTATTTTTTGAGATCATTATTTTTGCGGTGCAATTATGGCAAAAATTAAGGAGTCGTTAACAATAAAAATGTTGAAAAATTGATAACAAGCGTGCATATTGAGATTTTAATTTTTCAGAAACGTCGAGTTTTTTAATTTGCATTCTTCTTTAAAATCATTATTTTTGCGTTGCAGATTTTGCAAAAATGAAGGAGATATTAACAATAAAAATGTTAAAAAATTAATAACTGGCGTGAATATTGAGATTTTGGTTCTTCAGAAGCGTCGTTTTTTTTCTTTTGCACTATTTTTTATAACCCTTGTTTTTGCGTTTCGACTTTTGCAAAAATAAAGGGGATATGAACAATAAAAATGTCGAAAAATTGATAACAAACGTGCATATTGAGATTTTGATTTTTCTGTAACGTCGATTTTTTCATTTTGCACTATTTTTTAAGATCATTATTTTTGCGTTGCAGATTTTGCAAAAATTTAGGAGATATTAACAATAAAAATGTTGAAAAATTAATAACTGGCGTGAATATTGAGATTTTGATTTTTCAGAAACGTTGATTTTTTCATTTTGCACGATTCTTTAAGATCATTATATTTGCGTTGCAAATTTCGCAAAAATTGAGGAGATATTAACAATAAAAAGTTTGAAAAATTAATAACTGGCGTGAATATTGAGATTTTGGTTTTACAGAAGCGTCGTTTTTTTTCTTTTGTACTATTTCTTATAACACTTATTTTTGCGTTTCGACTTTTGCAAAAACAAAGGTGATATGAACAATAAAAATGTTGAAAAATCGACAACTAGCGTGCATATTGGTATTTTGATTTTTCAAAAGCGTCGATTTTTTTATTTTGCACTATTTTTCAAGATCATTATTTTTGCAATGCAATTTTTGCAAAAATTAAGATAATATTAACAATAAAAATGTTGAAAAATCGACAACTACCCGTGCATATTGAGAATTTAATTTTTCAAAAGCGCCGATTTTTTATTTTACACTATTTTTTAAGACCATTATTTTTGCGTTGCAGATTTTGCAAAAATTAAGGACATATCGATGGTCCCGAGCGGCTCTATCGTATGTCATTCAGACCTTCGAGAAGTAGCGTAACTGTTAGGGTTCCATATGGACTAACGTAACTCTCGCGTCCTGGCCAACGGAGTAGTAGTTTCATCGTAAGTCCAAATTTAATTTGGACTTACGATGAAACGTTTTAGTGCATCTGAGATACTATAGAGCATATCGCGGTCGGAGAGTTACGATACTCCGTTCTAGAGCTGCGGGAGATACGATGGATCTCACGCGCGCCCGGAGATGCGTTAGAATGAACAGGGTCTGTCGAGATACGATACTTTGCGCAGGACGCGAGAGTTACGTTAGTCCATATGGAACCCTAACAGTTACGCTACTTCTCGAAGGTCTGAATGACATACGATAGAGCCGCTCGGGACCATCGATATTAACAATAAAAATGTTAAAAAATCGATAACTACCGGGCATATTGGGATTTTGAGTTTCAATGAGCGTCGATTTTTTTATTTTGCACTATTTTTTACGACCCTTCTTTCTGCGTTCCGCCTTTTGCAAAAGTAAAATGGATATAAACAATAAAAATGTTGAAAATTTGATATCTAGCGTCCATGATGGGATTTTGATTTTTGAGAAGCATCGTTTTTTTTATTTTGCACTATTTTTCATAACCCTCATTTTTGCCTTTCGACTTTTGCAAAAATAAAGGGGATATGAACAATCAAAACGTCGAGAAATCGACAACTATCGTGCGTATTGAGATTTTGATTTTTCAGAAGGGTCTAGTTTTTTAATTTGCACTATTTTTTGAGATAATTGTTTTTGCGGTGCAATTATGGCAAAAATTAAGAAGATGTTGACAATGAAAATGTTGAAAAATTGATAACAAGCGTGCATATTGAGATTTCGATTTTTCAGAAACGTCGATTTTTTCATTTTGCACTATTTTTTAAGATCATTATTTTTGCGTTGCAGATTTAGCCAAACTTTAGGAGATATTAACAATAAAAATGTTGAAAAATTAATAACTGGCATGAATATTGAGATTTTGATTTTTCAGGAACGTCGATTTTTTCATTTTGCACTATTTTTTAAGATCATTATTTTTGCGTTGCAGATTTTGCAAAAATTAAGGAGATATTAACAATAAAAGTTTTGAAAATTTATAACTGGCGTGAATATTAAGATTTTGGTTTTTCAGAAGCGTCGTTTTTTTTCTTTTGCACTATTTTTTATAACCCTTATTTTTGCGTTTCGACTTTTGCAAAAATAAAGGGGATATGAACAATAAAAATGTCGAAAAATTGATAACAAGCGTGCATATTGAGATTTTGATTTTTCAGAAACGTCGATTTTTTCATTTTGCACTTTTTTTTAAGATCATTATTCTTGCGTTGCAGATTTTGCAAAAATTTAGGAGATATTAACAATAAAAATGTTGAAAAATTAATAACTGTCGTGAATATTGAGATTTTGATTTTTCAGAAACGTCGATTTTTTTATTTTGCACTATTTTTTGAGATCATTATTTTTGCGTTGCAGATTTTGCAAAAATTAAGGAGATATTCACAATAAAAATGTTGAAAAATTAATAACTGGCGTGAATATTGAGATTTTGGTTTTCCAGAAGCGTCGATTTTTTTCCTTTGCAATATTTTTTATTACCCTTATTTTTGCGTTTCGACTTTTGCAAAAACAAAGGTGATATGAACAATAAAAATGTTGAAAAATCGACAACTACCGTGCATATTGGTATTTTGATTTTTCAAAAGCGTCGATTTTTTTATTTTGCACTATTTCTCAAGATCATTATTATTGCGTTGCAATTCTTGCACAAATGAAGGAGGTATTAACAATAAAAATGTTGAAAAATTGATAACTACCGTGCATATTGAGATTTTGATTTTTTTAAATCGTCAATTTTTTTATTTAGCACTTTTTTTTAAGATCATTATTTCTTCGTTGCAATTTTTGCAAAAATTACAGGGATATGAACAATAAAAATGTTGAAAAATTAATAACTGGCGTGAATATTGAGATTTTGATTTTTCAGAAACGTCGATTTTTTTCATTTTGCACTATTTTTTAAGATCATTATTTTTGCGTTGCAGATTTTGCAAAAATTAAGGAGATATTAACAATAAAAGTTTTGAAAATTTATAACTGGCGTGAATATTAAGATTTTGGTTTTTCAGAAGCATCGTTTTTTTTCTTTTGCACTATTTTTTATAATTCTTATTTTTGTGTTTCGACTTTTGCAAAAATAAAGGGGATATGAACAATAAAAATGTCGAAAAATTGATAACAAGCGTGCATATTGAGATTTTGATTTTTCAGAAACGTCGATTTTTTCAGTTTGCACTTTTTTTCAAGATCATCATTCTTGCGTTGCAGATTTTGCAAAAATTTAGGAGATATTAACAATAAAAATGTTGAAAAATTAATAACTGGCGTGAATATTGAGATTTTGATTTTTCAGAAACGTCGATTTTTTTTATTTTGCACTATTTTTTGAGATTATTATTTTTGCGTTGCAGATTTTGCAAAAATTAAGGAGATATTCACAATAAAAATGTTGAAAAATTAATAACTGGCGTGAATATTGAGATTTTGGTTTTCTAGAAGCGTCGATTTTTTTCCTTTGCAATATTTTTTATTACCCTTATTTTTGCGTTTCGACTTTTGCAAAAACAAAGGTGATATGAACAATAAAAATGTTGAAAAATCGACAACTACCGTGCATATTGGTATTTTGATTTTTCAAAAGCGTCAATTTTTTTATTTTGCACTATTTCTTAAGATCATTATTATCGCGTTGCAATTCTTGCACAAATGAAGGAGGTATTAACAATAAAAATGTTGAAAAATTGATAACTGCCGTGCATATTGAGATTTTGATTTTTTTGAATCGTCAATTTTTTTATTTAGCACTTTCTTTTAAGATCATTATTTCTTCGTTGCAATTTTTGCAAAAATTACCGGGATATGAACAATAAAAATGTTGAAAAATCGACAACTGCCGTGCCCATTGAGATTTTTATTTTTCAAAAGCATCGATTTTTTTATTTTGCACTATTTTTTATGACCTCTATTTTTGCGTTGCGACTTTTGCAAAAATAAAGGGGATATGAACAACAAAAATATTGAAAATTCGATAACTCATATTGAGATTTTGATTTTTCAGAAGCGTTACTTTTTTTATTTGACACTTAATTATCATTTTTTTTGCATTCCGAATTTTCTTCCTTCTCTTCGATAAGGGATGCAAATGACAAGTTTGCCATTTCTCCACTGGATCTAACCTATTGAAAGTTTTTTGAAAAATTCATCCATTCTAAAGCCCTCCATCTCTTAGCCGGTGAATTTTGCCAATTGCTTGGCAAAAACTCACCGTTGTCCGACTTTCACCACGAGGAGGTGGATGGACGGGCGTATGGTGCAACACCTTCGAAAATCGTGTGTTTGTGTTTGCATTTGTGTTTGTGTGTGTGGGTCTGTGCGTGCGTTTTGGTGTGTATTTGTATTTGTGTGCGTGTGTGTCTGCTCCACGAATCTCGACGGCAGCGCCTATCGTGCGATTAATATTTTATGGATCCCCCTCGAGCTCTAATCACCTCGCGACACCGGCGAGGCATACTACCGATCGTCGAGGCGATTTGCTCTTGGGGGATTCTGCGCTATTCTTCGATCGTTGCAGCTTCAAGCTCGTCGAGCGTTCGCGGAGCCGGTGTTCTGGCCCGAATCATCCTCTTTAGAATAGCCCAGATGTTCTCAATGGGATTTAAGTCTGGGCTATTCGCGGGCCAAACACACCGATCGATCGCTTTTCCAGTCAAGAAATCATTGACGATTTTTGCTCGATGACACGGCGCATTATCGTCAACCAGCAAAAAATCGTCACCGATGACTTCAGATCGTGGAACAACGATCGGTTGGAGAATGTTGGTGATGTACCTTTGGGCATTAACGGTTTGGTTGCGAAATACGACCAATTCTGTTCGGGAATTGGTTGTGATTCCGCCCCAAACCGTCATTGACCCTCCACCGAATGGTCGAGATAATTCTCTATTCTTCTCAGCCATTCTCGTCCCAGCTCGTCTGTAGACTCGAATGGCTTTCGAGCTCGAATAGAGCATCATCTTTGACTCATCGGTGAATAAACAATTGCTCCATTCCTCATTTCCCCATCCCGAATAATTGGCGGCGAAATCGCGACGTCGTTCGCGATGTCTCCGGGTGAGGAACGGCTTCGTGACCGGTCGTCGAGCCTTGAGACCCACCTCGGACAGCCGACGACCTATGGTTCTGGTCGAAATCGGGCGAGGAATCAATGCTTTGTGCGATGTGGTTGTCGACCGTGGGTTTGCTGTCGCCTCACGGACGACGATTCGGTCCTCGCGACGAGACGTTACACGGGCTCGACCTCCTCCATGTCGGTAATTCGGATTGCCGGTTTCTCGATGACGACAAACAACCCGGTGAATCGCTGATTTATTGGATCCTAACGATTCGGCGATTTGTCGAACGCTTCTCCCTTCTTCATACAAGGCGATACAGCAGCCCAATTCGATATCGGTCAAACGTACCATTATTTCGAAGAATCGATTCGGCGTACTCTATCGCCTGTCACACGAGAGGGTATTGAAAGAATATCGCTAAAACATTCAATTTTGTTGCGAGGGAAAAACAAACGTAGGTCGCGATGATTTTTTTTTTCATCGTTTGTTCATAAGAGTCAGCGTGGATCAATTTTTCACCCCCTTCGCTTTAGTGATAGAGGTCGATTTGGTTATTGCACGACCACACGTTTTGTTCGTTTAATCTTCCCCTTTATGATGCACCAACTTTCATTTCCGGCCAACAACTCTATCATGGCGAAAAATGCGCATAATTGATACAGTGCATCCGGGACAACCCTGGATCTCATCCCCGAGGAGTGTTTCGACAATACCACCTAGACCGGGTCGTCGGCTATGACGAACCACGACTCTGTGATAAATTTCAAGTCAATCGATCGATAAACTCGCAAGTTATCGTCGAAAAACCGTTTCAACTTCCTGGGGCGATAGCATCCCCAGGAGTTGGCCGTTTTCAATTTTTTTTTTTTGAATCCTGACCGCCGCGAGCTGCTCTTTCCAATGATTTCACTGGAAAAGCCATGTGACGGTGGCGTATATCCTTTTCCGGGGTGTCCCGGAAATCGTGATTCGCACGCCCTGACTCCATCGCCCCGCACTTGGTCAATTTTTAACCGATCGCATTCTAATTAGTCTCATTCGAAAGATAACAAAATTTACTCGAATGTACTTTTTTGAATTTTCAAAATCGGTCCAAATCTCGCCAAAATCGAGAAAAAACTGTCTGTCCCACTTCAATTGTCGAGTAGTGTATACTCTTTAATATGAAATCATAACGATTTTTCGTAACTATCATAGTTTTCGAGATATCAAAAAAGAAATTCAAAGAATTGAAAAATTGTGAAACTTTAAATTGTGCATAACTTTCGAACAAAATTTTTTCATTGCTTTTCCATTAGTAGAACTACGTTTCATTAAAAACGATAACTTCTGACCCAATTTCACCGAATTTGAAAGAGGTCGATTTTAACTCTTGATCGATTTTACATGGAATGACCCACATATATATAGATGAGAGAGACATTTTACTCACAGTCGTTGTTGTTGCGGCTGCAGTAGGGGCTCATGCGGCTGCAGGACCTGATGCGGCTGCAGGCGCTGCTGCTGCTGCTGGTGCAGCGGCTGCTGCGGCTGCAGGGGCTCATGTTGCTGCAGGGGCTGCTGCTGCTGCTGCTGCAGGGGCTGCTGCAGGGGCTGCTGTTGCGGCTGCAGGGGCTGTTGCAGCTGCGGCTGCAGGGGCTCCTGCGGCCGCCGGATCTGCTGTGGGGCATACTGCATGGCAGCATATCGATAAATATACTGCTGCTGGTATTGTGGTGCCCAGTACGCAGCTCCCCCGGCTACCTGTTGCTGCTGAGGGGCCACTACTTGTTTCGGCGGAGCCGCTAGCGCCTGTGCCCGTGGCAGGTGTCCCTGTTGTAGATGCTCTGCTGGTGGGGGTGGCGGTGTTGGATTATTATCAATGGAACCCATGTTCTTTTTTTCAAAATAAATAAAACAATTTATTAATTCCGAAATCTAGATGGCTCATTCCATGTCAAATCGACCTGAAGCTGGAATCGACCCCTCTCAATTTCGATGAAATTCGGTCGGAAGTTTTCGTTTTCAATAAAGCGAAGTTCTACCAAAGGAAAAAAAAATATATGTTTTCGAAAGTTATGCAAAATGCAAAATTTCACAATTTTTTGAATCTGTCAAGTTCATTTTTTAAATATCTTGAAAACTATTATAGTCACGAACAATCTTTCGGAATTCGTTGGAAAGAGTCGACTTAGGGCTAGGAAAAAAAAAATTTTCCGAAATTTTCTTTTGAAAAATAATGAATTTCTCGAATTTTTAATTTTCAAAAACCGTAAAAATCCTAGTTCCATATCTCATGTTTGGTTTAATTATTTTTCTATCATACTGATTATACTGTACTGGTCCTAAAAGATCCTGAAATTTTCAGATAACTGTTTATTTTGTTTAAAAAATATACATTTTTGAATTTTTAAATATCGTGCAAATCCACGATAAACATTCAATTTTTGGTTACATTTTTTTTATATAACACCTTGTACTAATCTTAAAATATCCGGAAAATTTCAGGATGGTGTGTTTTTGTTTCAAAAAGAAATATTTTCGAATTTTGGTAAAAAATTTTTTTTTGGTTTCTCCTCCTAGTTCAGTTAAGTTGAACAATTACAATGACAAGAAAAAAAAATGTTGTTTCCAAGATTAAAAAATTTTGATTTCTGAAACAGAAACACACCATCCTGAAAATTTTTAGGATCTTTTAAGATCAGTGCAAGGTGTTATATTAAAAAAATGTAACAAAAAATTTGATGTTGATCGTGGATTTGCACCATTTAAACAAAAAATTTATATTTTCGAAACAAAAAAAACACCCCTCTGAAAATTTCCGGATCTTTTAAGATCAGTACAAGTTATTATATACAAAAAATGAAACCAAAAATAAAATATAGTACTTGGATTTGTACGATTTTTGAGAATTAAAAATTCTCAAAATTCATCATTAAAATTTTTTTTTTTTCGTAATATTGTTTTTTTCGTAGCCCGAAGTATACTCTTCAAAACGAATTCAGAACGATTTTTCGTAACTATAATAGTTTTCAAGATATTTAATACAACTAACTTGACAGATTTGAAAAATTGTGAAATTTTAAATTTTGCATAACTTTCAAAATAAAATTTTAATTTTTTTTCCTTTGGTAGAACTTAGTTTTATTAAAAACGAAAAGTTCTGACCAAATTTCATCGAATTCGAGAGGGGTCGATTACAACTCTTGGTCGATTTGACATGGCAAGAGCCAGGTACGAATGGTTTTTACGTACTTTACGTCCGCCGTTTCAGGCCCGGCCCGCACATGTGCACAAACACAGCCGCGACACACAGTAGGAGAAAAGCCCGAAAACCTGGCCAAAACCCCAAAAAATAAATTTTCGAAATAGGGTCAGTTGAGTAGTCATTCAGGTAGAGGACTAGTAACTGCATTCTATTGTGGAAGGGAAAGCCCTTTAAGTGTATACCTGCGCCGCAGCGTCAGTTGGCAGTTAGTGTTCGTGAAGAGTGTACGTGTCACGTGCTAAACAGACGAAAATAACGCTGACTTCAAAAACCCATAACTTTAAAGTGACGGGTTTAATTTCAATTCTGCAACATGGATACGACTTCTGGAGGTATGTAGAACATATTTTTGCATCGGTTGAATCTAAACTTTATGTATAAATGATTGAAATGTAGTATAGCCTTCGGCATAAATAAAATTGAATAATTTTGAAAACTTATATTTTCAACGGTCCGAAAAGTTGTACATTTTGTCACATTTTGCAAAGCTCCTAGTCTCGGCCTTTAGTTTAATGTATAAGCTTTCGAAATTTACAAGAGTTACCTGCGGAAAACGTGCGTCTTGTCCGTTATGATTTTTTTCGCATCGTGCGGTAGCCGAGCGTGCACGCGGCACTATTGAGCAGCCTCTGCGCCTCTACCTGAGAATGGGTGAAGTAGCATCATAATGGACAAGACGGCTGTTATACGCTTGAAATAAATTATTTTAATATATATGTATGTGTATATATATATATATATATATATATATATATATATATATATATATATATAAATTTTCTGTGATTTAATTATGATATATACGTTATAACGCTTTTTGCGTTATGGACAATTCAGAAAAAAATGCGGAGGGACGGGACCGGGATTCGAACCCGGGACCTCTTGATTGCCGGTCGAGTGCTCTTCCAACTGAGCTATCCAACCCGCTACTGACATTATTTCCGAATTGTCCATATGTGCACGATTTCGTGTTACAACGTATGCATATATATTGTGACGTCGTATTTTTGCGAGTCACAAAGGAACTCGATAACGCGCGAGGTACAACCTCGCTCCCAGCTCGAGTCCCTCTCGAACGATACAATCAGGGCCAAATTGTTAACTTGTCGTTGGATATTAATTTAATTTTGTATTTCCCAAAAATTCTCTTGAGCAAAACGGCGGTTCCCGCTGCTACCGACACGACGACAGCATCGAGAACACCATCGTCTGCGCAACAGTTTAACCGAGAACGAGAAGGGCCAGCGAGAGCAATATTCGATGCTCTTGCCACTAGCACCATGAGCAACGTAGCCCACGTACGTGAGCCATACCGTCATCATCGACGAGAGCCACCAACATCATCCATCGTTGTCGCTCTCGGCATCATCGCTGAGAAAGCGCCAAATTCAACGTCGTCGCGTGGTTGTTTGTCGTATCGCACAGCTTGAGAGAAACATTATTATTATCGTCATTCGTCCGTAATTCTGGAGAGAGAATCGATCGCGCTCTTGTTCTATCGCTCGTGCCATCGATCTATCTGCCGCCTCGAATCAATCGCGCAATCGATTATCAAATCGCGCTAACATTCGACTCGAATCACCTAAGGGTGGGGGTAGAAATCAGAGCTTACGAGGGCGATCACGAAAGTTCTCTCGGGGACTTAAGCCGCTGTACCGAACGGGGAAGGACGTTGGAATCGCGCCGTTATCGAGTACCGAGCAAGAGAAGCGCGTCTGCCGAATATATCAAAGATTGGGTTCCCGCTGCATTACGGGACCATTCTGCTGAAAACAAACCGGTAAGAACGTCGTTTTGCTCGTTTTGGTTGTGGAATTGAGGAAAATCGCGAGTAGAGGCATTTTTGGGAGTAAAAGTGTTCCAAAACGAAGCAATATTGTCTCGACGACGAGTTAACGCGCGCGGCCAAATTAGAATCTTGTCCGCGAGTAAAATCATTCGCGAGTTACCGTTCGCGTGTTAAATTAATAGAATCGCCGAGAGGGATTCAATATCTATTCGTGCGGAAGCGAGAGTCCATAGGTTACTTAGCGTAATTTGTTTAGAACTCTCGGCCTGAGTAAAATCGAGAGCTATCGTAAGACAGCGGCCATTTTGTACGAGAGTGTGGAAACGGAGAAAACCGTTGAGATATCGGCCATTTTGAGATTGGGGCGCGATATTGCCACGAGGCCGAGAGGAATTAATTATTCGAGTATTAAAGAAAGCGAGAACGAGATCTCGAGGTAATTGCCATAGAACATTTAAATTGTATAGCAGCGAACGGAAAAAGCTTGTTAATAGTGAATAAGGATTCTGTGTTGAAAACGGGAATTTTTATTTTTTTTGCATTTTGATTTCGTCTCGCCTTCTGCGAGCCGAAATAACGATAAATTAAATAAATAAAAGTAAGTGTTGTGTCTCCCCAAACTTGTCGCAAAGAGTACTTATTTGAGTGTTTTCCAACGATCCCTAACCGCGCCCCTCTACCATCCTCAAGGGCAGCTAGCCAGGCGAAATTGTTGAACTCACGAGAGAACTCAAGGAAATATAAATTTGCTATCGTAATTTATTGCGATAGCTGGCGCCCAATCCTTGAGCGATCTCGTGAGCTGTTTGTGACACGAAGAGTCGGCTTTTCATGCGTTAAGAAAAGTCACGTCACAATATATAAATATATATATATATATATATATATATATATATATATATATATATATTTATGTGGTTGATTTTAATATGTATATATATATATATACATATTAAAATCAACCACATGAAAATTTCTTAAATATGAATGAAATGTTATAACATTCAAATAAAATATTTGAATATATATATATTATATAGTAAGCAAAGCTTTCTTTAAACCAAATCCATTTCAATATTTTCTGTCTAATTTTTTTTAAATTATTTCAATTATTGCGGTTATTTATTTGGTAGAATAATGTACATTGTTCAAGTTATTGTATTAATTGGAAATTTTATCTTTTCCTTTAACACCAATTTTCTACAATTTTATGTCTTTATTACAGGATCCGGTTACAAAGAATTGGTGCTGACAAGGAAAGAAGTATTTCTGATAATCAGCGAGCATTTATCCGATGAATTCGCTTCCTTGATCGAATTTATGGTAGGAAAAATTTCCAAGGACACCGGACGTACAGTTGTAGTGCCTGAGGACTCGAAACAGACTTTTTCAATACTCTTCAATCAAATGAGAACGAGGTGGCAACAAGCTCACAGAAAATCCTGTGTATTTTTCAAGAATAACGGTGAATGGCTTAGCAAGCAGGTATGTTTTGCCGCACCTACAGACACTGTAGTAACAAGCCCGGGTAATACGGGCGGCCACCCGTCCCTTGAGTTTACAATGTCCAGTGAAAGATCTAAACGAAGGAAGACCCAAGATATTCGTACATCGTTCAACTCGGTCGAGTTAGCATACGCTACTCAGATGAGCCTTCGCTCTTCAGGACAATCCGACGCCGCAAAAGTTATTAAGGACGTAACAATGACGAGTCCTTTAAGAGCTTCCAAGTATCGTAAAGCTTACTCAGCAACGGATGAAATTACTTTATCCGTAGAGGCTGCACTTTCCGCTATGATTGAATATAAATTCTCCAAGAGTACTTACCAGGAAATGAGAAGATTAGGGAAGGAAAATAACTGTAAGCTATATCCGTCTTACGAAAAAGTGATGAAAGCAAAAAAGCGTTGTTATCCACCACGTGATGCAATCAGGATTACAGAGAGTAGTGCAGAAGTCCAACTACAGGCACTATTAGATCATACAGTTGAACGTATTTTACTCGTCCAAAATGTACTCATTCAAAGATTGACTCCAGATAATGTTCGTAAAATGGACTTGATTTGCAAGTGGGGTTGCGATGGAAGTTCTGGGCAAAGTGAATATAAGCAGACGTTCAGTGATGACAGCAAATCTGATGCGCATGTATTCTTTACCTCAGTCGTGCCATTACAACTCGTGTGTTATGATCAACAATCGAAGGAAGAAATAGTTGTTTGGAAGAACCCCAGACCCTCGTCTCCACGATTTTGTAGACCGCTTAGACTACTGTTTCTACGCGAAGACACAGAGTCAACACTTAATGAAGTCCAAATTGTTGAAGAACAAATAAAGTCACTTCGTCCATTCGAAAGTGTAATAGATGGAAAAGAAATCTCCGTAATGTACAAGTTGTTGTTCACCATGATAGATGGTAAAGTTTGCAACGCTGTATCATTGACGAAATCTGCTCAACGGTGCTATTTGTGTGGAGCAACCAGCAAAGTTTTTAATGCCATCGACACTGTATTGCAAAGGGAAATCAATGAAACAAATTTGAAGTTCGGATTGTCGACGCTGCATGCGTGGATACGGTGCTTCGAGTATTGCTTACACGTGTCTTACAAACTCGGCATTAAAAAATGGCAAGCTCGAAGTGCCGAAGAAAAAAAAATTACCCAGGAACGCAAGAGGGCCATTCAAGAAGGATTCAAGAAGCAATTGGGTCCAAATATCGATCGCCCGAAGCCTGGATACGGCAGCAGCAATGATGGCAACACAGCTCGGCGATTCTTTGAAAATTCGACGGTTTCCGCTGCGATAACGGGGGTCAACGAAGAAGTAATTAAACGCTCGTACGTAATCCTACAAGTTATATCGTGTGGCCACGAGATAAACTGTGAAAGATTTGAACAGTATGCTATTGAAACGGCAAGAAAGACCGTTGCATTATACCCTTGGTACTCCATGCCTACTTCGGTGCACAAACTATTAATTCATGGTCCAGTGATAATAACTCATGCTCTATTACCAATCGGCCAATTATCCGAAGATGCTCACGAAGCTCGAAACAAAGACATCAAACGATATCGAGAAGATTTTGCGCGAAAAAGTTCCAGGGTTAAAACTATGGAAGATGTTTTTCATCGGCTCTTAGTTACTTCTGATCCGTACATTTCAAGTGTCAGAAGACTACCACAGAAGAAGCTGAAGAGTTTGTCGCTCCTAAAGTGACTGCTGCAGCAGACGAATTTTGCGCCAAGATTGAAGCCGTGCCCCGGAGTTGTAATAGATACAAACTCGGATAATGATTCTGACTCCGACTCCGACTCCGATTACGATTTTGATTAAGAATAAAATTTTCTATTTTTGAAACGTTCCGTATGTATTTTGGAAATAAAAATAATAATTGCGTAGAATACACTGTTCACGTTTATTTTATTATGATGATTTTTTTTATATATTAATTTATCTATTTAGCAGGATACTCGGCCATTTTGTTTGTAACAATTTGCTGTAAGCTCTTTGTTGCAAGTTATAAACAATAGATATCGGATTGGTAATCAGCGACCTTGAAAACCCGTATATACCAATTTTTGTCAACATCTGGTAACTTTTTAACGTTCATGTCGGCCATATTGGATCGGCCATTTTTTTTACGATAATTTGGCTTTCAGATTCGTAATCAGCGACCTTGAAAACCCCTGTAAGCCAATTTTCATTTCCGTCAAAGGTCATTTGAGGTTTTGGCCAGGTTTTTGGGCTTTTCTCCTACTGTGCGTTGGCACCGTCGTACCGTCATTCCTTTTTTTGGGAAAAGAAGATCTCTTCGACGTTACTTCTCCACGAACATTTTTACGTGTCGATTGGGGAGGTACCTTCATTGACACCTCAGATTATTATGTTATTATAATAATACTTATATTAGACATATTCATGATAGGTTCATTTCAATAAATGATTGTTATACAAATTCATTTTACCGGTATTGTCGATTTACTTTCGCCGACTTTGCCCGTTTTATTTGCTTCCAATTTTTCAATTCCTGTCGTTGACGATTTCATTTCCTTCGATTTAGGTACCGTCGGCACCGTCGTACCATCATTCCTTGTTTTGGGAGCAGCAGATTTCTTGGACGTATCTTTTCCACGATTATTCGTACGTGGCGATTGAGGAGGTACCTTCATTGACACCTCACATTTTTATTTTATTACAATAATACTTATATTATACATATTCATAGGTTTATTGCAATTAATGATTGTTATAAAAATTCATTTTACCGGTATGGTCGATGTACTTCCACCGGTTTTGCCCGTCTTATTTGCTTCCGATTTATTAATTCCTGTCTTTGACGATTTCATTACCTTCGATTTCTTTTGTACCTTCGCCGTCGTATTTTCATCCGAATAATTATCTTAATATGGCGATTTTATTGGCGTTGACTTCATTTTACGATGTTCCATTGGTGGTTCACGCGGTACCTCCATTTCCGCATTCTATTATTATATGTTATTATCACAATAGTTATATTAAACATTTTTATGGTCGGTTATGTTATATTAATGTTTGTTGAAAAAATTTGTTTCACCTGTATTGCCGATGGAGCTCCATCGATTTGGCGCCTTTTATATGCTTCCGTGTGTTGAATTGTTTTCGGCGCGGATTTAATTTCCTTTGATTTATTACGTACTTTCACCGTAATATCTTCATCACGACAATTATCGGAACAACGACGCTTCTTCGTCGTGGACGCTCCTCCAAGATTTTCACTTCGTGATCGTTTCAGTACCTTCATTCACACCGCAGATTATTACATGTTATTATAATAACAGTTACATTATGCATATTCATCATATTTCTTTTCATATTAATGTTTGTTTCAAAAATTCATTTTACCGGTAACGTCAATATCGCAACACCGATTTTGCTTGTCTCATCAGCTTTCGACGGTTTCATTGTTTTCGGTACGGATTTCATTGTCTTCGATCCGTGTTCCGTCGCCGTCGTACCTTCATCGTTACAATTTTTGGAAGAAGGACGCGTCTTCGACGTGGACGCTCCCCGAACAGCTTCAATCGGCGATCGGGTACGTTCCTTTATTGGCACTGTACATGTTTTTTGGTGCTGCGAATTTATTATCGCGGTTTATTATCCATTGCCGATCACTTTCGGTATTAACTTCATCCACAGGAGATATTGACGTATAATGAGAGTCGACTGTCCAAGGAAGTTATTGCAATCCATATTCAACATTCGTTATTACAATATTTTCAATGAATATATTGTACTATTTGAACGGTTATACATTGTGAAAATGACATATTTGTGATACTTCACAATTTATTTACAGAACTCAAGGAAGGAATACATTAACATTTTCATTCCGAACCCGAAAAAAATAATTGATAACAATGAACTTTTCCTTCGCCATCGACACTCACATTGTAATTAATGTAAGTATTATTAACGAATATATAACCTTCTGTTGGTCTTCAAACGGGGAATTTCCCAACGATGTACCTCTACTTTTTGGCACATAACCTTTCTCGCTCGGGCTCTTCACTTCGAGATATGGTTTTAAACTCTTTTTGTGACATTGTACGTTTGTTCTGTGCGGTGTTTCCATAAACTATCAAACATTTATAAGTCATAACACCGGCACATCAAAAACAATAAAGTGGTCTGTACTTTTGACCCGACCGACCTAGATACGTATTTTCATGTGCTACTACCTAATCGGAGGATCGTTTTGCTCTTACACCACCACAATTTTTAGTAATTAGCTAAAAATGGCTACAAATTTCGGTAAATGCCAGTTTCGAGTATCAACGAAATTTAATTCTACTAAGTATTAAGTATTTTTCTTATGTTATTCGATGCACTGAATCGGAATACCAATTCCAGTTTTCCGTACATCCCAAACAATTCAAGTACTTTCAAAAACCCCTAAAAGTGGCTACAAATTTCGAAAAATCACAGTTATGAGTATAAATGTTATATGACAAAACGATATCACATAAGTTTCTTATGTATTTTCATGAGCTGCATCCTATCCCCGAGTATGTTAATTGCCATTATGCATGCACCGCCGTCGAAAAGTTTGTAAACACTTGTCCCGATTCCGCCCCACACATCAAGTTTCACTGCTCTTTTTGAAATAACGAAATTTTAATTAATCAAGCGGCATTTCAAAAGGGATATATTCCGTTTTTTCCGTTCTTTTAAAATACAAATCTCAATTCCTTTGCACCCAGCACGTTCTTTGAAGCATCGTCGTTTTTAGCTTTTTTTCGTTTGAATGTTCGCGCACGACCATGGCACGAGGAACTGGACTTCTTAAGACTATTTTCCGCTTGAAAAACTTTCTTTCAGTTGTTAAAAAAGGTTCGGACAATTTTGTAACGTACAAATATCTCGAACTATACAAGAAACGTACTTAATGTAGTTCAATAGAATAATTTTAATACTCACAACTCTGATTTGTAGCAATTTGCAGCTATTATACGCAATGTAATGAACATTTTCAGGGGAGTATGATTACATTTGACTTTGTCAAAAGTACAGACCCTGTTTTAAGTTTATGTGCCGGTGTCATTATTCTATGTTATTTAATGATTCAAGTGAATTGACGAAGAAGCCCTCATAATGCTAATACCAAAAGATTACTTATTTATTGTTGGTAATTTACCGTCCTCTGTTCGTTGCTTTCCTTTTTCTTCGCGATTATTGCAATCTTTTCAGCTACCGTTTCCGCGTTATCACCCGAATATGTTTCAATTGTCTTGACCCACTTATGATGACCAGCACTTTCATTGAAACTTTGACTTCCTGCCCCCGTTACATTAAATTGTTATATATGCATTTTTTAACAATTCCAGATTGAACCGAAGATAGACGTTGTCGCGCATGGAGGCCTGAGTGAGGCAAGAGGAACATCAACGGGCGCAATTTCGAAAGTTTTCGGCAAAAGTACTCCGCTACAGGCATAAGTGGCCGTGCGCAAGAGTGAAACCCATGAAATACCGGTAAAAGTGAAAGAAATTCGATAATGACAATCACGAGCATTAGTTTGATGGACTTGCAGTTAATAATTGTCGTATGGAATAAATACATTGTATTTCGATTATTTTCCCAATTTGGATGGACATAACATATTAAAATTTGTTAAGAAAGTAATATCTGAAATATTTGTAAATTCTTGTATGTTGAAGTTTTGACAATTTCATTGTTTTTGGAAACATTGTTGCGATTGTTGTTGAACCCTTTGGACACATTTGAAAATAGTCGTTTTTGTTAATTTCGTTTGGCAGTATTTAATGTGTTAGCAATGTTCGAAAAAATTTTCGCGGAAATTAGGTTTTCAATATTCGTGAAACGGTATAACAATATATCATAAATTTCATTTTGTGAAAATTGTCCTTTCGTTTTTTGAGTTCATTACGATTCTTTGCACCTATAAAAGACCTTTTCCAAATAATACAGCGAAAGTCATACATTTTCGGGTGGAAAAATAAATGTGAAGGGAAGTTTTTTTCGTACAATCATTCTAAATCGGCCGGAGTGTTTTAATCATTTTCCTTCAACATTAACTATTTCACTACTTCGGATGGAGCCACTTGAATTACTGCAAGTGACTCAAACTCGTCGATTATTATCTTTGGGCTTGATAATCACGAGCGAAAATAATGTTATTCCAAAATTTTTCGGTTATTGCAATGTTTAAAAGGTTGTTCAAGTTTTCGGATAATTTTTAAAGTTTGCAAAAGTATTTCGAAAACATTGTAAACGGCTCAAAATGAAAAACCAATAATATTTTCGCGCGTGATCATTGAGCCGAAAATCAGCTGAGAATAATAATGGTTAAACGATGTATAAAAAAAAAATTATGGGGATATATTGTTACGTCCTGACGTAACGTCCATAAATGAGATTATTTAACGAAACTTCCACCGAAAACATTATTAAAAACTTGAAGATTTGTGAGAGAAAGGTTTGTCGTTTCCTACGTTATTCCGTTCAATTCAATAATAAAAATTAGAAATTTACATTACCGACTGAAAATCTCAAGGAAAAGGCCATCGGTAAAATCGGGTAGTAAGGAAGGGAAAACCAGGGTCAAAGATCCCTACAGGGAAAGCCATAGGCTCGTCACACCATCTGGTGGGTCAGGCACACTAACGTCGCTTTCCTAACTGACGTACCCTCTACCGGCCTATCGATCCGAGAGATAGATAATTGGATCCGAAAATGCTCTTACCATTGGGAAAAGAAAAGAAAAAGCACATAGTATTTTACTCTGCCGTAAAGCCAACGAGGGGCGCTGGTTACACCGTCTCGAAGAACTAGCATACAAGGAAACGTTGCATTCCTCTTCTCATACACATACGTGTATGTGTATGAGTATATATGCGTATATTCAAAGCAAGAACGAACGGAATGACGCTAAACAACGATGGATTTTCCTATCTCAAATCAATATGGAATTTTGAAACATTAATTAAAATTTATTTAAATAACGAACTTTCGGGAGAAATTCGCTATGGAATTAAGGGAAACAAAACGAAATAAATAAATGAAACCAAATAATACTTCAACAAACAGAAGAGACTGAATAATGGTTGACTAAACAAATGGAATAGTTGAAAATATATCTATAACTCTCTTGATCAAAAATAGGTAATAAAGATTATAATTAAGAACGAGATCCAAAATAAATATTAAGTCAACTTAAAACGATGATTATTGACAAGGGAGAAGATCATGGCAAAACGGAAAGGAAACCACTAGTCGTTCCCAAGAGGGCAATGACCTCACAAGAATACAAGAAGGGAAGCGAGAAAAATTTTTAAAGAGGCCTATGCGTAGGATCACCGTTTCTTGACCTTCTCTCTCTCTCTCTCTCTCTCTCTCTCACTCATGTTGCGAGGCGCGAAAAACCCCGAACCGTCCTTAAGACCCAATTCTGTACACCTCACAAAACAGGTATCGGGGAACGCGTACATATATATATATATATATATATATATATGCACTAGAATATACACACTGTCATTTATCTATGTGTGAGTAAGAGTAGGAATATACGCGTGGAAATACTCTAGGATAAAAAAAATACTCATTTAAAGTTATTCCTCTCAAATGGGAAAATCGTTACGCAATGTTAAATAATATTTCGAAGAATTAACAATTTAAAGAAACCTACAATTGCGAAATAAAATTATGCACCGAATTCGGTTAATGCTAAATCCAATAATCAAACTCCGGAAGAAACAAGTTAAAACTTATATTATTTAGCTTAAATAGTTACAAACTCGAAATATTATTTAACTATGTTAAAATCAAGAAGGAAGTAAAAAGCAAAAACGCCCCAAAGTCCACGAGCAGAAGCAGAGCTCATTTACATAATCCCGTCCCCTCTTTCGACGATCCACGGAGTTTGCGTGGCAAAGCGAGGAGCTCGGCTCTCGTTGCTACCCGGAGACCGTTCGAATGCCTCCCCACTCTCCACCCTCTATTCTAGCCTTACCCTTTTTATCTACCCAATAAATCTCCCGTCTCTCTCTCTCGAAGGAAAAGAGGACGCGAATAAGAGTTGAGTTTCTTCCTAGTCATGCGCCGTAGCTCCCTACCTCCCCTTTTTCTCGTGGACTCATACAAGAAGCCTATGCGACCACACCCCAAAGGAAAAAATATAAAAATATAAAAACTAAGAAAACGATGTTTCAATCGCAGGATTAATTTTTAATCATAAATACTTGAACACTAACAATTCAAAATCCACAAAAAAATTGTCAACAAAATTATTTATAACAATTTGGATTGTAATTTTAATCTACAAAAATATCGCACAAATATTCAATTCATTTGGATTTATTATTCTGATGTTCAATTCGAAAACAACAATTTTTTTTTCATTTTAATAATAATTAAACAAACAATAAGATATAAGAAAGGAAGGTAATTTTAACAAATGCGCAACACGATAAATATAAAGGAAAATATAAGAATTCTATCCGTGATAAATAAGCAACTAAAAAAATATTTATAATACTAGAATTAAAATTGTTCATAAGAAAATAATATTATATACAGAATAAGAATATAAGAAGCGTGCGGCATAAGCGTGTACATGTGTGGGGGGTACACGTGCCGCGATACAGCCACGCGCGCCGCAATACAGCCGCGCGCGCCGCGATGCTGCCACACGCATAGGGCCCACCCTGTGATCTACGCTAGCGCCCTCGCTATGACCCCGATTTTTCAAGGGAAGCTCACGAAATAGAAAAGGAAATTGCGAACGGGTTAGCCTGGATCACGGGTATATAAAGGCCGGAAAAAGGGCTCTCGAGAGACTTCTTCGACTTTTTTCCGACGTGGAAACTACGAAACCCATCGTACTCATCGAATCCATTCTTGGGCTGAACTTGTGAGGTTTTTCGACAAAGACGTTCTTGATTCTGGAATTTTCCAAATCAATTCGTTTTTGGACTTAGAATTTCACTCGATTTTCGAAGGAAGATAGTTTTTTCGGTTCAGAATTTCAAATCTTGAATTCTGAGTCGAATTGAAATTGCTTCTATTTTGAATTCTCGAAATTTTGAATTGGCCTTTGAATGTCGGAGGAGACGTTGGACCTCGTTTTATTCTATTTTATTTTTCTTTGTCTAGTTATTATTTTCTGTTTAGTAATTTTCGTTTATTTTACTTTGACATCCGCAATCCACGAAATATTGGATAACGTATACATCGCGGTTATTGTTAAATGAATTGCGAAAGTTAAGACTGAATCTTTGTTAACCATTTCTTTCTTTTTACAATAATTTGAATAAAATTTTGGATCTCGAAAATTAAACTCTGTGAATCGACAAATTCTTTGACTTCATCGCCAACCTGCCACACCCTTGATCTACTGCCGATTCAACTTCACCGTTTCCGTCTGAGTCGCCGGTGCGTCTACAAATGCTGTCACCCTTTCCGTTTGGAGAACGTCTCAGCCAGTAAGTGAAGTTTTATTACAACCTCATCTTCCTCTCGTGAAATTGTGAGGAATAGTTCGGGAAAAATTGAACACAGTGAATATCATAAATTCGGACGGAATTGATCGATTAAATTCAATTAAAAACCGGTTAGTTGATTATTTTTGGAGAATCTCTATTTTTGGAATCTCTATCCAAGTGATCCTAAATTCATACTACCCCTGCGGCGTTGGTAATTTAATTGTCCATAAAAGGCTTTATTTAAAACAATTTCATTAAAATAATTTAAAAGAAGAAGTTTAAACATTATCCAAGTGAATCTTAAATCTAAATTGTTCTTGCGGCATTACTGAGTCAAGTTTCATAAAACTTTAATTAAACCATTTCTTTGAGATAATTTGAAGGAGAAAAATTCATTCGCGTGAAGTTTAAAAGGCCTTTCGACCCCTCTTCCCTTTCCATTGCTGAAATCGTGTCATTCGAGAATTGGAGATTCGCGACAAAGGAGAAAAAAATATAAAATTCAGGGAAGGGTTAGATAACAAATTGATCAAGTTTGAGACTCTCGCGAACCAGTGACTCATCAATAGTCACAGAATGGAGTTTAATTGAGTTTTCCTTCCGGTATTTCATTAAAAGTTTAAACAATTTAACAAATCCAATCCAAAGAATTTTTCCCCTCCAACGAATAAATTTAAAGTAAGAATCCTACCACTCTCTCTCTATTATTCGTTCAACTTATTCGATTCAGTACGGTTGTGTAAATCTGCAACTTCATCCGGGGATTCGTGTTCTTTACTTCACTCTCCCCCCGTGCGAAAACTTGGTTGGGACTAGAGTTGCGTCAGGTTGCACGCCCACCAACTATTCGTAGTCCTCCCCTCCGTGCGAAAACTTGGTTGGGACTAGAGTTGCGTCAGGTTGCACGCTCACCAAGTATTCGTTTACCTCTCTTTACGCAAAGTTTGGTTGGGACAAGGGTTGCGGAAGGTTGCACGCTCACCAAATTTTTGCACTCCTTCGTTTTCCTTGGCGGAAATCTGGTTGGGACTAGGGTTGCGTCAGGTTGCACGCTCACCAGAGATTCACCCTGGATACTCTCCCCTTAAATCCCATGAGAGTCACCCCCCCCGTATCGCGCAAAAAGAAAAGAACACGCAGAGCCGGACGAAGATATCAATTACGTAAGCTCGACGCGATATATTCGAATCCGTGGCCAAAAAGGTTAAACCCTGTTCAAAGATCTGAATCAAATTATCACGGAGTACGGGCATTGCCTGCAGACACAGAAATAACTAGAGAGACTCAAAAACCCAAAATTATTTCCACTGAAATCCTTAAACATCCGATAACTATTTACAAACTAATTCTAATTGATCTTCCTCCAATCACCCCTTTGTTCAATAAAAGTAACGACAGTGATCCTCGGGGTAAAGCCAATAGTAAATTATATCGAAACCCCGAGTTCAAATCTCAGTAGATACCTTACGCAATTGAAAATTTAACAGTGATTCCAAGCTCATTTCCCGAGTAATTTTCCGAAAGGTTAGACTCAAAAACAGGGGCAGATGTGTTCGAGATTGATTCCAGGAGTAGTACCGAAATTTTTCCACGACTAGAGATTCTCAATCAAATTCAACACATCATACGTCAAAAATTATTAATAGTTCGCGAAAACTCCCATTTTTGACGTAACAATATGTATTTTCAAACAATTCCAGATTGAACCGAAGATAGACGTTGTCGCGCATGGAGGCCTGAGCGAGGCAAGAGGAACATCAACGGGCGCCATTCCTGAAGTTTTCGGCAAAAGTACTCCGCTACAGGCACAAGTGGCCGTGCGCAAGAGTCAAACCCATGAAATACCGGTAAGAGTGAAAGAAATTCGCTAATGACAATGTCGAGCGTTAGTTTGATGGACTTGCAGTTAATAATTGTCGTATGGAATATATACATTGTATTTAGAGAATTTTCATAATTTGCATGGATATAAGATATTGAAATTTATGAAAAAAGTAAAGTCTTAAATATTTTGAAATTCTTGTATGTTGAAGTTTTGTCAATTTCATTGTTTTTGGATACATTGTTGCGATTGTTCTTGAACCCTTTGGACACATTTGAAAATGGTGGTTTTTGTTAACTTCGTTTGGTAGTTTTTAATGTGTTAGCAATGTTCGAAACATTTGTATCGTAACTTATGTTTGGAAAATTCTTGAAACGGTATAACAATATATCATAAATTTCATTTTGTGAAAACTTTTCTTTCGTTTTTTTAGGTCGTTACGATTCTTTGCACATAAAAAAGACCTTTCCCAAATATGACAGCGAAAGTCATACATTTTCGGGTGGAAAATGAAATGTTGAGGGAAAAAAGTTTCGGACAATCATGCTAAATCGGACGGAGTTTTTTCATCATTTCCCTTCGACATGAACTATTCAACTACTTCGGATGGAGCCACTTGCATTACTGCAAGTGACTCAAACTCGTTCATTATTGTCTTGGGGCTCGAATCTCACTAGTGAAAATAATATTATTCCAACATTTTTAGGTTATTGCAATGTTTAAAAACTTGTTCCAGTTTTGGGATAATTTTTCAAGTTTCCAAAAGTATTTCGAAAACATTGTAAACGGCTCAAAATGAAAGGATAATAATATTTTCGAGCGTGATCATTGAGCCGAAAGTCAGCTGCGAATAATAAAGGTTAAACGATGTATAAAAAAGATAGGGATATATGTATTTTTAAACAATTGCAGATTGAACAGAAGAAAGACGTTGTCGCGCATGGAGGCTGGAGTGGGGCGAAAGAAACATCGACGGGAGCCATTCCGAAAGTTTTCGGCAAAGGTACTCCGGTACAGGAACAAGTGGCCGTGCGCGATACAGAAACTCATGAAATACCGGTAAGAGTAAAAGAAATTAGCTAATGAAAATCACGAGCATTACTTTAATGGACTTGGAGTTAATAATTGCCGTACCGTAAATTATTGTTTTTCATGAAACGAATAAGAAGTGGGAACTACAAATGCCGCGGTCAGAACAGCCCTCCGACACTTCAGCATGTCAAGGAAAACGATCAAAAGCCGCAGTTGAATGGCACGACGACGAGATACTGGATGAGCCAATGGCCATTCATTTTAAGGATAAAATAGTTTATCAGTATGACGTAAAAAAAGACGGGAAAGGAATAGCGAGGCCCAAGCCGCTGAAGGATTACCGCGTGTGTTGGAATTGTTTGGAGTATGGTCATGTGCGAACAACGTATGACAAACCACAGTCTGAAGATAAATACTGTTTCAACTGTGGCTATCGCGACGTAACTATGACGTCGTGCCCGCGATGCAGGGAATGGTACCTGTTCGGGCGTGCTGGAGGGACCGCAAACACACGCGACATGAGATTAATAATGTCCGCTCATATCGGCATGGGGAAAAAATATTAATGTAAATGACGTTTTTTCATTTTTTTGTTTGTTTCGATCTCATACCGCTTCGTTTATCTCTGATGAGATCCATTTTTTTTTTTCACTACCCTAATAAATATTTTCATACATACTTAATATTATCAAAAACTATTAAATACAGTTTGAACTGTGGCTATATCGCGGCGTAACTATGACATCGTGCCCGCGATGTACGCAATGGTATGGTATATGTTGACGGGTGCTGGAGCGACCGCAAACACACTCAACGAAAGATTAATAATATCCGTTCATGTCGGTACGAAGAAAAAATAAAAACGTTAATGACGTTTTTAAAATTTTTTTGTTTGTTTCAATCTCATACCGCTTACTTTCTCTCTTATGATATCCATTTTTCTCACTACACTGAGAAATAATTTCATACACACTTGTTGTTATCCAAAACTGTGTATGCATTTCAATTACATTTCAAATATGTCAAGAATCCATGAGGCACATATTATTTATCATGTCAGCCAATCTCGGTATTTCGGATAATTTGAATTGCGTAATGTTACTTATTGTCATAATTACTTTTGTTCTGTACCGGTACGTTTCGTGGTATTGATAATATTATGATGGTTTCTCTTCATGAAAAAAACATTCAGATATTGTTATAATTGCATAGAATTACATTTGCATTTCCATTTTCTGTTAAAACATCATACTTCTGAGTGTGTGTATGGCGATGAAATACCGCTTTGTAATTTTGTTACGAAATGAATAAAAAATTATGCGAAAATTGTCTTTACAAAATTGATTTCCCTATAAATATTCTTAAAAAACGTCGTGTTAGTATCATCTGTGTCACGATTAAATTACGATGCCTTGCTCGAAAAAAAAGAAATGAAAGGAATTTCAAATTTCAACATATATGTGATTTAAAGCATAATTCAACGCAGGTGTATATGGATAAATGGAGAAGACATATGTATCGCATAAATTTCGTTGCAGAAATTGCAATAGAATAAGCGAGCCAACATTTTATAACATATATTTATGAAGCATTTTATGGCACAAAAATAAGAGTGGTAAGAGTAAAAATTTGTGTTCGTTGCTTTTGGAAGTAAGTTAAACAGTAAATTCAATTATAAAATTCCGCAGAATATGTTCGGCGTACCCGAAACGCTTTTCAACTGAAGAAATAATAATTTGGAAACGGAAGAATTCGCGAGAGACGGGATTTGTTCTGAAATCATGAAAAATTTAATCGATTTAAAGATTTAACGGATTTAGTATAAATTTTTTCGGGGATGGCATGGACATTGGAAATCAAAAATTTCGAAATGAAAACGGTGGAACAATTTTTTTTTGTCAAGGATTACAGTCGATTGGACAAAAAGTCATTATCGTATGAGTGAGATAATATAATTTCTTAATGTAATGAAACATGTCTCAATAGGATCAGAAAAGGAAAAGAAATTTCTTACAAATTGATAGAAGTATATAGTGCAAAATTTGTAAATTTTCGGCAATAAACGACCGATATTACATGAGTATAATGAATAGAGAACATATGTAAACGCCGATAAATGCGTTGGTGATTCAAATTCTCGCGCGCTCAAATGAGATGCCTACAATGCAACCATCAGGGAAAAACATGAAATTTGTAATGTAGGATATACGCATGTGCAGCCATGCCCGCGTTCGCGCCATGTTGAGGAATATAGAAAGCCGAAATTAACAGGAATAAGTGAAATCCCGCCATTTTGTCAGTACGCTTTGTCTCCGGTTCGAGAACGTTCGTCCCAAATTGATTTCTCAGTGAATTAATGCTTTCATCTTCATTCGCGTGAATTAATCGTTGAACAGTACAAATTGTAGTAATTATTCATCGAAAAACAAGAAATATATGATAATATTTTATTAGTTATTACGAGAATAAGTGGTGAAGGGTGCGAGTGCTTTTCCGGCACGAGGCCGGTTCAACATTTCGAGGTATGTACGATGCGTTCGATCGCGTTGCGTGGAAGATGATGTAAAATACCGGTATTTTGTAAGAAAATGCTTAGTCTCGAGCACGAAAACGTTCATAAATATATTATTGTCGGTTCAGTTATGCTTTCGTGTTCATTAACGTGTGTTAATAATTCAACTATACAAATAATATCAATTATGAATGGGAAAAAGAAAGTACATCTGTTTTATTGATTATTATTTTACGAGAAACATTGATAAATTGTGAAAGTGGTTTTTCGAAGGGTTGCCGGTCGGCCATTAAAAGATTTATACGATGTTCTATCTCATTACGTGGAAGAACAAAGGAAATGACGAAACGAGAGTCGTTAAGGCCGATGAACTTTATGTAAGAGATGAGAAAGAGGACAAAAAATTCTTCAAGGGAACAGACGAATGTTTGAAAGATTATGTGAATAATCCGAATAAGCTCGTAGCATTACGTATAAGGGGCGACGACGACGAGAATGGGAAATAAGTTTGTCACAAAATTAGCGTTCTTTGCTGCGCTGGTAAGTATGTGCGAAAAAACCATGATGTGCACGTGGAACAAAATTTATACTTTCGCAGCCACACAATGATGCTTGCAAGCTTTTTATTATGGGAAATAACCTAAACTAATTTTTCAATTTCAAGAGCGTGAAGAGGATGCCAAACGAGGAGGCGGGAAAAGGACGATGAAGAAAAAGTGTATGCCGACGCTCCGGAAACTTTCAAAGTCAGCCCAAAAATCAAGGGTAAAGGAAAATGCCCGAAGAAAAAAATTGTTGGCAATGACGATGGACCAAATAAAGAGCGATTGAGGACAATGATAAGCGGCAAATAAAACTACTTTTTAAATATACACGTTGGGATGAAATGATGAGTCAAGTGTATGCGAAGCAGTAATGCCGGATGCTGTACTTTGTTTGAAATCGTATAATACAATACCGGTTAGCGGATTGGCGATTTTTTTCATTATGATGTTATGAAAGTATTCATTTTTAAAATTGGCAATGTCATATTGTATGTTTTTTATTGTAATTACATTACCGTTAAGTATAAATCTGAGAATTTTTTCAACAAGACATAATGAAGTTATTGATGTATGGTACTAGCAATGAGCTATTGTTTGTTTTACAATGCATTGACAGAAAGCAAAAAAGTTGAACCGTGAGTTTGTTCTGCACTGTGGAATGGAATTTTTGATGTTTCACAATGGCAATGGATTCGTTCGTGTTTCATGACTTGTTAGAAGACACAATGAGTATTTACCGTAAGATATGATGAAGTTATTTACTTTTGAAAAAGAATGGAAATTGGTTGTGCGTGAAACATAACAAAAATGAGAAACAATTAATGAGACAGCTTTTGATTAGAACTGTTATAGTAAAATGAAATGAAATTAATTTGAATAAGAAGAAATGTAAGAAAATAATTATTTATTGACGTCTTTGACTATCTGCAACTCCGTTAAACTTACAGTGTTGACGTTAAAAACTGTAAATGGGGGAGAAAGTATGTAAATTGAAATAATTTGTTATTGAAAGTATTATCGAAAGAACGCTGCCGAATATTTTTGTAACTTGTATAAAAAACGGTAGAACCTGGGTTTATGAGGATGAGCAATCTGCCCACAAAAGATTATTAAATTACGCTCTCAGCATATTAGTAGGTACTTATACCCGAATATTTTCGGAAATATTCCGATCAGAAACGAAATGGTTTACTGTGCAGAAATGAAATATGAATGAAATGGTAAAATCATTCATTGAAATATGAAACGAATCTATTAGTGTACGTTATTAATTGTGTGGGGACCGATAATGGATATGAAAAGAAAAATATATAACTATGTAGCTTTATAAAACTGAGCTGGGGAAAGTACTTTAAGTAATTCAAGTACAAAGTACAAAGTACCGTAAGTACTTGAAGTATTAAATACAGGCAGTACTTAAAGTACTAATTACTTAAAGTATTGAGTACCGGCAGTACTTGAAGTACTAGGTACTTATTATTTTAAGTACTTGAGATTGAAAGTACTTGAAACATCAAGTACTGATTTCAAGAACTTTTTTATTGAAGCTTATTTTCACCTTGTATGATACACCGAGATTCGACTGGTTGGAACAAAAGTAATTAAACCAACCATTAAAAGTAGCATCGACGGTAGTAAATTATTGTTTTTAAATATATTTTGATACAGGTATTCATATACATAATACATATTAATATGAAAAGATGCTGAAATTTGAAGAATGAAAATATTTATATTGCCGACTGCCGAATATTATGTAATTTTTAAAAATTTATTTTTTATTTGTGTTAAAAAATAATCAATTATTACCATCATTCAAATATTCGAAAATTTCCCACATGGTGTTTTCTTGATTCCAAAAAATATTTTAGCGAAACGTAATGTAAAGAATAAAAATTTGTTTAAAAAAATTCACAAATGTTGATTTTGTAAATAATACAACACCATCATGAAAATGTGTGGATATTTTAAGATCAGTCGAAGGTATTATATAAAAAAAATGTAACCAAAAATTGAATGTTGATCGTGGACTAACACGAGTATTAAAAATTCGAAAATTCATATTTTTGAGAAAACCAAAAACACCCCTCTGGAAATTTCATGATCTTTTAAGATTCGTACAAGGTATTATATGAAAACAATTGTACGATAAATGTAATTTACAAATTGAATTTAAATGATTTTTGAAAATCCAAAATTCTCCACATTCATCATTTTAAATAATTTCTCTTCGTAGCCCTAAATGTATTCTTCAGAACGTATTTCGAACGATTTTTCGTCACTATAATAGTTTTAGATTTATATACAAAATGAAATTGAGAATTTTAAAAAATAGTAAAATTAATAATTTTGAATAACTTATAAAAAGAAAAGTTATTAATTTTTTCCTTTGGTAGAACTTTGTTTGGTTTAAGGCAAAACATTATGACAAAATTTTATCGAAATACAAAGGGGTCGATTCGAACTCTTGGTCCAATTGTAATGGAATGGAGTTGATCGGCGGGTGAATTCGTAGGCGATAGTTGAGAGACAGTATGTCCATACGTCACAAAATATTATTTTCAGTAACATTTCCAAAGGCTTTGTACATGCAACCATCAACAAGACACATCAAAAGTACTTAATCTTTGTACTTGAAAAAAGTACTTATGGTACAGAAAAATATTTGAAATCTTTAGTACATAAACTTTAAGTACAGGAAAAGTACTTGAAGAATTAAGCACAGTACTTTAATGTACTTTGTACTTAAAGTACTGTACTTGAAGTACATCAAAGCAATGAAAGTATGAAGTACTGCTCAGCTCTGCTATTTTTCGACTTCTTTTTCCCCTCTTCCGAAGCGCGCATTTCCCAGAGGACAGGTTTTGTTATCTATGTTGAACATCGGATTTATAAAGAGGAAAGTTGGAGCATCAATTTGCGATTTGATAAAGATTTCCGGTATTTTCTTTAAACATTATACTGTTTATTGTTAAAAAATAGGAAATTGAAATATTCTCGTGTACACGAAAACAAAAATCGTTCATGAAAAACTTCAATGTTCCATAAACTCGACAATGCATTTCTTCAGTTGAGATGGATTTTTTTAATACTATATTAATTTCATTTTTTTTTACTCCTGTTGATGGCGGAAAAAAATGTCGGGAAAATAATTTAAAAACAAATACAGATTTGTTAAAAGTAGTCAAATAATGTGAACCAAAAATTGGATGATTATTAGGGGTGTGCGAATATTCGAAAACTTCGAATATTCGGCATCGAATGGAATCGAATTATTCGATTCGATTATGGTTCGAATATTCGATTTTTGTTCGATTTTTGTTCGATGTTTTTCGAATATTCGATTTTTGTTCGAATATTCGATTTTGGTTCGAATATTCGATTTTTGTTCGAATATTCGATTTCTGTTCGAATATTCGATTTTTTTTCGAATATTCGATTTTTTTTCGAATATTTGTTTTATTTTCGAATTTTCGAGTTTCAAATTGAGTATATTCTATGATCTTATGTAATCGAATTTCTAATCAGTTATTTTATGCGGTTTTGAATAATCGAAGGTCGAAACAAACGTACGATGATTTCAAAAAATCGAAATAAAAATCGACTTTTCGATAACACATGTTTTTGGTTAACGCTTTAGGTCGCCGCTCGGAGCAATTCAGAGTTCCCTCTGTCGAACTGCCGAGTGCCGGTGACTAGCCAATCAGCTTTTTTATTACGTAATACTCTAAACGGAATAGACCAGAGTAAAATCATCAACAAAAAAGTTAAATGTTGTATAAGAAATCCAATGAATAATTGTAATATTAGGGGTTCATCTCACTGTAAAATATTTATAAATTCGATTTTTTCTTGCATTGTCCGATAGTATAGACTGTTATAAGCATGTTTTTACTTTACACATCAATTCTCGTGAGTACTTTGACACTCACACTGATTTTTTTCGTCGAATCTCCAAAGATGGAAAGAATCATAGAAGATGGTTAATCGGATACTGATCTTTATATACACCCCCGCTCAAAAGTTTGGATACACATGTCGATATTTCTTGCCGCAATAAAAACTCCATAACTCCGTAAAAAAAAAAAGATATCCAAATTAAAAAAAAGCGTTTTGAAGGGAAGGAATTCAGCTTTGTTTTCTTTATTTATAATATTTTTTATGATTTTTTTTTTCGACTTGGTACGAACTTGTGAACGTGACCGTTTTTCGGTGTTTTTTTTACCATCGCCAATTGGGTGCATAACTTGAGGACATTTTTTTTGTCTTTTTTATGTACGGTAAATTCCAAAGGGTTGGCAAACGTTTTATTTTTGTCTCTAAAAAATTTTCGTATGATTTTTTCTCGCCAAGTTATTTCACTTTTGACTAAAAAAGACAATTTTTGTGAGATGCAACGTAATTCAAAAACTATAGAGTTTTAGAGAAAATGTCAAGGATAAAAAAAAGTAGCGTAGGTATACGTGGAATCGCCTGGAATTATTTCAGAATTTTTTTATGATTTTTTTTAAATTATTTTCGCTCGAAACTGTGACAATGACGTCCCAGCGAAAAATGTATCTGATTGAAATTTTCGTACTTCGTGGTACAATAAAAATCTGAAAAAATCCAGCAACATTTGGCATGCTATGAACAACAATTATCAATAATAATATTGTCCAAAAGTTATTAATAAATTTATTAAACAATTTCTTTAACAATTTCCTAATGACTTCTGGGCAATATTATTATTGATGAACAATAAACAATAATTTTTATTGATCATTGTTGTTCATAGCATGAAAAATGTTGCAGAATTTTTCCAGATTTTTTTTCAAAGTTTTTTAAACATTTTTCTATAATTCGTCGAGGTGCTTTATTAAAAAATTTATCGTGAACCCTAATACAAACCCAAACCAAGTCAAAATAATTTGGACATTTCACCTGTTTGTATTAAGTAGGGTTCGCGACAAATTAAAAAAAAAAACACCTCGACGAATCATAGAAAAATGTTTAAGAAACTTTGAAAAATAATCTGAAAAAATTCTGCAAACATTTTGCATGCTATGAACAACAATGATCAATAATAATTATTGTTTATTGTTCATCAATAATAATATTGCCCAAAAGTCATTAGGTCATACCAGGTCGAAAAAAAATCATAAAAAATATTTAAAAGAAGGAAAACAAAGCTGAATTTCTTCCTTTTAAAACGCTTTTTTAAAAAATTCACATATCTTTTTTTTGCGGAGTTATGGAACTTTTAGTGCGACAAGAAATATCGACAGGTGTATCCAAACTTTTGAGCGGGGGTGTAAATCAATATTCAAATACAAATACTTGAAAGGAGATTTTCTGTCACGATCGGTGATCTCAAATAGTCGTAAATGTATCGAATATTCGAAAAATCATCGAATATTCGAAAATGTATCGAATATTCGAAATTTAATCGAATATTCGACAATTCATCGAATATTCGAAAATGTGTCGAATATTCGAATGCATCGAATATTCGATTCGAAAATCGAATCGAATTTTAATATTCGATTTGATTCGATTCGATCACTATTCGCACACCCCTAATGATTATCTTTGATTTGCACGACTTTAAAATATTCAAAAATTATCATTTTCGAAAAAACCAAGAACACCCCTATGAAAATTTCCGACTTTTTGAAGATTAGTACAAGGTATTATATAAAAAAAATGGGACCAAAAATACAATGTACAACTCCGATTGTCGCTATTTTTGAAAATTGCAAATTCTCCTAATACATTATTTTTGAAAATGTTTTTTCGGAATGGTCTTTTTTTCGTAGCCCAAAGTACAATTTTCAAAATATCTTGAGAACGATTTTTCGTTGCTATAATAGTTTTCGGGATATTTATAAAATAAACTCGATAGGTTTCAAAAAATGTGAAATTTGAATAAGTTATGAAAAAAGAAATTGAAATTTTTTTCCTTCGGTAGAACTTCGTTTTGTTAAAAGTGAAACCTTGTGACCAAATTCAATCGAAATCGAAAGGAGTCGATACCAACTCTTGGTCGAAATGTTCTGTTCAATATTGCTATTCTTTTAACTACTTGTGTCATTACATATTATGAAATGTTACGAATTAGGTTATACAGGATGAACACTACAGAACCGAATAATCGAGATATTTGAGAGTACAAATATATTAGCATAGACATATATTAATATGGATATTTAAGAGTACAGATATGAAAGAATAGAGAAGTAAACAGTACAGTGATGTTGTATTGCCGTAAATTCCGTTTGCAAATATGTCCACTATTATTAAAATATATCGAAAGAATCCAAGAAAATCACTCTTAATTTAAAAAATTATTTTCACGGATCTATCACTCCATTATATTAAACTCTTATTTAATAGTAACAATTGAATGCATGATAGATTTGATTAAATTTGTATTCAGTGAACCAAACATTCATGTCATACAATTGTGCCTAGGAATATCTGTTATCGTTCATTTCAACTGTTATCGAACTTCTAGTGCGGCTCGGAATATCCCTGAGTACACCCAATCATTTGGCCGGGGAATATTTCGCTCGTTATCGTGCTTCTCACAATTCAAACGTTAATTAATATTCGTCAACGGCCTCGGCCTCGTTATTACCTCTTCAGTGGTATCATCGCCCCACTGGTCGTCGAAATCATCCGGGTTAACAACAGTTTGAGGCCTTACCGGTAGCACACGAGCGGGTTCTTCGATGTTGACCCGCGATTCGGCTCTGCCTACGTGCGACGAATCTGAGCACAGTTGTGTCATCCACCTTCCTCGTCCGAACTGGTTACCCTTTTCATATCAAAAAAAATTTTCCGTACTATTATTATTAGTTCCAACACCATGAAAATGAGACTACGAAACTTTCAAATATCGGTCGTTCAATCTAAATATATCGTTTTGATGTTTGTTCACACTTTGGTTACAGGTTTTTATATTATAAATGGTTCTACGGTCTCGGCAAACTTCGTTCTCAACACTTGTAAATTATATGACTCGGAGAGCTTGACATACATCTCAAAAATCATTATATAATGAACACAATAACATATGAGTCATTCCATTTCATTTCGACCGAGAGTTGGAATCGACCCCTTTCGATTTCGATGAAATTTGATTTTAACCAAACGAAGTTCTACCAAAGGAAAAAAATTTAAAATAATTTTTCCAGAAGTTATTCAAAGTTTACAATTTCACAATTTTTCAAATCCATCAAGTTTATTTTTTAAATATCGAGAAAACTATTATAGTTACGAAAAATCGTTCTGAATATATTTTGAAAAGTATACTTGAGGCTACGGAAAAAAAAAAAAATTTCGAAACAAAAATTGGAACAATGATGAATCTGGAGAATTTTGACTTTGAAAAAATCTCGAATATCCAAGTTGTACATTAAATTTTTGGTCCAATTACTTTTGTATAATACGTTGTACTAATCTTAAAAGATCCTGAAATTTTCAGAGGGGTGTTATATGTTTTTTCAAAAATCTGAATTTTTGAATTTTTCAAAGTCGTCTAAATCCACGATAATCATTACATTTTTGGTTCAATTTTTTTAAATATAATACCTTGGACTGATCTTAAAAGATCCAAAAAATTTCAGGACGATGTTGTATTCTTAAAAAATCAATTTTTTTGAATTTTTGTAAAAAAAAAGTGTTGTTTTTTTTTTAATTTCGAAAAAAAAAATTGTAAAAACAAAAAAACCCCATCTGGGAGATTTCACGAACTTCTAATTATGGTAAAAATAATTTTTTTTTACCAAAATTCAATATTTTATTATTTTTTAAGAATACAACATAATCCTGGAAATTTTAGGATCTTTTAAGATCAGGCCAAGGTATTATATTAAAAAAAAATAGAACCAACAATTTAATGATTATCGTGGATTTACACGACTTTTAAAAATTCAAAATTTCATAGTTTTGAAAAAGCAAAGAACACCCTTCTGAAAATTTCAGGATCTTTTAAGATTAGTACAACGTATTATATAAAAGAAATTGGACCAAAAATTTAATGTACAACTTGGATTTTCGAGATTTTTGAATATTCGAAATTCTCAAGATTCATCATTTTTCAAAATTTTTTTCGGAATATTTATTTTTTCATAGCCCCAAGTATACTTTTCAAAATATATTCAGAACGATTTCTCGTAACTATAATAGTTTTCGAGATATTTGAAAAATGAACTTGATAGATTTGTAAAATTGTGAAATTTTAAACTTTGAATAACTTCTGAAAAACAAAAATTTGATTTTTTTCCTTTGGTAGAACTTCGTTTGGTTAAAAGCGAAACCTTCAGACCAAATTTCATCGAAATCGAAAGGGGTCGATTCCAACTCTTGGTCGAAATGGAATGGGATGACTCATATATTATAATTAATTCTGCTATGAAACAATCTGTATTATTGAAAAAAGAATATTATAGCCTTGCGGTAGAGTGTTTGATCCAATTGGGAAGCTGCGTCTTCGAACTGCTGCCTCCGCAATCTCCTCTACCTCGCCGAAAGCCTTTCGGGGCAGACTATTCTTCCTGCTGTCAACATTAACAATGAATTATTGAATTATTGAATGCTTTGTAGCACTCGTTTTAATAATTCATTTTTAACGTTGACAGAATTAAAAATATTTTGCCCTGAAAGGCTTTCGGCGAGGAAGAGGAGATTGCGGAGGCAGCAGTTTCAAGACGCAGCTTCCCAACTGCACCGAACACTCTACCGCAAGGCTATAATATGCTTTTTCAAATAATAGATAGTTTGATACAGATAGTCATAAAATTCACAAGTCTGCCGAACGAAGTCTACGGAGACAGTAGATCCATCAATTTAACGAAAAAATTGGGAAAAACCACTACAAACTTTATCGCATTGTTTTCTTCATTAAACTTTTTTCGCAATGTTTTTTCAACTTACATTATCTTCCGGTGTGCTCGTCATAGTTGGAATCCCGGTCCATCCCCTCCCTCTACCACGGTTGCCGCTTTCAACGGGGTCGATACGGAAAATTGCCTCACTTGTTTCGTCCTGTACATTTTTTGTAACGAATTTTCATTAAGGGCATTATTCCAGTGTACCTTATTATCTTTAATACTTACCCGAGCCGCTGCACGTTCTTGTGTTTGTCGGTCAATGATTGAACATGCCAACAGATTGCTGTCCTGATGCCGGTGATATGGAATTTACTCCGGCATTCCTAAATCGCCCTGTCTGTAGTATCGGTACATTTGTACCAGATTTCGATATGCTTCATGTACGGCTACAATCTTTAAACAGAATAATTTTTATATCATTGAGTTTAAGTACAGCAGGTTAATTTCTTTTTGTCTCAACCAGCTAAAGTACCGGTATCTCAATCATTTATATATGTACCTCTACAAAGCCCGGGGCAGTCTTCACGGTGGGAAGACGTACTTCGTAGAAATAAACGAGTCCCTCATCGTCATCGACATTGTTCTGCAAGAACTGAGCCATGGATGTGAAATTGATATATATAGCTCAACAACGATAACTTTGAACATATATCACGTCTATATCCATTTCACGTACGTTCAGTTTTATATATATTCAATACTAACCTCACTACCAACAGGTTGGTACATGATAATCAACACGTGGTGCAGCGTGCGAAAACGGAAAGATACGTCGATGCGTGGGAAATGGCGTCGCAGCGCGTTCCCGAAATTTATAATGTATTTGTGAAAAATTAATATTTTCTTATTTTCGCGTGATACACAACTATACCGCTACAAAAAATATAACCACCGATGCGATAAAAAAAAGAAATATACTGTATTTTGTCCTCGAGGACGTAAAGTATGTGAACTTCGCATAAAAATTATATGTCCACCATTGAAGCGACAGATATTGCGACTGATCTCTCTTTGTTCTTCCACGTGAGCAGTATAGCACCTACACCAACCTACACCAGCTTGATTCTGTCGCGTCCCACGGTCGCACGACCCTCGTGTGGGCCGACAGCGCATGCGCACGTTCGCGAGATAAGGCTGACCTACGTGAACATAGCCCGATGATTTCAATTTTTTTTCATTTCAAGTTTTGTAACTTTTTTTTTGTATCAATCGTTTTTAAGTCGTCAGTCGGTGATTGTCCGATTAATTGAAACGTTTGTCGGTCGAGCTGATAAAAAAAAAAAAATTGTGGGTGTGAACTACGACTTTATTGTCCATAATTTTTTTTATTCTTTCTATTGAAATTCTATTTATCTCATGGCGTTATAATCGATGCTGAATCGTTTTGTAGCTCCCTTTGATAAACTGAATAAAACGTTTGTCGGATCATAATTTGTTTTGAGAATCTAAGAAAAAAAATTCTGTCCATTCAAGCGTGGAGAAAGCGCGTGGTAACATGACCGTCGTATTTGAAATTCTGTAAGGAAATTGTAGTATATTGAGAAAAAAAACTCCAAAACTCGGCAGAAACTCAGTTCGTACGTACAAACCGAGTTTATGCCGGTTGTTGGGTTTTTTTTCTCAATAAACTATAATTTTCATATAGAATTTCAAAAATCACGGACATATTACCACACGTTTTCTCCACGCTCTAATTTAACGGATTTCTTAGGGCCTCCGCACACGGTGAAAGTTTGTCGTGCTTGCTTCTCTGCAGGGTCTCGCTGATTGGTTGTACGCTTGGTGGGGGTAGCCAGTACCAAGCCCCCACCAAGCTTTCCACCAATCAGCGACACCCTGCAGAGAAGCAAGCACGGAAAACCTGCACCGTGTGCGCAGGCCCACTTTGATTCTCCAAACAAATTATGATGCAACAAACGTTTCATTATTAGTTTATCAGAGGTAGACCTACAAACGATTCACCATTGATTATAAAACGCCATGAGATAAATCGAATTTAAATAGAAATAATAAAAACAATTGTGGACAAGTCGTAGATGCTGTACAATATATGCTGGTAAAAAATATAATATCCAAAAAAACATATATGATCGTTATTCTGTGAATAATTACAATTGCATATATGATTATATATGATCATTCATGATGTCATGTTAAGACATATATAATTATATATGATCATATATGATTATATATGATCATATATGATTCATATATGATTATATATGATTATATATGATCATATATGATTTTTTTTCCCGGGGGGTGTTTTTCCATCACGACAAATACCCATATAACTTATTTTTTTCTTTTAAATAAAGGGATCACATTAAACTTACCTGTTGCAATATATGCTGTATTATTCTGGTTTATTCTGTATTACGCTGAATTATCCGATATCACCTCCTTGTCCTTTACACTCACATGATGTTTACGTTCCTTAATCGACATAACCTTAAAATGATTGGAGACATTTCTCGTAATATATGATACGTATATGTTGCGGATTTGTTCCAAGAAATGACTTGTGACATTTATGTCACACATTATACATATTTGCTACGTAGCCTATACTACGAGATTGTAATATCACCAATGTTCTATAATTGTTACAGCAATGTTCTATAATTGTTACAGATTTGTTACAAGAAATGACTTGTGACATTTATGTCACACATTATACATATTTGCCACGTAGCCTATACTACGAGATTATAATACTACCAATGTTCTATAATTGTTACAGCAATGTTCTATAATTGTTACGGATTTGTTACAAGAAATGTCTTATAACATTCATGTAACAGTGTGACATATTTGCTACGTAGCCTATACTACGAGATTATAATATCAACAATGTTCTATAATTGTTACAGCATCGACTCGTAACAGTTTGACAAGTTTACAGAACATGTAAATATCTCGTATAAGAGTGACGAGATCTTGACGTATCAATGTTACGTATTTGTGATGTCTATAGTTTTTCGGAATTCCTACATCTTTCATCGACATCCTTACTATCGTCAGGACGTATTATATACATCTCGTTTACATGCGTTATGAAAAAGTTACGAATTTGTGATGAACATTATATGACGTAGTAATTACATTTCAATTATACGTAAATGTTTTGTAAATCATCCAAGTGTGTTTGCTGGGCCCAGCAAACACAGTTCCGAAATAGTTACCGAAATGTTACGTAACGTGTGTTACATTGGACATAACATTTATGTCACAAACTCCGTAAATGAAGCAGAGTTTGTTCTCAGATATGTCATCCTATAATCAAGTCACAGATACGAAACATCTACGAGAAATAATAATGAAATAAACTCAAACCCAAGATGTAACATATTCAGCTCATAGATGTAACAAACTCATCACATAGCCATAACAAACTCAGGTAATAGAAGTAACAAACTCAGGTAATAGATGTAACAAACTCAGATCATAGTTGTAACAAACTCAGCTCATTGATGTAACTCCTACGAAACGAAACGTAACCCTGGTAACGCATAATACTCGTAACAATGATGTCAATGTGATGTCGTGGTTACAGGTAATTTACGTATATACATATTTTGTGAACAAATTACAAGAAATTTATGTATTTCCAACCTACATATTAGGTTGGAGTTTTATTTTTATTTTAACATTTGAAAAGTACATTTTAATTATATGAGATTAATTTTTTAATTTTATTTTATAAATTATTTTATTAATTTTATAATTTTTGTAGATTACCTACAAATATGATGTATCGTCCACCATTTGAGGTACCAAATGAACAATTTTTTGGGACTAGTTAGAACCCTCAAGGTGCACCTGTTCGGAAAATTGCCTGAATTTCTCTGGTTGGGAAATTGGGCGAAAAAGGTGGAAGGTTGAAGGGAACGAAGTGGCCGGAAGTTCGTTGCGGGCGATGAAAAAACTCACTCGCGTACACACAATATTTCGTTATTTATTAACACAATAGGTTTAACGCTCAAAATTTTGTAATCAATGTTCGAAAAATGGTCAAGAGTCTCGCCTCGGCGATGACTATGCGCGATCGAAGAGAGGCCAAAAAATGGCAGACGTCCCGGACGACGCCACGTGTCACGTGAATAATGATCGCGCGCAAATTCTCGACGAAAACCGCACCGAATCGAAGTAAATGGGTTCCGTGAAGTGACCGCGTGAAGCCAACCGGTTGCGCTCTTAGCCGATCGTAAATCGTCCAAGAGCTCGAGGAAATACAGAAAGAAAACCGAGAAATTGAAAGATGGCCGATAATCGATGTGAATCAAAGGTCTTGCCAAAACGAAGACTTTTCGAAGAAGTCCACTGAAGTTATGGTTGAAGAATTCCGGTGAAGTTATGCACGAGGAGACGACGAGATCGAAGAGGAATCGGGCGTACATCGATCACTCTTCTTTCCCACGGTAGAAGTCCGCGTGAGGAACGAAGAACGTGGAAGACCACCGAAAAAGTTTGAAGACGCTGACCTGCAAGCCTTGTTGGACGAAGACGACGCTCAAACACAACAACAACTGGTGGATCAGTTAAAGGTGACCCGAGAAGCCATCTCCCTTCGGTTAAAAGCCATGAGAAACATACAAAAGGTGGGAAAATGGGTTCCACATGAACTCAACGAAAGACAGCAGAAAAACCGCAACACATCATGCGAAATGCTGCTCGCCATGTTCAAAAGAAAGTCATTTCTCCATCGAATTGTGACTGGTGATGAAAAGTGGATATATTTCGAGAATCCTAAGCGCAAAAAGTCATGGGTTACTCCGGGTGAACCATCAACATCGACGGCAAGACCAAACCGCTACGGACGAAAGACAATGCTGTGTGTTTGGTGGGATCAGAAGGGCGTAATCTACTACGAGCTGCTGAAACCTGGGGAAACTGTCAATACTCAACGCTACCAACAACAAATGACCGATTTGGATCGAGTTTTGCGTGAAAAACGACCAGAATACCAACAAAGACAACACACGGTGATTTTGCTGCATGACAATGCACCAGCACACAAAGCAAAACAGGTCCAGAAAACGATAGAGTCGTTCCGTTGGGAGATTCTTCAGCACGCGCCTTACTCACCAGACCTTGCCCCATCCGATTACTACTTGTTTGCATCGATGGGACACGCACTTGCTGAGCAGCGCTTTACTTCTTACGAAGATATACGAAAATGGCTCGATGACTGGTTTGCCTCAAAAGAGCAACAGTTCTTTTGGCGCGGAATCCACAAATTGCCAGAAAGATGGGAAAAATGTATAGATAGCGACGGACAATACTTTGAATAAGTTACTTTGTATCATATCATTACAATAAACGTGTTTTTTCTGTACAAAAATTCCGGTTTCATACTGAAACACCTGGTACACAGAGTGTAAAAACTCAAAACTGGGTTCTTACACTTTGCGCATGATTCAGAAGGAATTGCTAGATAGATTTTGTTCTACGACGCACAGTAGGAGAAAAGCCCAAAAACCTGGCCAAAACCTCAAATGACCTTTGACGGAAATGAAAATTGACTTACAGGGGTTTTCAAGGTCGCTGATTACGAATCTGAAAGCCAAATTATCGTAAACAAAATGGCCGATCCAATATGGCTGACATGAATGTTAAAAAGTTGCCAGATGTCGACAAAAATTGGTATTTACGGGTTTTCAAGGTCGCTGATTACGAATCCGCAAGCCAAATTATCGTAAAAAAAATAGCCGATCCAATATGGCCGACATGAACGTGAAAAAGTTACCAGATGTTGACAAAAATTGGTATATACGGGTTTTCAAGGTCGCTGATTACCAATCCGATATCTATTGTTTATAACTTGCAACAAAGAGCTTACAGCAAGTTGTTATAGACAAAATGGCCGAGTATCCTGCTAAATAGATAAATTAATATATAAAAAAAATCATCATAATAAAATAAACGTGAACAGTGTATTCTACGCAATTAATATTTTTATTTCCAAAATACATACGGAACGTTTCAAAAATAGAAAATTTTATTCTTAATCAAAATCGTAATCGGAGTCGGAGTCGGAGTCAGAATCATTATCCGAGTTTGTATCTATTACAACTCCCGGCACGGCTTCAATCTCGGCGCAAAATTCGTCTGCTGCAGGTTAACTTGAACAATGTACATTATTTTACCAAATAAATAACCGCAATAATTGAAATAATTTAAAAAAAATTAGACAGAAAATATTGACATGGATTTGGTTAAAAGAAAGCTTTGCTTACTATATAATATATATTCATTCAAATATTTTATTTAAATGTTATAACATTTCATTCATATTTCAGAAATTTTTATGTGGTTGATTTTAATATGTATATATATATATAGATATATATATATATATATATATATATATATATATATATATAAACACACATACATATATATTAAAATAATTTATTTCAAGCGTATAACAGCCGTCTTGTCCGTTATGATGCTACTTCACCCATTCTCAGGTAGAGGCGCAGAGGCTGCTCAATAGTGCCGCGTGCACGCTCGGCTACCGCACGATGCGAAAAAAATCATAACGGACAAGACGCACGTTTTCCGCAGGTAACTCTTGTAAATTTCGAAAGCTTATACATTAAACTAAAGGCCGAGACTAGGAGCTTTGCAAAATGTGACAAAATATATAACTTTTCGGACCGTTGAAAATATAAGTTTTCAAAATTATTCAATTTTATTTATGCCAAAGGCTATACTACATTTCAATCATTTATACATAAAGTTTAGATTCAACCGATGTAAAAATATGTTCTACATACTTCCAGAAGTCGTATCCATGTTGCAGAATTGAAATTAAACCCGTCACTTTAAAGTTATGGGTTTTTGAAGTCAGCGTTATTTTCGTCTGTTCAGCGCGTGACACGTACACTCTTCACGAACACTAACTGCCAACTGACGCTGCGGCGCAGGTATACACTTAAAGGGCTTTCCCTTCCACAATAGAATGCAGTTACTAGTCCTCTACCTCAATGACTACTCAACTGACCCTATTTCGAAAATTTATTTTTTGGGGTTTTGGCCAAGTTTTTGGGCTTTTCTCCTACTGTGCGACGACCCATTTCCTTCGTAACACTTTTTATTATGGGATGAGCGTGGCAAATTTTGATTGAAGTCAAAATTGTGACCAGGACAATGCCTGGAAAATTGAAAATAGGCTATCAATTTCAAAACAGGCCTGCAACACAGAAAGAAAGGGCAAAGAGAAAAAGCGAACGTGCAACGCGAATAAGGTTATAAACCGAGTAAGGGAAATTCGTGGGTGTTTTTTCATCACGGCAAATACCCATACAACTTATTTTTTTCTTTTAAATAAAGGGATCACATTAAACATACCTCTCGCAATGTATGCTGTATTATTCTGGTTTATTCTGTATTACGCTGGATTATTCGATATCACCTCCTTGTACTTTACACTCACATATTGTTTACGTTCCTTAATCGACATAACCTTAAAAGGATTGAAGACATTTCTCGTAATATATGATACGTATATGTTGCGGATTTGTTACAAGAAATGACTCGTGACATTTATGTCACACATTATACATATTTGCTACGTAGCTTATACTACGAGATTGTAATATCACCAATGTTCTATAATTGTTACGCAATGTTCTATAATTGTTACGGATTTGTTACAAGAAATAACTTGTGACATTTATGTCACACATTATACATATTTGCTACGTAGCCTATACTACGAGATTATAATACCACCAATGTTCTATAATTGTTACAGCAATGTTCTATAACTGTTACGGATTTGTTACAAGAAATGTCTTATAACATTTATGTCACAGTGTGACATATTTGCTACGTAGCCTATACTACGAGATCATAATATCACCAATGTTCTATAATTGTTACAGCATCGACTCGTAACAGTTTGACAAGTTTACAGTACATGTAAATATCTCGTATAAGAGTGAAGAGATCTTGACGTATCAATGTAACGTATTTGTGATGTCTATAGTTTTTCTTAATTCCTACATCTTTCATTGACATCCTTACTACATATCGTCAGGACGTATTATATACATCTCGTTAACGTGCGTTATGAAAAAGTTACGAATTTGTGATGAACATTATATGACGTAGTTATTACATTTCAATTATACGTAAATGTTTCGTAAATCATCCAAGTGTGTTTGCTGGGTACTTACTTACCACATACTTTTTCCCGATGGAGGAAGTCTATTATTGATATCCTATTATTCAGCACGAAGCTTCGATGGCATTCGTATCGCTTCGGTGGCAAACTTCGACGATAAACAATGTCGCATAATTCTCTCACGATCGAACGAGGGAGTGTACTTTTATTTTTCAAATTTGTTGTATATTTTTCGCGCGAGAGGCAAACAAGGAGCACCCCAAGATGGTAGTGATTTTTCAATAAATCAGTGAAAAAACGTCTCTGCGTTTTTTGGGATGCCAACTTGACTGTCAATCTGTTTTTTATGTTAATTGAAGTTATGCTAATAAACTCTCGGAACTCGGAACTTTAGTCGATATAAAAAACAATTGACTGTTTCATATCTCGTTTTGGAGACTGCATTAACGTTTTTCAACACGTTCGTTTGAAAATCATGACTATCCAATGTGAAAAAAGTTATTAAAAGGTTTTCATTTACGTAAATTAAATTAAATAAAAATGCACGAAGTAATGGATAATTGAATTAAATTCAATTGAAGTCTTCGAAGTAATGAGTAATTAAATTAAATTAAATTAAAATTTGCTCAAATTAATAAGTAATCAAATTAAATAAAATTAGACTTGACTTTGAAAATTAAAATTTAATTACATCTAATGATCCATTACTTCCAGTATTTCCTCGGATCCCCTAACCTCCGTTAAGGTACGCGGGTGGGTGGTTGAAACCCGACCGAAGCGCGTCTTCAGGTGGTGGATAGAAGAACGATCGGAGACTGAGCGGCTCCCCCCGCTCGGGGAACGGGACGTCTTGTGACGACCGTAACCATGAGCAGGGAGGGGGTAGCGGAAGGACCCAGTTAACAAGAGCCATAAGGAACCTGGCTGGCCCAAAACCCAGCTCCGGGGGACAAAAGCCTCGTCGCGGACCACTTCCCCGAAGCCAAGGTAGAAGCTATCGTGCCGAAGGCTGCATGACACTAGGGTTACAGTGTCCTTAACGATGCGCATGGGGCACCAGGCTATACCTCATGACTATTTAGCCTTATCCCCGCATGCAGGCTCTGCGGGCGTGAACCTTCAGTTCATGAATACTCGTGGGAATCAAATGGATATAGTAAAAACAAAAACCACTGAGTCACACGCCGACGGTGGGGCCTCTTCTGGGGCACAGCCGCCAGGACAAATAATGGGAGGGTTTGTGAGTTCGGGGGACGGGGACATCGCTGCCACTACGACGGTGACCCAGAGCTTGGCTGACGGAAACACTGCGCTGAGAGCGTGTATGCCTTTAAAGGCATAAACGGCCCACCAACCCCTCGCATATGCCCGGGAGGAAAGCGAGCCGTAGCGGAGCGGTGAAGAGGAGGGCTCGCAAGGCTAGGATGACTGCACAGGACCCATCCGACGAGCCGAGCCGCCAGGGTGCGCCGACTTCGGAGACCGTGGTGACGGGCGCTAAACGGCCCCGACCAGCTGACAAAACTCCACTGGAGCTAGCTAAGGTAGTGAAAAGCAGCAGGCTATTCCCGCGACTCACTGGCTACGGTGATGCGGTGACCGCGGATAGAAGGTTGGCCATTGCGCCTGCCAGCTATCCGGAAGCCGTCCTGAGCCAGGGGGAGGACAAGCTGGTGGCTCGGGGACTCCTCGAGGCGTTGGACGCTGCCCCTATGGGGCAAGCAGTCCCCTGCTTCGAGGGAACCCGATGCGGTCAGGGCGTCCCGTGGGTGAACTTCTCCGATTAGCCAGCCAAAGAATGGTTGAGGACGATTGTCCCCAACCTGAAACCATGGAAAAAAGCCTCTCTTTAAGTGCTGGAGAAGGAGCGCCTACCCTTGTTAGAGAGGGTGACAGCGGTACGCCTCGGCTCAACCGGGGGACCGATGTCATCCTCAATCGTCTGAGCTGGCAGAACTCTGGCCTTTAAACTCCCCTGTGGAGGGAGTGAGATAGGAAGTGAGACGACCGCGCCGGCAACGGCGGGATCGGCTGACGTGGTGCCGGGCCCTGGCTCCAGGCCTGACCCAGGGTGTGCTCGCTTTCGCGGACCCTCCACGGAGAAAGGAAAAACCACCGGACTTCGGAGCCCCTCCAGGCTCCAAACGTCCAGGTCACAGTAGAGTCGGCCGTGCTGCGGTTGCCTTCGGCAGCGGTGGCGCGGGAGACAGAGAGGATGGTCGTTGAAGGGGACGACCTATCCCAGTCAGGAGCGAGGGGCCAGAACAACGCGGGCCTGATAGCTACCTGCGTCGGGACCGTGGTGTTCGGGGACCTGCCCATCCGGCCAGAGAGAGTGAGGGGCACCGTAAGAACCAGGGGCAGACCGCCCAGGATCCGAGCGGTGCAGAGAGAGGCCTTGGCGGGGACTCGGCGGGGAGTCCAGATGACCCTCACCGAGCCTTGGCGGGCTCTCTGACAACGCTACTCGTGACCGGCGATGGATTGCCGGCCTGAGTGGCTGAAGGAGAGGAGAGTAATGGCCCATAAGGCCTCTCTCCTCCTACGGGGCAATGCGATGGAAGCGTTGGATAAAGGCGTGGATATTGTCAAATGCTCACAGAGTAACTTGCAATACTGCAAAGTGGCCTCGGCTGTCCTAAGCCGGGACCTTGCGGTGGATCAAACAGACATATCCCTAATACAAGGACCCTGGATCTACAGACAGAGGGTGCGTAAAAGGGATTGATCGTAACATAGGGTCGTTAATATATGATCCGGCAGAGTCCGGTCCAAGGGCCTGTGTCTTTATTCACAAAAGACACAGTGCCCTAAAGCTGAGCAGGTTCTGCAGTAGGGATCTGGCAGTGGCCTCAGTAAAACTGAGGCTAGGGGGGGGAAGCACTGACTGATCTTATCAAGTGTTCAGCGTATCTGCCATACGACTCTGAGGAACCTCCTCCGGCGAGGGAACTAAGAGTCTTGGTGGACCACTGTAGGAGAGAGGGACTGGACCTGGTGGTAGGGTGCGGGGCAAATTCGCACCACCTTATCTGGGGCAGTTCCAACATAAACGAGAGAGGCTCAGCTCTGCTGCAGTACTTCTCAACGACTAATCTTGAAATCCTGAATAAAGGTTCAAGGCCTACCTTTGTCATGACAAGGAGGCAGCAGGCCATTGACCTCACCCTGGGGACTCCCGGGGTAGCAAAATGGATAGAAGGCTAGCAAGTGTGTGACGAAGATACCCTTCCGGACCACCGCTGGATTCTATTCAACATCAAGGGTAGAGAGGCCCAGCACAGCACCTCGGCCTACCGGAACCCCAGGACTACCGATTGGAACTCCTACAGGGAGACCCTGAGTGGAAGGCTTTTGGGTACGGGGGGCTGGATGAAGTTCAAGGAAAGGATTGAAGAAGAGGTCAACACGCTGACCTCAGCCATCATTCAAAGCTATGAGGCTGCGTGCCCCGCGAGGAAGCGCAGAAGCGTGAAAAAAGTAGCATGGTGGAGCAGTGAGCTGAGCAAATTACGTTCTGATTCGCGCCGCCTGCTTAATCGAGCCATGAGAACCATGGCGGAACTGGACTGGGCGATTTATAGGGCCACACAAAGGACCTACAAAAGGTTGGTCAAGGGTTTTGAAAGAAAGGCCTGGGAGAAAATCTGCAGGGAGATGAAGGCCCTGCCTACTGTGGCCCGGCTCCGTAGGGTCTTCACCACAGGCACACAAACAAAGCTTGGTGGATTGACACTTCAAAATCGGGGGATAGCCGAGAAACACGAAGACATCTTAGTGCACCTGATGGAGGTGCACTTCCCTGGGTCCACACTGATCGGGTGAGACCTTACTCTAGAGGTAAGGGAGCCCGAGATCAGACCAGGTGACTTGACAATTGCCGCCAGGGTGGTGACCCCGGACAGGATCCAGTGGGCCTTGGACTCGTTCGACGGGTACAAGAGCCCGGGTGCTGACGGGATCTTCCCGGCCCACGGTGGGGAATTTTCACGAAAACGTGGCCATAAGTCGAAAGACAAATTTTCCCATCCAGGTATAATGACCCGAGGGATTGGTTAAGAACTAAATTCTGCACAAGATGCTCGCTGTCCCATATTTTTATTCCTCATAGTCCTTGAGATATTTCAGTTCAAAGTTGACCCTCGTCGGAGACGGTTGCGTGCGTCAAAATCGCTCTCTCATTGAATATAACTTTGAAAGGATATAACTCAAAAGTGTGAAGTGATAGTTCATTTTTGAAAAATGGATACTGTTCCTCAAGGTATGTGAAAATTTTTGCTTATTTTACAATTGAAAAAAAAAAATTTGTTGTCCACGTTTATTTAATGTAACGATAGTTTCAAAAAGGGCCTTCGTTCGGAAATGAATTTTGACTTTCCGCATGCTTTTAGTACAGAATTCCAAGCAATTCCAATTTCGTTTTTTTTTTAAATTGTAGCTTAGAATCTAAGCTTTGAAATGGCGTATCTCATAGAGTGCGCAAGCATGCGACGGGTGCTCTAGAGCATTTTTTGTGAGCGTGTGCGTGTTCCGAGAAGAAGCGACGCGACGCGACGCGACGCGCTGGCTCTCTGCGTGCCATGTACATGCTTGGGTCAAGAGAGCGGGGCGCGGCGCGCGGGGCCGGTGGCTTGTTTACCCGGAGTAGCCTTACAATGAATGTGCGGACTCGATCGCTTTATTACTCGTAACAATAGATTCGAAACGGTAATATATTTTTCATGAAAATTCTGATACCTGGTTGAGCGTGCGTACCAGTGTCCGGCAGTATCGATTATTTCGTCAACGTTATTGATTATATTAATAATTTTTTGGAAAATTAATAACTTGTTAAAAAACAATTGGTTTTTTTATGAAAATTTGTAAGTGGCGAAATAATATTAGTTTTTTGTCTAAAAAAAATAGTAAGAAAATAGTAAGAATAATAAGAATAGCAAGAACAATAGAAAGAAAATATTTCTAATTTTTCCAAACAATTAGTAATTAGTGAAAAAATATTACCAAGTTTCTTTCTAAATATAGTAATTGGCGAAGAAAGTATTGCGTATATTTACGTACTTCTGTGTACGGATTAAGTCACGGTTATAATCTCGAACAACTCTATTAAAAAAGTTGTTTTATTAACGCCAGTTCCCTATGACATTTATAATTTACGAAATATTATTGTTTCTTTTTAGGTTCTGGAACTCCCCACATCAAATTCAAACGGAGGGAGATCTTTTCAATTATGGAGAAGCACTTGGCTGCGAATTTCGAGGAACAGGTAGACCATCTGGTACAAGAGTTATCCAAGAAAAGTAATTGGGCCATTGCAAATCACCAGGAAACGAAGAAAAATTTGGCAAAGTTATTTTTCACAATGCGCGAAAAATGGCAAAAATCAGGTAGAAAAAAGACAAATTTTCTTGATAAGAATCAGGATTGGTTAGAGATGGATGTAGCCTTTTCTGCTGATTCAAAACTGGCTCAAGCCAGCAACCATGGTCGTCCTTTTTTGGACTTTGCTGCATCAAGTGAGCGATCAAAACGACGAAAAACGAAAGAACTTCGTGACAGTCATAGCTCAGAGAAGTTGTGCTATGCCGCGCAAATGAGCCTACGCACTTCCGGAGAGTCATCGAAAATGATCAGAGACGTTACAACACCCACATCCACAGCTCCACATGCATCATCAAGAACAGAACATACTTCGCTATCAATAGATGAAGCTCTTTCGGTTATCGTCGAAGCCAAACTCACCAAACATCAGTATAATGTTATAAGAAACTCGATGAAAGATCATAACTGTCATTTATACCCAAGTTACGAAGCAATCAGAGAAGCCAAAGCATTATGTTACCCACCACGATCAAGTATATCTATTACCGAAAATTGTACTGATATTAAGTTGCAAGACTTGCTGGATCATACATGCAAGCGTATTCTTCTTAGTCAGAGAAAAGTTCTGGAATCAGTGCATATGCCTAGCTCGGTAAATGCGAACTTGATCTGTAAATGGGGGTGTGATGGAAGTTCCGGCCAAAGCTTATACGAACAGAAATTTCAAGACGACAGTAATTCGGACGCAAATATATTCTTGACATCCCTTGTGCCGTTACAACTGACATTTTTCGACAGTGAATCTATCGACTCCGATAATAAGATTTTGTGGAAAAATCCGAGACCATCATCTCCTCGCTTTTGCCGGCCTATAAAAATGCAATTCCTGCACGAAAATACAGAATCTACGAAGGGTGAAATAGAGTATATTGAGAAACAAATATCATCCTTGGAACCATTGAAAATTGGTATTTATGGCAGTGACGTAATTATCAATTATAAAATGCTGTTGACGATGATTGATGGAAAAGTCTGCAATGCTGCTACATCTACAAGTTCTGCACAGAGATGCTATTTGTGTGGATGTACGTCAAAAGAATTCAACAATCTCGAAAAAATCCGGACAAAAGAGGTGAATGAAGAAAACTTGAAATTCGGAATGTCTACGTTACAAGCATGGATAAGATTCTTTGAGTGCATTTTACATCAATCTTACAAACTCGATGTGGAGAAATGGCAGGCACGATCCGAAGATGACAAAAAGCTGGTTAATGATCGAAAGGCGGTGGTTCAAAAATCTTTTAAGTTAGAGATGGGGTTGATAGCGGATCGTCCAAAACCTGGGTATGGAAGCACCAATGATGGAAATACTGCACGGCGTTTTTTTGAAAACTACGAATTAACATCTATGATAACTGGCGTAAAAGAAGAACTTATAAAACGTTTTTACGTAATTCTACAAGTTATCTGCAGTGGGTACGATATCAACGTGAATAACTTCGAAGAATACGCGTTGGAAACTGCGAAGCTGTTCGTGAGCGAATATCCATGGTATTATATGCCAACAACTGTCCACAAAATATTGATCCATGGTCCTTTGATAATCGGTTCGGCTATTTTACCTATTGGACAATTATCAGAGGAGGCTGAAGAAGCTAGAAATAAGGATGTGAAGAAATTTCGAGACGGATTTTTGCGTAAATCATCGCGTGAGAATACCATGCAGGACATTTTGAATTGGCTGCTACTATCATCCGACCCCTTTATAACAAGCATGAGGAAACTACCTCAAAAGAAATCGAACCAGCTGTTGCCAGAGGCAATATCATTACTTGTGAGCCCCAGTATTGCGGACGCAAATCATTAAAAGGAATCAAAATCACGTAATTTATGTCATTTGTAATAATAAAGATTTTGTTTACCACATTTCATCGGCCATTTTGTTTTTATAAATTCTGTGATCAGATTCGTAATTAGCGATCCCGAAAACGTTGAAAAAGTACATTTGCAACCGATTTTTATATGAATTTTATGTTTTTATCAGCCATATTGGTCGCCATTTTGTTTGTATAAATTCTGATATCAGATTCGTAATCAGCGATCCCAAAAACGTTAGAAAAGTACATTTACAATCGATTTTTTTACGAATTTTATGTTTTTATCAGCCATATTAAAGCCGCTATTTCGTTTTTATAAATTCTGATATCAGATTCGTAGCCAGCGATCCCGAAAACATTGGAAAAATACATTTTCAATAGAATTTTTTACGAGTTTTATGTTTTCGTCAGCCATATTAAAGCCGCCATTTTGTTTTTATAAATTCTGAGATCAGATTCGTAATTGGCGATCCCGAAAACGTTGGAACTGTATATTTACAATTGATTTTTTTACGAATTTTATGTTTTTATCGGCCATATTGAAGCGGCCATTTTGTTTTTATAAATTCTAATATCAAATTCGTAATCAGCGACCTCAAAAACATTAGTTTACCAAATTTGATAAAATTCCGGTAAAACCCTGACTTATGGCAACGTTTTTGTGAAAATTCCCCACTGTGCGGCCTTGCTTCAGCAGGGAGGGGAGGATCTAGTCAGGCACCTGAACTACACCTTTAGATCCTGTATGGCACTAAGATATGTAACACGGGCCTGGAGGAAGGTCATAATAGTCTTTATCCCGAAACCGGGCAAAGCTAGTTATGACCAAGCGAAAGCTTTTAGACCTATCAGTCTGACGTTTTTCTTATTGAAAACAATGGAGAGACTCATTAATAGGTACATAAGGAATAGGGCACTGATGCTAACACCAGTGCACCACTCACAACACGCGTATCAAGCGGGCAAATCCATTGAGACGGCTCTGCACAGTCTCATTCACGAGATAGAGTGGACCCTCTACACAAATGAGGCCACCTCATGCGTATTCTTGGACGTCGAGGGGGCATTTGACAACACCTCTTCTGACGCAATTTGCGGGGCGGCGAGGGAATTCTGCGTCGATGGCACAATCATCGACTGGACGAACTTCATGCTGCAGACGCGAACCATAACAGCCAGTCTCAGCGGGACTGCTGTCAGGGCTCGAGTCGGCCGGGGTTGTCCGCAGGGGGAGTGACATCCCCATTGATGTGGCTGCTCGTCGTCGATGGGCTTCTGCGCAGGCTTGAAGGACTGAGAGTCAAAGTGGTGGGATTTGCCGATGACGTGTATATAGCAGTCAGCGGCAATCATCCCGCAGTCGTGGCGAGGAGATTATCCGACTCGGGGGGGACTGGTGCCCGCAGGTTCACCACTTTCACCATAATTACCAGGTCCTCATTCCTGACAGGCAGTCATGGGCCGAGGAACAGGATAGGTTACTGTCGCCCGGCGGACCAATCGGGTATGCAGACGGTGCGAAGTCGGAGACAGGTACTGGGGCCGGAGTTCGGAGCGAGGGGCCCAGGACGGAGTTATCCTTCACACTAGGCCACAGCGTCTCCGTTCTCCAGGCAGAGCTGTTTGCTATACGGGCCTGTGCCCATAGTATCCTCAGTGGGGGATATAGCAGCAAACATCTCTACATATGCAGCAACAGTTGTGCTGCGCTCAGACGGCTGCTCAATGTGGTGGTCAAGTCTGAGCTGGCAAGGGACTGTATAAACCTGCGAATCAGTTCGCGGACCTCCGGGTGCAGGATCCAGGGATGAGGCACACCAAGGAACTCTTCCCTGGGCCCCCAGCAATGCTAGGGACCGTGCTAGCTGAACTAGACCGAACCCAACTCAGGGTGGTCGTGGGACTAGTCCCGGGACACTGGCACACAGGCAACCATCTGGTGTGATTGGGTCTTACAGAGGAACCAGTCTGTCGAAGATGTAAAGATGGGGACGAGACACCACTCCATCTCACTACGAGATGCAGGGAGCTGAGGGGCGTTAGAAATGACGTCTTTGGGGCACCTGTCATACTTGACTTCGGCCTGAAGAACACAAGGGCGGGCAGGCTTCTCCGCTTTGCGCATGAGGCCGGCTCGCCTATGGGTCCGACAGGCTAATAAGCTTGCCCAGCAAAGAGCCTGGGCACAATGGTCCACTGGGACTGAGTGCCTGGACAATTCTCACAAACAAAACAAAACAGAACAAAACCCATTACTTCGAATATTTTAATTACATTGAACTTGATTTAAGTGCTTGAAGTAATGAGTAATTAAATGAAATTTAATTGAAATGCTCGAAGTAATTTGTAATTAAATGGAATTTAATTAAAATGCTCAAAGCAATCGGTAATTAAATTCAATTCAATTACCCATTACTCGGAGAATTTTAATTAAATTAATGCTCGAAGTAGTGGGTTCTTGAATTGAATTTTATTAAAATTCGCAAGATAATACGTAATTGAATGAAAATGGTTTAGCCAGATAGGATTATAGGAATGGTTAATCGGCCCCCAGCGAATTCTGCGGCGCCGATTTTTTTCAAGGTCTTTAACCTAAGAGCAACAATTTTATGCAAAATTACAGTTTTCTGTATTGTTGGCGAGGGGTCTTCCTGCTAAAAAAGTGTTTTTTTTCGATTTCTACAGTTTTTAAATACCAAGAGGTGACCGAAAAATCTTTTCAAAAACCATCAAATATTCGGAACATTGAAAAACGATAATTTTTGTGACACAAGAAAAACGAAAAATGTATTAGACACACGCATACACAAGTGAAAAAAAGTAAACAGTGAAAAGAAGAAAAGAAAAAAAAAGTGCAGTGACGAAAAAAGCGTACAAGCAACGCCTCATACACCAGCATTCTAAAGTCACGCGCGCTTCACTAGCACACACACACACACCAATAGCACACGAACGCTACAACGATGTACGGAGCACATACACATTTATCGGACCAACTTCACTACCCACAACAGCTACATACAAAGGACTAATATATATATAAATATATATCGATTAAACGAAGGAAGGAAGCAGGAAAACCGGAAAACCTACCAAATCAACGAACCCTTAATAAACAAATATACAAATAATCCCGCAACAACAACGTAAGTACCCTTATATTATCGAATTTAATATTCTATTCCATAAAAATTTTAAAATTTTTCTTCCCTTTTTATTTTTTTTATCCCTCGATTTTAACAACCAATTTAACAAAAATGTTTGAGCCAGTTAATATATAGTTTGCAATAAACGTCCTTTTGTGTTCTCTCAGTGCTATTGCACCATTAAAAAAAACAACCGCATCAAATCTACGCTATTAAATTTATTTTTCTCTTTTCATTCTAACAGCAAAATTAAAATATTATTTTTTCCTCATATGACGGAGTCCGTCCGTAAGGTGGTGACGGGCCCAGAAATGACACGAGAGAAAAATAATGAAGTGTCGTCGCCCGGGAATCAAACCCGGGTCCCTTGGCTTGCGAAACAAGAGCGCTATCCACTGCGCTATGGCCACTTCTTCCTCTCTCTCGTTCGTGTCGTCTATTTGATATGTGTTAAATATGCTGGACCTTCATACTCAATAATAAAATGCGATTTTGTCTAAGATAAATTTGTTTTTTTTTTTCAAATCTTTCAGATATAAATAATTTTTTTTTCATGAAATTCAATTTGAGATATTTATTCACTAAAAAAAAAATCATTTCAGGAATATTTATATCGTAATAAATACGTTACTCCAGCGTATACACACGTAATATACACAAATAAAGTGCTCAATTGCATATCGTGGAGCCATCACACTATAAATTAATTTTTATTTAAATTTTCTTACGCCGCCTATTAATTTAATTTGCATCGCAATTTTTCTTCTTCATACCGATAGGTATTAAAAAAAAAAAGACTTCAACTATTACTACAATAAATAACAACGCACACAAAATTCGAAGTTATATAGGACTGCAGAGAAATAATGAGAATAAGAGAAATTAATGGTTAGAAAAACAATTAAGGGGAGACTGACAGCGTCAAAATGCCAATTTTTGAACATCAATATAAATGTTCATGGCATTTGTGAAAAGTTCACAGGTAGTCTTCAATTTGATGTATCGAATGTAGCAACTTTTGACGCTAGTTAGAGCCCTTAAGGTGCAGCGGTTCTCTCATTAATCAATTTTTGATTTTCACACGCTACGCGCAGTTCTGACAAAATCGCTGGACGGATCTCATCCTACGACATCTCATTTCCTTTCTAAAACTTTTGCGGAGCGCTTGAGCGCGGCACATTTTTTTTAGATCCTTATTTTGGAGTTACAAGCGACTTTTTGAATCGTTGACCCATTTTTGGTTTTTAGAGCACTGCACGCAAAACTATATCGATTATAATAAAAATGTGCCGCACTCAAGCGGTCCGTAAAAGTGTTACAAAGAAAATGAGACGTCGTAGGATAAAATCCATGAAGCAGTTTGGTCAGGATTGCACGCAGAGTTTTTGAAGATCTAGGTTTCGGGAAACAGCTTCCAAAGTTGAAGGTGTGGAAAAACGTTTCCTCAGTCCTTCGCTTCACCGATTACTGCATCTGCATAACAAACAATATTTTTCATGGTTGTTGCATGCAGAGATTTTTTTTTAACACGCTTTTCACGGTTTGTTAATATTTATTTTTGTAATTATTTTCAATATTTATGAATATTTTTACACCAAAAATGCTATAAATTTATTATAATATAACCTCCAATCTGTTGACAGTTTGGAGGTTATATTGTACATATAAGGCACGGAATTATATTCACTTACTGGAAAAAGTGTAAATAAATATGAAAATCAATTCAATTATTTAGTAAAGACGACAAATACCATTGTCTTTACAAATAATTGAATATGATAAACATATGAACTGACGTTTCACTAACCACTGTGAAACTGCTCGTGTCGTTTGTCGAGATTGAAAAATCATTTTCACGTCATTTCTCGATCGGTTTAGATATTTTATATTGCTTTTCAACAAATAAATAAACACTCGATAAAAATAAGTAAATATAATTTAAAAAATGATAAACCACGCGCGAACGTTTGTTTTCTGTTACACTTTCTGATCACTTGCGACAATTTTTTTGATTGGCCCGTAGTCACTTCTTTCAAGCGTTTTGATTGGTCCGCAGAGTTGTAAGCGCGAAATCGCGCGATATTCAAATTTCCATTCAACAGTACAATAATTATTTTTTTACCAACTCTACAGGAATCTGAATGGATAATCAATTGTATATCTCTCTATATTATATAAAAATGTCGCCATGGAATCGAGAATCGAGCGGGATGAAGTTGGCCATGGAATCGAGAAACGAGCGGGATGAAGTTGGCCATGGAATCGAGAATCGAGCAGGGTGAAGTTGGCCATGGAATCAAGAATTGAGCGGGGTGAAGCTGGCCATGGAATCAAGAATTGAGCGGGGTGAAGCTGGCCATGGAATCGAGAATCGAGCTGGGTGGAGTTGGTCCTGGAATCGAGAATCGAGAATTTATATTTTTAATCTTACAGAAGCACGATTTGAAATTTGTTTTCAATATTTTTCGTCAAAAGTATGTTTAGAAACAAAAAGTTTGAAAAAACCGTCCCATTTGGCCCATTGTTCGCAAAGTTATGGATGTTTAAAAAAAAAATTATGTAATTTTCGAAAAATCGATATCTTGAAAACGGTTCGACAAAAAAAATTGAATAAAATCATGGAGGCCTCTATCAACCAACACTAATATAACAAAAAAATGTCAAAACATCGGAAATGCAAAAGCTAAATGGTGCTAAATAAAAAATCGAAAAAATAGATCCCATCGTTATCCCATTATCTACTCAGGTTTAAAAGTTGTGGAATAAATGACAGTTTTTTACAAAAAAATTTGGAAGAAAATCGATCAGTACGAGTTTTTTGTAAATCAGCAATTTATAAGGTAAACGGCCCAGTTACTGACCCTTCTAGCGCGGCAGCGTCGGATTTTGATTATTTATTCATGCGTGATATAGCCAAACCGAAAACTAATGGTTTCAACGTATGCATTAAAGCCCCCCGAAGGAGATTCACCGGTTATAAAAGTGAAATAATCAAGATTTATAAATAAAATCATTGTTTTAATAATACTTCTCTGCTGCACGGGTTACTGACCCTGTACAAACGCCCCATCTTAGTTTGTGACCCGTACGTGTACCGATTTCGATTCACGGGTCTATTTCTATTTTAAATATTTCCTATACAAAGGTCCATCTCTCCAATAATTAAAAGTGAAAAATTATCTTTAACTAGCCGGTAATTGGATTATTATTCAACAAAAACTGTATTTATGGCAATCAAAATTGTGCCGTCGGGGTCACTATCTGGGACAAGATCAGTAACTGGGCCGTTTACCTTATTTATCACTTGAAAATCTTATAGAAGCACGATTTGAAATTTGTTTTCAATATTTTTTATCAAAAGTACGTTTAAAAACAAAACGTTTGGAAAAAATCGTCCTATTTGGTCCATTTTTTGCAAAGTTATGGATGTTTAAAAAAAAAGTTACGTAATTTTCGCAAAATCGATATCTTGAAAACGGTTTAAAAAAAAAAATGGAATAAAAGCATGGAGGCCTCTTTCAACCAATACTAAAATATAAAAAAAATTCAAAAAAATCAGAGATACAAAAGCTAAATGGTGCTAAATAGAAATATCGAAAAAAATAGATCCCATCGTTATCCCATTATCTACTTAGGCTTAAAGGTTGTGGAATAAATGACAGTTTTTTACAACAAATTTTGAAGAAAATCGATCAGTACGTGTTTTTTGTAAATCAGCAATTTATATTTAACACTTGAAAATCTTATAGAAGCACGATTTGAAATTTGTTTTCAATATTTTTTATCAGAAGTACGTTTAAAAACAAAAAGTTTGGAAAAAAACCGCCCTATTTGGTCCATTTTTTGCAAAGTTATGGATGTTTAAAAAAAAAGTTACGTAATTTTCGCAAACCTATATCTTGAAAACGGTTCGACAAAAAAAATTGAATAAAATCATGGAGACCTCTTTCTAATACTAAATACTAATACTAAAATATTGAAAAATTTTAAAAAAATCGGAGATACAAAAGCTAAATGGTGCTAAATAGAAATATCGAAAAAAATAGATCCCATCGTTATCCTATTATCTACTCAGGCTTTACGGTTGTGGAATAAATGACAGTTTTTTATAACAAATTTTGAAGAAAATCGATTAGTACGTGTTTTTTGTAAATCAACAATTTATATTTAACACTTGAAAATCTTATAGAAGCACGATTTGAAATTTGTTTTCAACATTTTTTATCAAAAGTAGGTTTAAAAACAAAAAGTTTAGAAAAAACGGTCCTATTTGGCCCATTTTTCTCAAAGTTATGGATATTAAAAAAAAAAGTTACGTAATTTTCGTAAAATCGATATCTTGAAAACGGTTCGACAAAAAAAAATAGAATAAAATCATGGAGGCCTCTTTCAACCAATACTAAAATATAAAAAAATTTCAAAAAAAATCGAAGATGCAAAAGCTAAATGGTGCTAAATAGAAAAATCGAAAAAAATCGATCCCATCGTTATCCCATTATCTACTCAGGCTTAAAAGTTGTGGAATAAATGACAGTTTTTTACAAAAAAATTTGAAGAAAATCGATCAGTACGTATTTTTTGTAAATCAGCAATTTATATTTCACACTTGAAAATCTTATAGAAGCACGATTTCAAATTTGTTTTCAACATTTTTTATCAAAAGTATGTTTAAAAACAAAAAGTTTTAAAAAAAACCGTCCTATTTGGCCCATTTTTCGCAAAGTTATGAATGTTTTAAAAAAAAAGTTACGTAATTTTCGAAAAATTGATATCTTGAAAATCGTTCGACAAAAAAAATGAAAAAAATTATGGAGGCCTCTTTCAACTAATACTAAAACATAATACTAATAAACTATACTACTAATAATGCTAATACTAATAATAAAACATAATACTAATACTAATAATAAAACATAATACTAATACTAAAACTATCAACTAATACTTAAAAATTCAAAAAAATCGAAGATGCAAAAGCTAAATGATGTCCGCTTTGGCGTGGAACGCCCCATGTGTTTCGCGTCTGTTTGCTTCACGTCAGTTTCGCGTCGTTTCGCGTCTGTTTGCTCTTGGGCTCACATCGCAGTTAACGTTTGTGTTAATCGTGCTATTTTATTAAAATTTTCATTAATCATGAAAATTTCGATATTGTGCGGTACAAGTTATAAAGAAGTTTCAGGAATTGTGTTTCTTGAATTTCATTGAGGTGAGATACAAGAAAAAACAGAGGATCCAAACGATTTGGACGAAAAATCTGACGGATTTTGGATACGAGTTAATCAGGTAATGTCACTTTCGAAGAAATCTCTCAATATTTTTCGAAACAATAAATTTTATGATCATAATGAATTTTATGATTATAATTTTTGCATTTCTAAGATCTTCATAATTTTTGGTATTCAGATTGACTGTATCATAACTTTCCGTGATTAGGTTAACCACTCGATAGTTTTCTGTGTCCAGGTGGATCTCTCATTATTTTCCTATATAGAAAATTAATTTTCTATTATGATTTTGATAAAAAATTGAACTCATCGATTGCATATTATTAAATTATTTATCTCTCCATAGTGTTCGGTGTCCAGGTCGACTGTATCATAACTTTCGGTGCTAAGATCAATCTCTCTATAGTTTTCCGCATCCAAGTTACCAACTCGACAGTTTTCGGTGTCCAGGTGGACTGATCCGTATTTTCCAATGTCTAGGTTGACCGATCGGTTGACTATATTATAAATTTCAGCGTTTGTCATAGTTTCGGTTGACTATATCATAACTTTCAGTGTTCAGGTCAACTTCTTCATAGTTTTCGGTGTCCAGGTTGACTATATCGTACCTTTCACTGTCCAGGTCAACTTCTTCATAGTTTTCGGTGTCCAGGTTGACTATATCTTAGCTTTCAGTATTCAGGTCAACTTCATCATAATTTTCGGTGTTCAGGTTGACTATATCGTAGCATTCAGTGTCCAGGTCAACTTCTTCATAGTTTTCGGTGTCCAGGTTAACTATATCGTAGCTATTAGTATTCAGATCAACTTCTTTATAGTTTGCGGTATCCAGGTTGACTATATCGTAGCTTTCAGTGTCCAGGTCAACTTCTTCATAGTTTTCGGTGTCCAGGTTAACTATATCGTAGTTTTCAGTGTTCAGGTCAACTTCTTCATAGTTTTCGGTATCCAGATTGACTATATCGTACTTTTAAGTATCCAGGTCAACTTCTTCATAGTTTTCGGTGGCCAGGATGACTATATCATAGTTTTCGGTGTCCAGGTTAACCATGTCATACCTTTCAGTGTCCAGGTTCATAGCTTTTGGTATCATAGCTTCACATGTCCAGGTCAAATTCTTTATAGTTTTTCGGTTGACTGTATCATAACTTTAGGCACCAGGGTCAATCTCTCTATGGTTTTCCGTGTCCAAGTTAACCACTCGACAGTTTTCTGTGTCCAGGTGGACTGATCCATAATTTTTTATGTCTCGGTTCACCGATCGATAGTTTTCGGTGTCCAGTTGGGTTGCTCCATAGTTTCTATTGTCTAAGTCGACCGCTTCATAGTTTTCGGTGTCCAGGTTAAACGCGCGACAGTTTTCGGTGTTAAAGTGGACTGTTCCGTAGATTCCTGTGTCCAGATAACTTTTTTTAAAATACTATATCATAACTTTCAGTGTCAACTTCTTTATGGTTTTCGCTGTCCAGGTTGACTATATCATATTTTAGTAAAATTTTAAACTTCATCATTTTATATGATCAAATTTATTATTAAATTATTTATCTGTCCATAGTGTTCGGTGCCCAGGTCGACTGTATCATAACTTTCGGTGCTAAGGTCAATCTCTCCATAGTTTTCCGCATCCAAGTTACCCACTCGACAGTTTTCGGTGTCCAGGTGGACTGTTCCGTAATTTCTAATGTCTAGGTTGACCGATCGATATTTTTCAGTATCCAGATAGACTATATTATAAATTTCAGCGTTTTTCATAGTTTCGGTTGACTATATGATAACTTTCAGTGTCCAGGTCAACTTTTTCATAGTTTTCGTAATCCAGGTTGACTATATCGTACCTTTCACTGTCCAGGTCAACTTCTTCATAGTTTTCGGTGTCCAAGTTGACTATATCGTAGCTTTCAGTGTCCAGGTCAACTTCTTTATAGTTTTCAGTGTCCAGGTTGACTATATCTTAGCTTTCAGTGTCCAGGTCAACTTCATCATAATTTTCGGTGTTCAGGTTGATTATATCGTAGCTTTCAGTGTCCAGGTCATCTTCTTCATAGTTTTCGGTGTCCAGGTTGACTATATCGTAGCTTTCAGTGTCCAGGTCAACTTCTTCATAGTTTTCGGTGTCCAGGTTGACTATATCGTAGTTTTCAGTGTCTAGGTCAACTTCTTCATAGTTTTCGGTATCCAGATTGACTATATCGTAGTTTTCAGTGTCCAGGTCAACTTCTTCATAGTTTTCGGTGGCCAGGATGACTATATCATAGATTTCGGTGTCCAGGTTAACCATGTCATACCTTTCAGTGTCCAGGTTCATAGCTTTTGGTATCATAGCTTCACATGTCCAGGTCAAATTCTTTATAGTTTTTCGGTTGACTGTATCATAACTTTAGGCACCAGGGTCAATCTCTCTGTGGTTTTAGGTGTCCAAGTTAACCACTCGACAGTTTTCTGTGTCCAGGTGGACTGATCCGTAATTTTTTATGTCTCGGTTCACCGATCGATAGTTTTTGGTGTCCAGTTGGGTTGCTCCATAGTTTCTATTGTCTAAGTCGACCGCTTCATAGTTTTCGGTGTCCAGGTTAAACGCGCGACAGTTTTCGGTGTTAAAGTGGACTGCTCCGTAGATTCCTGTGTCCAGATAACTTTTTTTTTAATACTATATCATAACTTTCAGTGTCAACTTCTTTATAGTTTTCGCTGTCCAGGTTTACTATATCATATTTTAATAAAATTTTATACTTCATCATTTTATATGATCAAATTTAATATCTCCATAATTTTCGATGTTCAGGTTGACTGTATAATAGCTTTCGGTGTCCAGGTTAATTATATCATAGCTTTTAATGTCCAGGTCAACTTCTTCATAGTTTTCGGTACCCAGGTTGACTATATCGTAACTTTCAGTGTCCGTATGAACATCTTTATAGTTTTCGATGTCCAGGTCGATCGTTCGATGGTTCTTAGTGTCCAGATGGATCGCTATATGGTTTTCATTGTCCAGGTTTACTATATCATAACTTTCAGTGTCCGGGTCAACTTCTTTATATTTTTGGGTGTCCATGTTGATCGTTCGATGGTTCTCACTATTCAGATGGATCGCTCCATAGTTTGAGATATCTAGGTTGACTATATTATATCTTTCAGTGTCAAGTTCAAGTTCTTCATAATTTCCGGTGTCCGAGTTAACCGCGCGACAGTTTTCGGTGTCGAAGTGGACTGCTATGTAGATCCAGGTGTCCAGGTCAACTTCTCTATAGTTTTCGGTGTCCAGGTTGATTATATCATAGCTTTTAATGCCCAGGTTAACGTCTTCATAGTTTTCGATGTTCAGGTTGACCGTTCGATGATTCTCAGTGTACAAATAGATCGCTTCACCGTTCTCAGTGTACAGTGCTGGCCATTAATGCCTGCAAATCTTTGAAAGAATCTTGAAAAGAATCTTCTCAAGATTGTAAGAATCTTCCCAAGATTCTAAGAATCTTCTCAAGATTGTAAGATTCTTATCAAGATTCTCTTCAAGATTCTTTTCAAGATTCTTCCGAAGAATCTTTGAAAGAATCTTGAAAAGAATCTTAGAATCTTGGAAAGAATCTTGGAAAGAATCTTGAAAAGAATCTTAGAATCTTGGAAAGAATCTTAGAATCTTGAAAAGATTCTTAGATTCTTTCAAAGATTTGCAGGCATTAATAGCCAGCACTGTACAGGTTGACTACATCATAACTTTCAGTGTCCAGGTCAATCTCTCTATCGTTTTCTGTGTCCAACTTAATCACTCGACAGTTTTCGGTGTCCAGATGGACTATTCCATAATTTCCTATGTCTAGGTTAACCGATCGATAGTTCTTGGTGTCCAGGTTGACTATATCATAAATTTCAGGGTTTTTCATAGTTTCGGTTAACAATATCGTAACTTTCAGTATCCAGGTCAACTTCTTTATAATTTTCGGTGTCCAAGTTCATTTTATTATAGCTTTAAGAGTTCAGGTCAACTTTTTCAAAGTTTTAAGTGCCCAGGTCTACTTTTTCATAGCTTTAAGTGTCCAAGTAAACTTATCTATAATTTTCGGTATTCAGGTTGATTATATCATAACCTTTAATGTCAAGATCAACTTCTTCATATTTTTCGGTGTCCAGGTTGAATATATCGTAACTTCCAGTGTCAAGGTTGACTGCTCGATGGTTCTCAGTGTCTAGATGGATCGCTCTATAATTTTCGGTGTCCAGGTTGACTATATCATAACTTCCACTGACCAGGTCAACTTTTTTATATTTTTCTGCGTCCATATTGACCGCTCAATAGTTCTCACTGTTCAGAAGAATCGCTGTATAGTTTGAGATGTCTAGGTTGACTATATCATATCTTTCAATGTCCAGTTCAACTTCTTTATAGTTTTCGGTGTCCAGGTTGGCTACATCGTAATTTTCAGTGTTCAGGTTAATTTTTTCATAGTTTTCTGTGTCCAGGTAACCACTCGATGGTTCTCAGTGTCCAGATGGATCGCTCGATAGTTTTCGGTGTCCTGGTTGATTATCTCATATCTTTCAGTGTCCAGGTCAACGTTTTCATATTTTTATATGTACAGTTTTCGATGTTTAGGTTAACCGCTCGATAGTATTCAGTGACCAGGTTGATTGCTCCGTAATTTCCTGTGTCCAAGATGACCGCTCGATACTTCCCAGTGTCCAGATCGATAACATCATAGTTTTTGTTATCTAGGTGGACTATATTATAGCTTATGATGTCCAGGTAAACTTTTTATATGTAAGACGGTTAATCGGCTTACTTATATCGTAGCTGATCAAAGTACTTGAATGTACATCGAAAGGATCCTCATATTTTGGTACCACTACCCATCTATTTTGAATCCTATATCGAATATTCCATAAATGTTCAATTGACGTCGTTCAAATCTGATTTCCGTTTATGAAATTATAATGTCCAATAACTATCGTTACATAAGAAATATTAAATATCTACGTATGAACATACCATGGATGTCCTGTTGAAAAGGACCGATATGAACCGATAGAATTCAATAAATCCTCATAAATCCTTATAAATCTCTATCGGAAATTCGTGTGCATTTGTCCCTGTACATACAATTTACGTCCTGTATAATCCATGGGATCCAAATTTGTCGGAAGTTTCAGTGATCATGTTTTCATTTCAAAAAATTTAAATTTTAAAAGATTTTATAAAATTTCAAATTTCTTCAGGAGAAACTGCGACGTCTTCAAAATCTGTTGATAGAAGAATTTTTTAGTAGCTGTGTGACAAGAATTTCGACATCGGATCTTGAAAAAAAATAAAGGGAGTAAAATATAATAAACTCAAATTTCATAATAATTAGTTACTTATTATTTTTCTATTAATTCAATTGTTTTCATTGACCTTTTTAACCATTTTAGAAAAATGTTTGATATCCGAAATCGAATTAGAGAGTTTATTAAAGGTGACGGAAATTGTCTTTTTAGATCATTTTCATATTTTCTTTACAACGATCAAAGCAGACATCGAGAAATTAGATTGGCTATTGTGTCCAACGTTGTTCAAAATTGGGCGGATTACGAACCATTCATCTTAGGTGATGAATCGTACGGTAGAATCCTCAGTGACAAAGAATCTTATAAATTGCACATGTCAAATGATAGTGTCTACGGGGGAGAGGTCGAAATTCAATCGTTCTCAAGTTTATATGACGTGCAGGTGTCCGTTTATAGAAACGATATGCAATCTCCGCGAAAAATTGGACAAAGTTGTCGAAAAGGACATTTATCTCTTTTATTATCAGGAATTATAGATGCTGGACATTTTGATGTTCTTAATTGTGAGCAACTACAATTAGTGAACGCAATTCCCAAATCAGTAACAATACCAAAATCCAAAGCAAATTCAGAAATAAAAATAGTCAAGGCAACAACAAAAACCATTCAATCACAAATAAAATCGACTCGGAACACGTCAAAAACAACATTGATAGCAGAATTACCGATAAAAGCAATCACGGAGTCGATTCCAAAATGCAAAAATAAATCGAGTTCAAAGATAACGACTATGAAATCTAAAATTGAAACGACTATCCAGCCAAAAATAAATTTAAAAACGAAATCGAATTTCAGAAAAATAACTGATGAGGATTTTACAAGTGAAATTATTGCCCAGTCAAATGTAAAATCGAAAACGAAATCAAGCTTTAATACGACGGCAAAGACAACACCTGTCAAATCAGTAAACAAAACAAATGAAAAATCAAATGTAAAATCAATCGCAATTTTGATCTCAAATCCAATCACAGAAAATATTAAATCAAATACAATAATAGACCACAAAACAAAAATAAACGCGAAGAAAAATAATAATAACGCAGCGGAAACATCTGAAATTTCGATTATAACAGAAAGTAAACAAAAATCTAAAAAAGATGAAAATGTAAAAAATAAAAATATAACTACTCAAAAAACAGTGCACGAATTTACGTCAATCGATCAAAAAAATTTAGAAATTATTAATAGATTGGAAGCTGCTATAGAAAAGGTTATCAAACCAGATGGTAATTGTTTGTTTCGATCCTTTGCTCATTTCCTTTACAACGATGAAGAAAAACATCGACAAATTAGATTAAAAATTGTTTCAAACGTCGTTCAGAACTGGTCATTTTATCACCCATTTATAATAGGTGACCAATCTTATAGTTCAATTGTTGATAATGAGAAATGCTACAAATTGTTTATGTCAAAAGACAATATATATGGAGGAGAGGTCGAAATTCAATCATTTGTGAATTTATATAATGTGAAAGTATTGATTTATAGAAATAATATTGAAATTTTACGTGAATATAAACAAACTTGTAGTAACGGTGAATTGAATCTTTTATTAACAGGTCCTTTAGATTCCGGTCATTATGATATTATGAAATGTTTCAATTACAATTTTTGGCAGAACTACCGTAGAAATTACGACCGGCAATATTATTCAGAAAATAAAAATAAAATTAATATCAAAAGACAAGTCAAAAATTTAACAGAAACAATTTTAAATAAAAAACGAAAATCCGATCGTATTGAAAACATGAATGAAGAACGATTGAATAAACAAAGAGAGAAAGATTTAGTCGAGAGTATGAATGAAGAAAGATTGAAGAAAAAAAGAAAGAAAGATTTGGTCGAGAGTATGAATGAAGAACGATTAAAGAATCAAAGAGAGAAAGATTTAGTCGAGGGTATGAATGAAGAACGATTGAAGAATAAAAGAAAGAAAGATGTAGTCGAGAGTATGAATGAAGAACGATTGAAGAAACAAAGAGAGAAAGATTTAGTCGAGAGTATGAATGAAGAACAATTGAAGAAAAAAAAGAAAGAAAGATGTAGTCGAGAGTATGGATGAAGAACGATTGAAGAAACAAAGAGAGAAAGATTTAGTCGAAAGTATGAATGAAGAACGATTGAAGAAAAAAAGAAAGAAAGATGTAGTCGAGAGTATGAATGAAGAACGATTGAAGAAACAAAGAGAGAAAGATTTAGTCGAGAGTATGAATGAAGAACGATTGAAGAAAAAAAGAAAGAAAGATGTAGTCGAGAGTATGAATGAAGAACGATTGAAGAAACAAAGAGAGAAAGATTTAGTCGAGAGTATGAATGAAGAACGATTGAAGAAAAAAAGAAAGAAAGATGTAGTCGAGAGTATGAATGAAGAACGATTGAAGAAACAAAGAAAGAAAGATTTAGTCGAGAGTATGAATGAAGAACGATTGAAGAAAAAAAGAAAGAAAGATGTAGTCGAGAGTATGAATGAAGAACGATTGAAGAAACAAAGAGAGAAAGATTTAGTCGCGAGTATGAATGAAGAACGATTGAAGAAAAAAAGAAAGAAAGATTTAGTCCAGAGCATGAATGAAGAACGATTGAAGAAAAAAAGAGAGAAAGATTTAGTCCAGAGCATGAATGAAGAACGATTGAAGAAAAAAAGAGAGAAAGATGTAGTCGAGAGTATGCCTGAAGAACGATTGAAGAAAATAAGAGAAAAAGATTTAATCGAGAGCATGGATGAAGAACAATTGAAGAAAAAAAGAGAGAAAGATATAGTAGAGAGTATGCCTGAAGAACGATTAAAGAAAATAAGAGAGAAAGATGTAGTTGAGAGTATGGATGAAGAACAATTGATGAAAAAAAGAGAGAAAGACATTATTGAAAATATGCCTGAAGAACGTGTAAATAAAAGACGAAATGTTCAAAGAGTTATTAAAATGTGGTCAAATAAAATATCGTACTTAGATTTTGGAGAAATGAATTATATCTGCCCACAATGTTCGGCATTATTCTGGAAAGTAGAATTTTCGAAAAAAAGTTGTTGTCACGGTGGAAAAGTACAACTTCCACCTTTAAGTGAATATAACGATAATTTGAAAATATTATTATACAATGGAAAATTTCGACAATTGATCCGTTACTACAATAGCCTTTTTTCTTTTGTGAGTTTTTGCGCCAATGAAATAAATGATATTAAAAAAGGCGTTTATAACTTGAAAATTCAAGGTCAGGTTTCTCATATCATTTCAAAAAGCATTGTTCCGAACAAAGATGACTTACCACGCTGTGGACAAATTTATATTTATGATAATTATAAAATAACAGAACAAATTTTAAAAGAAAATAAAAAATTGGTCAAAGAACATATTCAAATTATATCAAAAGTATTAAACAATGTAAATCCATATGCGAAAAAATACAAGCATTTATATGAATTGTCTCAGGATAAATCTTTGCCAGAGTATTATTTGTATTTTGTTCGAAATAAAAATTTAAACAAACATCGTTATAATTTGCCTACAACTGCTGAATGCGCAGCATTGACAATTTCAAAAGATGGTCAAGTTCCTATTTTTGATTTACGTGTTTATCAAAAGTTTCCAAATAAAGATGTTGACTCTCAATCATATCTGAATAAATTATCTTTTCATACAGACCCTATGTCCTTTCCAATCATGTTTTCGTATGGGGATTTGGGATGGAGTCCATCATTTACTCAAAATAAAAATTCAACAAAAAGCCTTACAGCTCTTCAGTATTATTCGCACCGTTTAGCATTCAGATTGGATAGTAAATTTAATCCAATTTTATATTGTGGTCGATTAACACAACAATATATTATTCAAGCATATATTATAATTGAAAATAATAGATTAAATTTCATTAGATTTAATCAAAAAAAATTACGAGTTGAATGTTATCAGGGATTGGTTGATCATGTAGCACGTAGTGTTTTGAATTCCGACAACTCGGAACGATTGGGAAATATTTTTATTTTACCTTCAACATATTTAGGTAGTCCGAGACATATGCATCAAAATTATCAAGATGCAATGGCCATTGTAAGAAAAGTTGGAAGACCTGATTTATTCATAACAATGACGTGTGATCCAAATTGGCCAGAATTGAAACGAATTTTACAAAAATTCCCTTCTGGAACAACATGCAACGATATTCCAAATATTACAGTAAGATTATTTCATTCAAAATTACGTGCCCTGTTATCGGACATTATAAGTGGAAAAGTTTTTGGAGAAGTTTTAGCATATGTTTATACAATCGAATTCCAAAAACGCGGATTACCTCATGCTCATATGTTATTCGTATTAGATTATAAAACTAAATTAACAACTCCGGAAATGATTGATAAATTCATCAGTGCGGAAATCCCTTCAACTGATCCCGACTTGCAAGCGTTGGTAATAAGACATATGTTACATGGACCCCACACGGAATACTCGCCATGTTATGTAAAAACTAAAGATGTTTGTTCAAAAAAATTTCCGAAAGAGTTTTGTCAATCTACAGAGTTTGAAAAAAATGGTTTTCCAAAATATAGACGTAGAAAGAATATTAATTCGGGACATGTTTATAATAGTATGATTAATGGAAATTTTGTAGCAGTAGATAATAGCATGGTTGTCCCGTATAATCCAGAACTGCTTTTGAAATATAAATGTCACATAAATGTGGAGTATCGTGCATCTATCATGAGCACTAAATATTTGTATAAATACTTACACAAAGGACACGATCGAGTGTATATAAAAGTAGAAAAAAATAATTTAAACACAAATACAGAAATTTATGACGAAATTGCTGATTACATTGACAGTCGTTATGTCAGTCCAATGGAGGCTGCTTGGCGAATACAAGAATTGTCTATTTCAGGGAGATCCCATACAATTGTACGATTAGCTTTACATACGGAAAATCAACAAAATATTATTTTTGAAGAAAATAAAGAGGAAAATGCTTTAATAAAAACTGAAACAACTTTGACAGCATGGTTCAAATTAAATAAAATGGATGATAGAGCAAGAAAAACTTTATATGCAAACATTCCGAGAAAATATAAATTTGATCCTTTAAAAAAGATTTGGATAAAACGTAAAGTATTTTCCAGAGCAATCGGTCGTGTTGTTAGCGTGAGTCCTAAAAATATCGAACGTTTTCATTTAAAACTTATATTAAATCGCGTTCCAGGGGCCACATGTTTCGATGATCTCAAAACCTATGAAAATGTCACTTACGAGACATTCAAAGAAGCTGCAATCGCAATGGGATTAGTTGAAAGCGAAAAAGAAATTTTCAATATTTTTGAAGAGGCTTGTACAATAATGCTTCCTAAAGAATTACGTAGATTTTTTGCATGGTTCCTTATTTCCGATAACTTTGTAATTGCGAAACAAATTTGGGAAAAATTTAAACAATATTTTTGTGAAGGATTTTTGGATAACCATGAAAATAGGTCATTATTCGAAATGAATGAAATTTTCAAGTTAGAAAATATGAAATGTACAGATTTTGGGCTTCCAGAACCAGATTTCGATTTCGATATTAATATTGAAAACGTTCAAGAAACATTGATGTTGAATAAAAATAAATTTGAAGAATTAGTTGTTAAATTAAACGTTGACCAAAAAACAATTTTCGATTATATAATCAAAGATGGCAATAAAAAAATGATATATATTGATGGACTGGGAGGTACTGGTAAAACGTTTCTTTATGAAGTATTAATTTATTATTTTTTAAGTATTCAAAGCAAAGTATTACCAATGGCCTGGACAGGAATTGCATCTATTTTATTACCTGGAGGTATGACAAGTCACAAGACTTTTAAATTACCTTTGGATTTGACATCGATCGAAAGTTCGTTTTCAAATTTAGCATCAGATAAAAAAAAATTACGGGAGTGTGATGTCATTATTTGGGATGAAGCCTCCATGATTCCCAAAAAAGCATTAGAAATTGTTGATAAGACTCTTCGAGATTGTTGTCGACTTGAAAACGTTCCATTTGCCGGAAAGTTAATTATATTAGGTGGAGATTTTCGACAAATTCTTCCAGTGGTTAAATACGGGTCAAAATTAAATATCATTAAAGATACAATAAAATTTTCAAGTCTGTGGCATTACTTTAAAATTATGAAATTAAAGACAAACATGCGTACTCATGATCAATCATTTTCAAGTTTTTTATTAAAAATTGGATCAGGTCATATAACAACATTGCGGATACCTGAAAATTGGAGAACGGACGATATCTGTTCAAAAATTTACGGTGCCGAAATTTTGAATGACGATGATCTGTCTAATCGTGTAATTTTAACTTGTCATAATGAAGATGTGCATGCATTAAATGAAAAGATATTAAACAAAATTAAAAGTACTGGAAAAACATATTACTCTATTGATTCTGCCAAACATAAAGGACTTGATCAAACGGATGATGATATTAATGTGAATTATCCGATAGAATATTTAAATTCATTAAAATTTCCAGGACTTCCTGTTTATAAATTGGTTTTGAAAGTTGGCGCGGTTGTAATGCTAATTAGAAATCTGTGTATAAATGATGGACTTTGTAATAGCACAAGAATGAAAATAATTCATTTATATAATTTCAATATTAAAGTTCAAATAATAACCGGTACAAAGGCCGGTAATTTTGCTTTTATACCAAGAGTTATATTGGATACTGGAGAGTCTTTATCTTTACCGTTTATTCTGTACCGGAGACAATTTCCTGTTGTTTTGGCATTTGCAATTACGATTAACAAATCTCAAGGTCAGAGTTTAGATAAAATCGGAATATATATTAGACGTCCTTTGTTTTCACATGGTCAGTTATATGTAGCTTTATCTAGATGTAAAAATTCAAATGAAATTTATATTGAAAATAATTCCGAAATCCCAGATGAAATCGATAATATCGTTTGGAAAGAAGTATTCAATTTATGACGCGGTTAGTAAAAACAATTGAATTATTATCTAAGATGTTTAAAAATTGTATTTCGTTTTAAAATTTATAGTTTAACCAAAATATTTTCAAAATTATTTTTTTGAATAATTAAATATGGTCCAAAGTCATACTAATTTTTAAAAAACAAATATTTTTGTCAAATTTAAAGTACGTATGATTTTTAAAAATTAGCATGACTTTGGACTATATATAATTATTTAGAAAATTATTTTTCATATACAATCTTATTTTCGTAAAAATTTTAAATTTGAGTGTAATTCTAAACCATCTCAGTAATTACAGGATATATATATTGTTAGTATTTTTTTTGGCAAAACTCTAACAGAGAACAAAATTCGAATTTAGTCAAGTTAACAATTTCTTCATCAACACTTAAGGTTGATATTATCTGGCGAAATAATGAAAATTATTCGCATATATGTTGTTGATTTTAGTATAGATTTGATTGGTGCCACCAACAATGTCTTATGAAATTAACTATATTTAACAAAATTATAATATATATATTATATATAATTTTCATCAGATCGCGTAGTGAAATTTTATATGTAATCGAAGGTGTCACTTAGAACATCGTATGTGTGTGTATTTTTCATTTTACCACCTGGTGTATTAACTTCATCGTGTATCAATATAATGGAGAAATTCTTAACAAAGTTGAGTAGGCCTACAATGGGGATACAACTTTAAAAAAAACGCGCCGAATTATCTACTTCATAGTGGTGTGGAAACGATAATAATATTTTTATTTTATAAATGTCTATTATTTTTATGAATATTTGCTTATCTCTATATAATACAAGAGCATCTTGCGCCAATTGGTTTCTTTTATTTATTTATTTAGACTCCCCTAGCACTATGCTGGTTACGATCTTCATGGACAGAACGCTCCTCCGACTCATATTTGATTTTTATGACAAATACATCATCAACATGTACAATAATCGAGGCAAAGTGTAGTTGAACACAGATTAAGAGGAATTAAATTTGCAGCATCGAGAATCGAGAATTGAGCGGGGTTAAGTTGGCCATGGAATCGAGAATCAAGCGGAGTGAAGTTGGCCATGGACGGGGGAGCAAGGGATTACGACGTGAGGGCGCGTAGCGCCCGAACCGCACGAACCCTAGTATATATATATATCTCTCTATATCTCTCTATATTATATAAAAATGTCGCCGCCGCCCCCGCCACCCCCGCCGCCCCCGCCGCCCCCGTGTACAAGAATCGAGACGGCCTGAAGTTGGCCACAGACTAAGCAGGGTGAAGTTAGCCATGGAAACGAGAATCGAGCGGGGTAAAGTTGGCCATGGAATCGAGAATCGAGCGCGGTGAAGTTGGCCATGGATTCGAGAATCGAGTATGGTGAGGTTGGCCATGGCATCGTGAACCAAGCGGGATAAAGTTGGCCATGGAATCGAGAATCGAGCGCGCTGAAGTTGGCCATGGATGGCCAAATTCAGCGGTTGGTTGCCGGGTGTGGAGGGGGGAGGCGTGGGATGGTGGGGAGGGGGTTGGGGAAGCTGGCGGGCGGGGGGTCGGGGTTTGGGTTGGACGCGAACCATTACGATGCGAGGGCGCGTAGCGCCCGAGCCCTACAAGCCCCTAGTATATATATATATATCTATATTATATAAAAATTTCGCCGCCGCCGCCGCCGCCGCCGCTGCCGTGTACAAGAATCGAGACGGCCTGAAGTTGGCCACAGACTAAGCAGGGTGAAGTTAGCCATGGAAAAGAGAATCGAGCGGGGTAATGTTGGCCATGGCATCGAGAATCAAGCGGGATGAAGTTGGCCATGGAATCGAGAATCGAGCGCGCTGAATTTGGCCATCCATGGCCAACTTCAGCGCGCTCGATCTCTCTCTCTCTCTTCTATCTATATTATATAAAAATTTCGCCGCCGCCGCCGCCGCTGTCGTGTACAAGAATCGATAACCGAAACCTCAATAACTCAAACCTCCTAACCCAAACCTCCTAACCCAAACCTCCTAACCCAAACCTCCAATCCAAACCATAACGCAAACTGCCAAACCCAAACCTTCAAACCTGACGCGAGGGCGCGTAACGCCCGAGCCGCCGCCGCCGCCGTCGCCACTGCCGTGTACAAGAATCGATAACCGAAACCTCAATAAACTAAACCTCCTAACTCAAACTTCCTGACCCAAATCTCTTAACCCAAAACTTCTAACCCAAACCTCTTAACCCAAACCTCTTAACCCAAACCTCTTAACCCAAACCTCCTAACCCAAACCTCCTAACCCAATCCTCCTAACCCAAACCTCCTCACCCAAACCTCCTAACCCAAACCTCTTAACCCAAACCTCCTAACCCAAACCTCCTAACCCAAACCTAACCCAAACCTCCTAACCCGAACCTCCTAACCCAAACCTCCAAACCCAAACCATAACGCAAACCGCCAACCCAAACCTTCAAACCTGACGCGAGGGCGCGTAACGCCCGAGCCGCCGCCGCCACCGTCGCCGCTGCCGTGTACAAGAATCGATAACCGAAACCTCAATAAACTAAACCTCCTAACTCAAACTTCCTAACCCAAATCTCTTAACCCAAAACTTCTAACCCAAACCTCTTAACCCAAACCTCTTAACCCAAACCTCTTAACCCAAACCTCTTAACCCAAACCTCCTAACCCAAACCTCCTAACCCAAACCTCCTAACCCAAACCTCCTAACCCAAACCTCCTAACCCGGACCTCCTAACCCAAACCTCCTAACCCAAACCTCCTAACCCAAACCTCCTAACCCAAACCTCCCAACCCAAACCTCCTAACCCAAACCTCCTAACCCAAACCTCCTAACTCAAACCTAACCCAAACCTCCCAACCCAAACCTCCTAACCCAAACCTCCAAACCCAAACCATAACGCAAACCGCCAAACCCAAACCTTCAAACCTGACGCGAGGGCGCGTAACGCCCAAGCCACCGCCGCCACCGTCGCCGCTGCCGTGTACAAGAATCGATAACCGAAACCTCAATAAACTAAACCTCCTAACTCAAACTTCCTAACCCAGATCTCTTAACCCAAAACTTCTAACCCAAACCTCTTAACCCAAAGCTCTTAACCCAAACCTCTTAACCCAAACCTCCTAACCCAAACCTCCTAACCCAAACCTCCTAACCCAAACCTCCTAACCCAAACCTCCTTACCCAAACCTCCTAACCCAAACCTCCCAACCCAAACCTCCCAACCCAAACCTCCTAACCCAAACCTCATAACCAAAACCTCCTAACCAAAACTTAAGGTTTGGCCTTAGGGGTATGGAGGTTTAGCCTTAAAGGTTTTTTAAGTTTCGCCTTGACGGATTGGAAGTTTGGGTTTGAACCTGACGATGCGAGGGTGCGTAGCGCCCGAGCCGCACAACCCTTAGACTGAAAGTTATGAAGAAGTTGACCTGAACACTGAAAGTTATGATATGGTCACCCTGGAGACTGAAAACTATGAAGTAGTTGGGCCGAACACTGGAAGCTATGATATTGTCAACCTGGACACCAAAAACTATGAAGATATTGACCTAGACACCGGAATCTATAAACAAGTTGACCTAGATACTAAAAGTTATGATATAGTCAATTTCAAACCTCAAGATCAAACCTCAAGGCCAAACCTTAAAGCCAAACTTAAACCATTGATAAATGTTAGTTTTATTCCGAATATTAAAGAAAAAACAATAAAGATCGGTCTGAATAATTTTATTAAATATTTTTCTAAAAAGTAAATTAAAAAACAAAAATTTTAATTTTTTGTCTCTTTTTTCCATTAGAAACTGTGTCATTTTATGCAAAATCTCTGAAAATTTCAGAGTGGGATTATTATTATTATTTTTTAAATTTTATTTTGATAAATTATTTTTTTTCAATTCAGTTCATTTCTTATAATATCACTCTGGGGATTTATGAAAATATAAAAAAAACGTCAAAGTTTAAAAAAATCAATGAAATTCAAAAGTTATGAATATTTTTCAAATGTCTATAACTTTTTTGAAAATATACTTATCGGGACGTTTGATTTTTTAAATTTTTTGTTCTTAATGTACTTTTTAGAAAAATATTTAAAAAAATCATTTAAGTCGATCTTCACTTTTTTTTTCGGTAAAAAACGAAAATTTCTCAATGATTGACATTTTCAATTTTTTTTTTCTTTAGAAACGTTGACATATTTGGCAGGTTTTCTGAAAATTTCAGAGTGAGATTTTTTTTTAAATTCGAAAAAATTATTTTCTTCAATTTAATTCATTTCTCATAATATCACTCTGGGGATTTATGAGGATGTAGAGAGAACGTCAAAGTTAGAAAAAAAAGAAAAAATTTTGAATGAAAAATAAAGTGAGGTCGACCGATATAATTCTAATCGATAGTAATTCTATCGAAAGATTTGTCGTTGTTCATTTATTCGTTGTTTCACGTCAATTCCCGTTTGGGCTCTTGAAGCGATAGACGTGTGTGCGCGATCGTAATTTCGTAATTTCTTTGAACGATCTGTACGAGAACGCGTGTGTCAAAAAAAAAGGATTTCAAGGATTTCAAGGATATTTGAATTGAAGAATATATTATAGTGCTGAAAATCGTGCCGATCGTGAGTCTTCGATCTTATACTTTGAAACGTCAAAATAGAATGTCGTCGAAGTGTTGAAATTTTTTTTTTTTTTTTTTTAATTCTATGGCATTTCATATGTGTTTCGGGACGATGAAAAAATATTTGACGCTATAAATTCATGATTCGCTGTTGAGCGATGGATGCATGTAACTGATCGTGATTTCAGAATTTCGTTGACCCATTTTGTACGTAAACGCGAGTGTGATTAAAAACATAAAAGGATTTCAATGATATTCGAATTGCAGAACATAAAGTGCTGGATATCGTGTTGATCGTGTGGTTTTTCTTCCTTCTCAAGGATTCCACGAATTTCGAGGATATTTGAATTGTTTGAATAATTACAGCGCTGAAAATCGTGCCGATCGCGTGAGTCTTTGATCTTATATTTTGAAACGTAAAAATATAATGTTTGGAAAATTATATACATTCAACCGAAAAATTCAATCATTAAAAAAAAATCATTATCGTTTCCTTTTAAATTTGTTTTAATTTACTTTAATTTTCCTGAATTTTTATAGTTTAAATTTTTGTTTAATCATTATTATTCTATGGCATTCCAAATGGATCATTCCATACCAAATCGACCAGTGTTGAACCCAACCCCTTTCGATTTAGCTGAAACTTTTTTATCTTTTTCTACAATGAAAAAAAACATTTTCCATATTTTTTTTTTTCTTAATTTTTTTACCCAACCGTCGAAAAGTTATGAATTTAAAAAAAATTGCTATTTATTTATCAAATGTCCATAACTTTTTCGAAAATTGACTTATCGGGAAGATTTTTTTGAAAATGTTTGTTTCTAAGTGAACTTTTCAGAAAATATTTAAAAAATTATTCAGACCGATCTTCATTGTGTTTTTTTTTTTTGAATTTTCGGAAAAAAAATTTCTCTATGATTCGTATTTGTAATTTTTTTTTAAATCAAATTCAAATTGAAAGAAAAAAAAAATAATCCTCCTCTGAAAATTTCAGAGATCTTGCAGAAAATGTCACAGTTTCTAGAGAAATAAAAATTTTAAAACGTCAATCATGGAGAAATTTTCGTTTTTTTTCCGAATATTGAAGAAAAAACAATGAAGATCGGTCTGAACAATTTTATTAAATATTTTTCTAAAAAGTAAATTGAAAAACAAAAATTTTGATTAAACAAACATCCCGATAAGTCAATTTTTGAAATAGTTATGGACATTTGAAAAATAAATAGACATTTTATTTTTAAATTCATAACTTTTGAATTTTTTATTTTTTATTTTTTTTAATCCTGATGTTCTCTCTACATCCTCATAAATCCGCAAAGTGATATTATGAAAAATAAACTGAGTTAAAAAAAATTAATAATCATACTCTGAAAATTTCAGAGACCTTGCAGAAAATATTACAGTTTCCAATGAAAAAAAAAATTAAAAATGTCAATCACCGAGAATTTTTCGTTTTTTTCCGAATATTAAAAAAATAATAATAAAGATCGATCTGAATAATTTTATTGAATATTTTTTTATTTCATTGAACATTGAATATATTTTGAATTTTATAATTTTTCAACTTCTTTTAATTTTTTTTTTTAATTTTGACGTTCTCTCTACATCCTCACAAATCCCAAAAGTGATATTATGAGAAATAAATTAAATTGAAGAAAATAGTTTTCAATGTCCAAGTTGACAGTATGATAGTTTTAAGTGTCCATGTTGACCGCTCGATGGTTCTCAGTGTCCAGATGAATCGCTTTATAGTTCACGATGTCCAGGTTGATTTTCAGTGCTCATGTTGACCGCTCGATGGATCTCAGTGTCCAGATGAATCGCTCTATAGTTCACCATGTCCAGGTTGATTATATTATTATTTTTAGTGTCCAGGTCAACTTCTTTATAGTTTTCAGTGCTCATGTTGACCGCTCGATGGATCTCAGTGTCCAGATGGATCGCTTGATTGTTTTCGATATCCTGGTAAACAATATCATAGCTTTTAGTGTCCATGTCAACTTATTCACAGTTTTCTGTGTCTAAGTCAACTTCTTCACAGTGTTCGAGGTCCAGGTTGATTGTATCATAACTTTCAATGTTCAATTCAACTTCTTCATATTTTTCGAGGTCCAGATTGACTGTATCTCAACTTTTGGTGTCCAAGTCAATTTCTTCAAAGTTTTCGAGGTCCAGGTTTATTGTATCATAACTTTCAGTGTCCAAGTCAACTTCTTTATAATTTTCGATGTCCAGGTTGACTGTATCATAACTTTCAGAGTTCAGGTTAACTTCTTCATAGTTTTCGGTATCCGAGTTGACTGTATCATAGATTCAAGTGTCCATGTTGACCGCTCGATGGTTTTCAGTGTCCAGATGAATTGCTCTATAGTTTTCTATGCCCAGGTTGACTCTATTATTCCTTTTAGTGTCCAGGTCAATTTCTTTATAATTTTCGGGGCTCATGTTGACCACTCGATGGTTCTCAGTGTCCCAATGGATCGTTTCATTGTATCATATCATAGCTTTTACTGTCCAGGTCAACTTTTTCATAGCTTTCGGTGTTCAAGTTGACTACATCATAGCTGCTGGTGTCTAGGTTAACAATTCGATAATTCATGGTGTCTAGGTGGGATACTCTGTCATTTTCATAGTTTTCGATGTTCAGGTCAACTTCGTCATAGCTTTCGATGGCTGGGTTGACTGTATTATAGCTTTAGGTATCTAGGTCAACTTTTTCATATTTTCCGATATGCAGGTTAACTGTATCATAGCTTTCGGTGTCCAGGTCAACTTCTTCATAGTTTTCGACGTCCAAGTTGACCATATCATAGCTTCCAGTGTCCAGATCCATTTCTTCATAGTTTTCGATGTCCAAGTTGACTTTTTTATAGTTTTCGATGTCCAAATCAACTTCTTTATAGTTTTCTAGGTCCAGGTTAACTGTATCATATAATAGCTTTCGGTGTCCAAATCAACTTCTTCATATTTTTCGATGTCCAGGTTGAGTGCATAATAGCCTTCGATGTCCAAATCAACTCCTTTATAGTTTTCGAGGTCCAGGTTGACTTCTTCATGGTTTTTGATGTACAAATTAACTTCTTTATAGTTTTCGAGGTCCACGCTAACTGTATCATAGCTTTCGGTGTCCAGGTCAACTTCTTCATAGTTTTGAGTGTCCATGTTGACCGCTCGACGGTTCTCAGTGTCCAGATGAATCGCTCCACATTTTTCGATGTCCAGGGTGACTATCATAGCTTTCAGTGTCAATTTTTTTTATAGTTTTCGGTGTCCAGGTTGATTGCTCGGTAATTTTCTTTGTCCATGTTGACTGTTCAATAATTTTCGGTGTCCATGTGGATCGTCCCATAGTTTTTGTTATCCGAGTCCATCGATTCAAATTTTTCTATATCCAGAATGACTATCATAGCTTCCGATATCCAAGTCAACTTCTTTATATTTTTCGATTACCAAATTGACTGTATCATGTTTATATTCGTTATTTAAGAAAATGTATCTTCATTCAATATGTTCTCATAAAAAAAAATCAATTCTAAAAAATTTTGTGAAATTCCATTTTTTTAGGAGAAGAGCTACGTGTTTAAAATCCGTTGATAGAAGAATTTTCGATTAGCTGAAGAATTTCGACCCCAGATCTTTAAAAAAATAAAACAAAGGGAGTAACATTATAAATTCATTTTTTTATAATAATTTTTTTTTGTTTTTATCGATTCAATTATTTTCACTGACCTTTTCAATTATTCCGGAAAAATGGTCAACATCCGAAATCGAATTCAAGAGTTTATCAAAGGTGACGGAAACTGTCTTTTCAGATCATTTTCGTATTTTCTTTATAACAATTAAAGCAGACATAGAGAAATTAGATTGGCTATCGTGGCTAACGTTATTCAAAATTGGACGGATTACGAACCTTTCATCTTGGGAGATGTATCGTACGGTAAAATTCTTAATGACAAAGAATCTTATAAATTGCACATGTCAAATGATAGCGTCTACGGAGGGGAGGTAGAAATTCAATCGTTCTCAAAATTATATGATGTGCAGGTATCCCGTTCATAGGGACGATATGCAATCTCCGAGAAAAATTGGACAAAATTGTCGAAAGGGACATTTATCTCTTTTATTATCAGGAATTATAGATGCTGGGCATTTTGATGTTCTCAATTGTGAGCAGCCACAATTCGTGAACTCAGTTACAAAATTAGTAACGAAACCAAGCACTAAGGAAAGTTCAAACATTCAAATATTAACGGCAACGTCAAAAAGCAACATAAAATCACAAATAAAATCGACTCACAACACAAAGCCAAAATCAACAATAATAGTAAAATTACCAATAGAAGCAAGCAGAGAGTCGATTATAAAACCAAAAACTAAATCGAGTTCAAATATAACAACTATGAAGTCTCAAATTAAAACCACTATCCAGTCAAAAACAAATTTAAAAACTAAATCGAGTCATAAAAATATAACTGATGTGAAATCTACACATGGATTAATTGCTCAGTTCAATGTGAAATCAAGAACAAAATCGAGCTTTAATACAATGGCAAAGATAACACCAGTCAAATCATTTAGTGCAACAAATAAAAAGTCAAATAAAAACCCAATCGCAATTTCGATCTCAAATCCAGTTATAGATAATATCAAATCAGATCAAAAATTAATTATCAACTCCGAAACAAAAATAAACGTTAAGAGAAATAATAAAAACCCAGAGGAAATACCTGCAAACTCGGTTATAACGAAAAGTAAACAAAAATTTAAAATAAATAAAAATTTAATAAATAAAAATATAACGCCTCAAAAAATAGTGCATGATGTACCATCAATCGATGATAAAAATTTAAAAACTCATAATAAATTGGAAATAACTATAGAAAAGGATATCAAACCTGATGGTAATTGTTTGTTTCGGTCGTTTGCCCATTTCCTTTACAATAATGAAGAAAAACATCGGCAAATTAGATTAAAAATTGTTTCAAACGTCGTTAAAAATTGGTCATTTTATCACCCGTTTGTAATAGGCGACAAATCTTATAATTCAATTATTGTTAACGAAAAATCATACAAATTGTATATGTTAAATGACCATGTCTATGGAGGAGAGGTCGAAATTCAATCATTTTGAATTTATATAATGTGCAAGTATTAATTCATAAAAATAATATTGAAATTCTACGTGAAAATAAACAAACTTATAGTAACGGTAAATTAAATCTTTTATTAACAGGTCCTTCAGATGCCGGTCATTACGATATTATCAAATGTTCGAATCTTAATTTTTGGCAAAACTACCGTAAGAACTATGACCGGAAGTATTATTCAGAAAATAAAAATAAAATAAATGTCAAAAGACACGTCAAAAATTTAACAGATACAATTTTAGATAACAAACGAAAATCCGATCGAATCGATAATATGAATGAAGAACGATTGAAGAAAAAAAGGAAGAAAAATGTAGTTGAGAATATGAATGAAGAACGTTTGAACAAAAAGAGAGTGACAGATATCGTTGAGAATATGCCTGAAGAACGTCTGGTTAAAAAGAGAATGACAGATCTTATTGAGAATATGCCTGAAGAACGCGTGGTTAAAAAGAGAATGACAGATCTTATTGAGAATATGCCTGAAGAACGCGTGGTTAAAAAGAGAATGAAAGATGTTATTGAGAATATGCCTGAAGAACGCGTGGTTAAAAAGAGAATGACAGATCTTATTGAGAATATGCCTGAAGAACGCGTGGTCAAAAAGAGAATGAAAGATATTATTGAAAACATGCCTGAAGAACGTGTTAATAAAAGAAGAAATGTTCAACGAGTTATTAAAATGTGGTCAAATGAAACATCGTATTTAGATTTTGGAGATATGAATTATGTCTGTCCATTCTGTTCGGCATTATTCTGGAAAGTAGAATTTTCAAAAAAAAGTTGTTGTCATGGTGGGAAAGTACAACTCCCACCCTTAAGTGAATATAATGATGATTTGAAAAAATTATTATATAATGGAAAATTTCGACAATTGATCGGTTACTATAATAGCCTTTTTTCTTTTGTGAGTTTTTGCACGGATGAAATAAATGATATCAAACGTGGTGTTTATAACTTGAAAATTCAAGGTCAGGTTTGTCATATCATTTCAAAAAGTATTGTTCCGAACAAAAGTGATTTACCACGCTGCGGACAAATTTATATTTATGATAATTATAAAATAACAAAGCAAATTTTAACAGAAGATAAAAAATTAGTCAAAGAACATATTCAAATTATATCGAAAGTATTAAACAATGTAAACCCATATGCAAAAAAATACAAACATTTATATGAATTGTCTCAGGATAAATCTTTGCCAGACTATTATTTGTATTTTGTTCGAAATAAAAATTTAAATAAACATCGTTATAATTTGCCTACAACTGCTGAATGTGCAGCATTGATAATTTCAAAAGATGGTGAAGTTCCTGTTTTTGATTTGCAGGTTTATCAAAAGTTTCCGAATAAAGATGTTGACTCTCAATCATATTTGAATAAATTATCTTTTCATACAGATCCTATGTCCTTTCCAATCATGTTTCCGTATGGGGATTTAGGGTGGAGTCCATCATTTACTCAAAAAAAAAATTCAACAAAAAGGCTTACAGCTCTACAGTATTATTCGCACCGTTTAGCATTCAGATTAGATAGTAAATTCAATCCAATTTTATATTGTGGTCGATTAACTCAACAATATATTATTCAAGCTTATATTATAATCGAAAATAATAGATTAAATTTCATTAGATTCAATCAAAAAAAATTGCGAATTGAATGTTATCAAGGATTGGTTGATCATGTAGCACGTAGTGTCATGAATTCCGCAGAGTCGGAACGATTGGGAAATATTTTTGTTTTACCTTCAACATATTTAGGTAGTCCTAGAAATATGCATCAAAATTATCAGGATGTAATGGCCATTGTAAGAAAAGTTGGAAGACCTGATTTATTCATAACAATGACGTGTAATCCAAATTGGCCAGAATTGAAACGAGTTTTACAAAAATTCCCTTCGGGAACAACATGTAACGACATCCCAAATATTACAGTAAGATTATTTCATTCAAAATTACGTTCTCTTTTATCAGATATTATAAGTGGAAAAGTTTTCGGAGAAGTTTTAGCATATGTTTATACTATCGAATTTCAAAAACGCGGGTTGCCTCATGCTCATATGTTGTTTTAATAGATTATAAAACTAAATTAACAACTCCTGAGATGATTGATAAATTCATCAGTGCGGAAATCCCTTCAACTGATCCCGACTTGCAAGCGTTGGTGATAAGACATATGTTACATGGACCCCACACAGAATACTTCCCATGTTATGATAAAACTAAAGATGTTTGTTCAAAAAAGTTTCCGAAAGAGTTTTGTAAGTCTACCGAGTTTGAGAAAAATGGTTTTCCAAAATATAGACGTAGAAATAATATTCATTCAGGACACGTTTATAATAGTATGATTAACGGAAATTTTGTTGCAGTAGATAATACTATGGTTGTCCCTTACAATCCAGAACTTCTTTTGAAATATAAATGTCACATAAACGTCGAGTATTGTGCATCCATCATGAGCACTAAATATTTGTATAAGTACTTACATAAAGGACACGATCGAGTGTATATAAAAGTCAAAAAAAATAATTTAGAAACAAACACAGAAATTTATGATGAAATTGCCGATTATATTGATAGTCGTTATGTCAGTCCAATGGAGGCTGCTTGGCGAATACAAGAATTGCCTCTTTCCGGGAGATCTCACACAATTGTTCGATTAGCTTTACATACGGAAAATCAACAAAGTATTATTTTTGAAGAAAATAAAGAGGAAAATGCTTTATTAAAAAATGAAACAACATTAACAGCATGGTTTAAATTAAATCAAATTGATGATAAAGCAAGAATAATTTTATACGCAAACATTCCGAGAAAATATAAATTTGATCCTTTAAAAAAGATTTGGATAAAACGTAAAGTATTTTCCAGAGAAATCGGTCGTGTTGTTAGTGTAAGTCCTAAAAATATCGAACGTTTTCATTTAAAACTTATTCTAAATCGCGTTCCAGGGGCTACATGTTTCAATAATCTCAAAAAACACAAAAATGTAACTCACGAGACATTTCAAAAAGCTGCAATCGCAATGGGATTAGTTGAATGCGAGAAAGCAATTTTCAATATTTTTGAGGAAGCTTGCATAATAATGCTACCTAAAGAATTACGTAGATTTTTTGCATGGTTCCTCATTTCTGATAACTTCATAATTGGTAAAGAAATTTGGGATAAATTTAAAAAATATTTTTGTGAAGGTTTTTCGGATAACAATGAAAATAGGTCATTATTTGAGATAAATGAAATTTTCAAGTTAGAAAATATGAAATGTACAGATTTTGGTCTTCCAGAGCCAGATTTTAATTTCGATAACAAATTTGAAAATGTTCAAGAAATATTGATGTTCAATAAAAATAAATTTGAAGAATTAGTTGTTAAATTAAACGTTGAGCAAAAAACAATTTTCGATTATATAATTAAAGACGGTAATAGAAAAATGATTTATATTGATGGACCCGGAGGCACTGGTAAAACATTTCTTTATGAAGTATTAATTTATTATTTTTTAAGTATTCAACGAAAAGTTTTACCAATGGCCTGGACAGGAATTGCATCTATTTTATTACCTGGAGGTATAACAAGTCACAAGACTTTTAAATTACCTTTAGATTTAACATCAATCGAAAGTTCGTTTTTAAATTTAGCATCAGATAAAAAGAAATTACGGGAGTGTGATGTAATTATTTGGGATGAAGCTTCAATGATACCGAAGAAAGCATTAGAAATTGTTGATAGAACTCTTCGAGATTGTTGTCGACTCGAAAATGTTCCATTTGCCGGGAAATTAATTATATTAGGTGGAGATTTTTGACAAATTCTTCCAGTGGTCAAATACGGAACAAAATTGAATATCATTAAAGATACAATAAAATTTTCACGTCTATGGAATCACTTTGAAATTATGAAATTAAAGACAAACATGCGTACACATGATCAATTATTTTCAATTCTTTTATTGAAAATTGGATCAGGTCATATAACAACATTGCGGAGACCTGAAAATTGGAGAACGAATGATATCTGTTCAAAAATTGACGGTACCGAAATTTTAAATGACGATGATCTATCAAATCGGGTAATTTTAACTTGCCATAATGAAGATGTGCATATTTTACATGAAAAAATATTTAAAAAAATTAAAAGTGTTGGAAAAACATATTACGCTATAGATTATGCAAAACATAAAGGACTTGACCAAACCGATGATGATATCAATTTAAATTATCCGATAGAATATTTAAATTCTTTAAAATTTCCAGGACTTCCGGTTTATAAATTGGTTTTAAAAGTCGGCACGGTTGTAATGCTCATTAGAAATTTAAGTATAAATGATGGACTTTGTAATGGGACAAGACTGAAGATTGTTCATTTATATAATTTTAATACCAAAGTTCAAATAATAACTGGTACAAAGGTCGGTAATTTTGCCTTCATACCTAGGGTTTTATTGGATACTGGAGAGTCTTCCTCTTTACCTTTTATTCTTTACCGGAGACAATTTCCTGTTGTTTTGGCATTTGCAATTACCATTAACAAATCTCAAGGTCAAAGTTTAGATAAAATCGGAATATATATCAGACGTCCTTTGTTTTCACATGGTCAATTATATGTAGCTCTATCTAGATGTAGAAATTCAAATGAAATTTATATTGAAAATAATTCAGAAATCTCTGACGAAATTGATAATATCGTTTGGAAAGAAGTATTTAATTTATGATGCGGTTAGTGAAAACAATTGAAGTATTATCTAAGATGTCTAAAAATTGTGTTTTATTTCAAGATTTATCACTTAATTAATCCATTATATTAAAAAAAAAAACAAAAAATGAAATTCAATTTTTTAAAATTATATCACCAGTTTTCTAATTTAACCTATAAATATTTTTGTCAAATTTCAAGTACATGTGATTTTGAAAAATAAGTATGGTTTTGGACCATAATTAAATGACAATTTTTAAATATTTTGAAAATTACAGAATATATATGGGTCATTCCATGTCAAATCAACCACTTTTGAACCCGACCCCTTTCGATTTGGCTGAAAATTGTTGTCTTTTTTCTACTTCATTAAAGACATTTTTCAGGAAATTTTCAAATTTTTTTACCCAACTGAAAAAAAGTTATGAATTATTTTTAAAAAAGGCTTTTGTTTTTTTTAAATAGCTATAACTTCTTCAAAAATTGACTAATCGAGACGTTTTTTTTTTTTTTTTTTTTTTTTACTTTTCATCTTTAAATGTACTTTTCGAAAAAAAATCTACGATATTAAAGTCTATGAAATTTTTTACTTTTTCGAGAAAAATCTTCGTTTTCTCAAAAAGGCATTTTTTATTTTATTTTACTCAAAAAAAACTTCGTTCAATTCCAGAAAGAATGCCGCCCAAACTGGAGTGGGTGGAATTTTTCTTCTATTTTTTTTTTATCGATCGGAAATTTTTTTTCAACTGGGCTCATTTTACAAAACACACGACTCTGTAAATTTTTGAGGATTCATAAAGAACATCAGAGTTTGAAAAATTGAGAAGAAAAATAAATCAAAAGTAGTAATTCGCGAAAAAATGTTGATTTTTTTCAAAAAGGTTAAAGAATAAATAGAAGACACCAATATATAATTTTTTTGTATTTTTTTTTTCAAAAACTACATCAAAAATCAAAAATAATGAAAAAAATTGCCATCTGGGCCCATTTTTGACCAAGCCATAGGCTTTTGAAAAATACATCTAACATATATTATTTTGAATCCGTCAACTTTCGATTTTTTTTTTGTTTTTTTTTGTTTTTTTTTGTTTTTTTTTTTTTATTTTTCAAACTCTGAGATCCTTTATAAATCCTCAAAAATTTACAGATTTTTATGAAATAAGCCCAGTTGCGAAAATTTTTTTTTTCCAATCGAAAAAAATTCCACCCACTCCAGTTTGGGCGGCATTCTTTTAGTAATTAAACGAAGTTTTTTTTGAGTAAAAAAAATAAAATAAAAAATGCCTTTCCGGGAAACGATGATTTTTCTCGAAAAATTAAAAAATTTCATATATTCTAATATCGTAAATTTTTTTTGTATTTTTTTTTTCGAAAATTACATTTAAAAACGAAAATTTTTGAAAAAAACGACTCGATTAGTCAATTTTTGAAGAAGTTATAGCTATTTGAAAAACAAAAGGCTTTTTTTTTTTTTCAATAATTCATAACTTTTTTTCGGCTGGGTAAAAAAATTTGAAAATTTTCTGAAAAATGTCTTTAATGGGGTAAAAAAAAAGACAAAAATTCTCAGCCAAACCAAAGGGGTCGGGTTCAAAAGTAGTCGGTTTGACATGGAATGACCCATATATTATTAGCATTTTTTCGGCAAAACTCTAATAGAGATCAAAATTGGAATTTAGTCAAGTTAACAATTTCTTCATTAACACTTAAGGTTGATATTACCACCTGGTGTATTAACGTTTTCGTGAATCAATATAATGGAGAAATTCTTAACGAAGTTGATTAGGCCTACAATGGGGATACAACTTAAAAAAAAACGCGCCGAATTATCTACTTCATAGTGGTGAGGAAACGATAATAATATTTTTACTTTATAAATGTGTATTATTTTTATGAATATTTGCTTATTTTTATATAGCACAAGAGCATCTTTCGACAATTTGCTTCTTTTATTTATTTAGATTCCCCTGGCACCATGTTGTTCACGATCTTCATGGACAGAACCTACCGCCGATACATATTTGATTCATGACAAATAAATCAACATGTACAAGAATCGAGGCAAAGTGTAGTCGACCACAGATTAAGAGGAATGAAACCTACTACATATTAAGCAGAATGAATCTGATTATATAGCCGATAAAAGTGGTGTTGAAATTATTTTTATTTCAATTTTAAATTAGGTTAGGTCTGACTATTGCGACGTGAGGGTGCGTAGCCGCACGGACCTTAGTATATCTGTCTATATTATATAAAATTATCACCGCCGCCTTTGTGTATAAGAATCGAGACAGCCTGAAGTTGGCCACAGACTACACAGGGCGAAGTTGGCCATAGAACAATAAAACGAGTGGGGTGAAGTCGGTCATGGAATCAAGCAATGGTTGGTTGCCGGGTGTGGAGGGGGGAGGCGTGGGATGGTGGGGAGGGGGTTGGGGAAGCTGGCGGGCGGGGGGTTGGGGTTTGGGTTAGACGCGAACCTTTACGATGCGAGGGCGCGTAGCGCCCGAGCCACACGAACCCCTAGTATATATATATATATATGGGGCATTCCAAGTGAAATCGAGGAGTCATTTCCCTCAGGTAATCAGATCCTTTTTCGTATTGATTCTACTTCAAAAACAGCCTAATTTTTTGACAGAATTATTTCATCACTTCTTCAAGTGGCGCGACGATCGTTTGTGTGTAAAAAAGGAATGACTGGAAAAACACCATTTTTAAAATTCTGCTTTTTTCCACAGATTCTGAGTTATAAATAAGTAATATCTATCATGATTAGAAAGTGGGATGCGGCTGCCTTATATTTTTAAACATAATTTTTTTATTTTTAGTTTCAAAAATAAAATAAGAAAATCAATTCCTAATATTCCGTATAGAAGTAAAAAATAAAATAAAAATAAAACATGTCTTGAAAAATGTTGATGTTTTGCATATTTTTCAAAATAAATTAGAATATTTTTTTCAATAAAAGACTTTTCTCACTTACTTTGGAAAATATGCAAAATATCGAAATTTTCCAAGACATGTTTTATTTTTATTTATTCTTTTTCCATTTTTAGAAGGAATGTTAGAATTTTTTATTTTTATTTTAGAAACAATTAAAAAATTATAAAAAAAAAGTAAGGCAGCCCCACCCCACTTTCTAATCATGATATAGATTACTTATTTATGATCCAGAATCTGTAGAAAAAAATGCAGAATTTTGAAAATGGATATCTCAATTTTCAAAATTCTTTTTTTACAGATTCGCTTATAACTTTGCCATTTTTCAACATTCGGGTCCATGACAAATAAGTGCAAAAGAGTTCGTAAAACATTTGAAAAAAATTTTTTGAAAAAAACGATTTTCTTCTGATTTCACGCTGACAGGACCCCCTTAAGCAACTCATAACAAGCGAACAATAATTAAAATTTTATCGAAATGGCACAATTCGAATCAACCGAAATCATCCGCGATCCTACACAAACAGGATACCACGGGCCACAATTAAAAAACGTTCTGAAGCAGAAAGTCTGAAGGCGGAAATTCTAGGACTCATTTCTTGCCTTGAATACATACTGGAACTTCGCAATAATTCACTTGGCGAATGCATCATCAAGACGCAAGTGACTTTAAAAAAATAAACGATAAATAAAAGGGACTTGACTCATCCAGAGACCAAAAATTAAGCACCAAGTATTTTATGAACGATATAACAGACCACATGAAAAGAGGTTCCGATAAGATTTTTTTAAATCAATATAAGAAATTGTCAGTAGATCAAAACATCGAGGAAACATTAGAAATCGAGCTAGAACTCCTAAAATCGCAAATAATCAACCAAAAATCAAACAAAATAAACACGACAAAAGTCCATTTTTCTGAAACATACGACGAACCAAGCTCAAAATATTGTTTTTTTCACAAGTCAAATACTCATAAATCCTCGAAGTGTTTTTCATTTAAAAACCGGGACCGAAAATCTCAACAGATCAGAGAAAACAATCGAAATAACTCGCAAGTCTGGCATCGCAGCGACCCACGCGACTAACAAAGTAATCACACGTCACACCAACACAAATATCACAAAAACTACTTATTAGAAGAATTCCAAGATAACTCACGAAACGATGAAAACAGTAACTCAGATGACGAATCAAACGGAGCTCAATTAATAATGCGAACAACAAACAACACGAAAGATCACGATGCCGAAAATGCGATAACATACCAGAACAAAACGACGGTCAAATTACAAAGGAGACGTCGAAAGACACAATCACCAATATAGTCAAGTCACGCAGAAAGCTGTAAAAAGGGATCAAAAACTACTCTCACATGAAACCTCTACGAGGAGCCGATCCGAAGAGCGTACAGATATAGTATAATTGACACAATGGAAGTCACATAACATCGAATAACAACAAGGAACGGAAAGCAACAAACCATGGTGAGTGCACGCCCAAAAGTAAGAATAAAAATAACACAAGCTTATAGTCGATCAAAACCATGAAGCGCCGATACTTGAAGAGAGATTGAACTTACGGCAACAACCGAGGAAAGTATACGGACAACTCTACAGGGAAATAAAAAATGACTATACAATCGGAAAACCAGCCCAAAGCGTGCGTGATCAACACGTCACGGAATGAAAAGGCAAACGAACTAAGCTGAACACACGACGAACGAAATGAAAAACGAGTTATATTGAACTATTGAAATATTACAAAGAGTGTGCCTGCCCACCCCTGATCGAGAAAAAGGTGCCAGTACACCCCTAATCGAAACTTTGGGAACGTTGACACAAAAAAAACCTGCAGGTAAAGGCTTATCACAGCCAAACAACGGTTTATCATAACCAAGCGGTAAGGCCGAAAAATCAAGCAATTACAAATAAAAAATTCGTCACCTGCCAACGGGGACGAACAATCCATCGCTCGAAAATGAGGATGAAATACAAAACACAAAGAAATAATTATTATAACCAAATAACATTTCATCACAACCGAGTAAGAAAAAATCAATTGGCCCATGTCGGCTAGAAAAAGAAAAAAACACATTAAAGAAAATTAAATTAATAAAGGCTTAACGCAGCCAAATACAGGTTTATTGCAACCGAGAGCAAAAAGTTCAATAAATCCAAACAAGCACGCTTCGCGTACTCGTTGGGGGGCTTCGCCCCCCAAACCCCTCCACTCTTCGCGCGCCGTTGTCGTCGCGCTTCGCGCTCCGTATTTTTGATCATTGTCTTCATTTATTCCGTTGTGCTCGAATATATTTTGAATGTTGGTTAACATGTCCCTTGAGGACGTTTGAATAGGCACTCACACCGTAATTTAAACTCTTTGATTCATTGCAAACATCGATTAATTATTCTGATAAATTATATTAATCGTTGTTAATGACTGATTTGAATATAATCAAAATATTATTCGATATAAAAGTACAGTGTAGGCTCTCACAACTAAATCTCCCATGACTTGACCACGCTCATAACTTAGCAACACGCTTCCATAACTTGACGACCCCGATGACGCTTTCTCCCCACTCCAAACTTACACAGGGCAACATAACCTCAACTGTCAAATTTTGCTTGTCCATTACGTACGACAATTAAGTGTTACTATTAGTCGTTTTCTTGAAGAAACGGGAATTTTCATTTTCCAGAAAGGACAAAATTTCTATTTTTAGTAGAACATTCGTATGTATACACTATACATGTATATAAGTCATTTCATGTCAATTCAACGACGTTTTGTCGGTAGACCCCCTTTGATTTTTCATTATTGTTTAATATGTTATTACACATGCAAAAAGAAGTGTCCATGTACATTTTTAGCTCTTTATCTTAAACCATACCAAAGTTATCGATTTTTGGAAAAATGTTCTTAAAACTCTGACTGTTTCTCTACTCACGTTTTGGATAATCTACCCATGTAGGTTGGAAATGGAAAAATTCTAACCCACGAACGCTAGGTAGACTACCCACAAAACCGAAGTTCTTGGGTCTTATGGGTAGTCTACCTAGCGCTCGTTGGTTGGAATTTTCACATTTCCAACTCACCGAATGAGTAGCGAAATAGTCATGGAATAATCGTAACTTCCTCAATAACCACGATATTCGAAATTGCTAGGAGAGGTCATTTTTGTTTGTTTTTCAATGTACTCTTTGAAGAAAATATAAAAAATTAAGAAAAATTGTTTTTTTTTGTCTTTATGGCTGTTTTAAGCTAAAAAAAAATTGGATTCCTTTTGAATGGGACGCCTTTAAATTTTTTCAAGAAAAATTATAAAATTCTACGTAAAAAACGGAAATTTTTGACATTTCACCGAAGATCGGATCAAATAACTTCGCATATTGAAAAAAATTTTGTTCGACTTTTTTTTCCCGTAATTTTGATCATTTTTCCTTCCATGACTAAAATAGTTGATTTCAATTATGCCAAAATAAATAATTTTACTTCTCTCACATATTTCCTCTGTAAATTATAATAATTAACAATTGGAATTACAATTCGAGTACGTTTTGCACTTTATTCAATTTCTTTACATAAAAATTGTAATTCTTGATAGTAATATAATTTACAAAGGAACTATTGTAGTCATAGAAGGAAAAAGAATCAACATTTTACGAAGAAAAAAAATCGATTTTTTTTCAATAAGAAGTTATTTGAATCCCATTTTCAGTAAAATCGTGAAAATTTCGTTTGTTTACGTAGAATTTTATTTAGTATTTTTTTTAATTGATGAGGTCCCATAGAAAGAAAATCCAATTTTTTAGCTTAAAACAACCAAAAAGACAACATTTTTTTTCCATATTTTTGTAATAGCGAGAATTGAGTAGATTGAGTAGATTGTATAAGCGAGAATTGAGTAGATTTGATCATGTGTGTGGCGCGGCGCGTGGCAGGGAGATAGCATAGGCTGCATTCGTCTTGAACACGGTCGTACATACAGGTCTGGAAACTCGGCCAAATTTCGAGGGTGGGGATACCTGGCTTATCGAACACGGTCGTTCATACAGGTCTGAAAACTCTAGTGGTCGGGGGTGACCCACTTAGTGTGGCCATCTCTTAATCGACATTGTTCCCACCTGCAGCGCTGCACGTTAGAGATTTTTCAAAAAAGCGAATAAATAATTCCTAACTAAGAAATTTACATGTTAACAACGAAAGTAATGCTCGGTTTATGCAGCGTCTGTAACGTAACTTTAAAAAATTGACAGTATATGTTGCCGTTGTAGCGTTTATGCAGAATTGTTGGCTTATTTGAAAAATCCTTGCAGCGCAGCGCCACGCATGGTCAGATGCCAAACCTGCGAAACAGCCACACTAAGCGGGTCACCCTCTCCACCGAAAAAAAAATAGAGTTTCCAGACCTGTATGTACGACCGTGTTATCGAAGCACGAGAATAGTTCGTAATTCCGTCACTACTCGTCTCTGCGATCTATGCGCTTTCTGGGTATTCTCAAGCTTAACCTCAAAACGTGAGACAGAGATTGAAAAGCTATAGCGCTGTCTCTATCTCACTTCCCCCACCCATTGTCAGCGCGCCAGAGTTTCGATCACAGCGTTCACAGTGACAAATATATGAACTCCAGGTCTGGCATCAATAAGCAACGTACCCCCACTACGGGAGTTTCCAGACCTGAATGTACGACCGTGGTCTTGAACTTTTTGAGTGCTGTGAGCGTCATATCCAGTAGCATTTTATTTGCCGATGTATGGGTGAATTCTGACACAGGCGCACGGCGCTTGAGTACGCCAGATTATGCAGCGCTCAAGCGCAGTCCGCTCGTTTCAGGGTGGCTTCCGACGACGCGTATTTTGCGTATCACGTAACTTGCGTTGGCCAATCATGCGTCGCCGTAAGCTTTCCGGTCGATAATAGAACGGAATTACGGTTCGCCGATTGGTAGCGCAAGTTACGCGATACGCAAAATACGCGCCGTCGGGAGCCACCCTCAGAATTCCCCCATACGTGCTGTAAGCGTGTGAATAAAGCCGGAGACACAATGACAAAAATAAGAAATAGGGAATAAGATCAGCCATCCGATTGGCATAGTTTCTCTAAAGTGTGCGGGCATTGGCTGATTCTTATTCCTTATTTCTTGTACTTGTCATTGTGTCTCGGGCTTAAGCGTTCAAGATAATGCAGCCAAAATTTGCTTTCGTTCATTGATGATTTTTATCTGTCATTCCAATCTCACGGCCGTTTTATTGTTTACTTAAATTATAATGTTAAAAAATATGACATGTGATTTTTTAAAGTGACAGTTCGTGCAATTCGATCGAGTGTAGTGTGGTGTATTGTGTGAGGATGTTATTTTTTCATTAAGAAAATTGTGTATTTCAGGAACATAAGGTTATGTTTCATATAATTTTTTTCTTTGCATAAAAGTAATAATAATATTTGAAAAAAAAATTTCAATACATAGAAGTGTACTAATTATCAATCATTATATTTTAAAGAAAAATAACATTTTATCAAATAGTAAGAAATGTCTAAGATTTTTGTCCAATCAGTGTTTTTTTTCGCCAAACTTTTTAACGTTTGGTGAAAACGTTAAGAAGTCACAAATGAATAAAACAAAAATATTAAAAAATTGATGTTGAAATTGTTTAAATCATTTTAAACTCTTTGTTCAGAAAAGCGCGTAATTGTCGGAGCCCCCACGAGAGACCCACACCGCACGGTCAAGCTCTCGCTGGACTCTGCATAGTTCGTGGCTCTCGCACCTCTATCCCCTCCCCATGGCGGCTCTCGCGCGCGAGAGCGAGCAATTCTTATCAGTTGGCATCGAGGATCTTTTCTACATGGATCGATCCTCGCGCACTTCTACCATGAGAAAGAAGAGTGATCGATTTACGCCCGATCAGTCTTTGATCTCTCGGTTTCCTCGTGATCTACTTCAACGGACATCTTCAATATTAACTTCTGTGTGATTCTCCTCGATAGACACTCCAATATTCAGAACCCCTCGATCAACGTCGATAATCGGCTATCTTCGTTTTCACAGTATTCTTGATTTTCGCTAAATAGCTAAATTCGCTAAATTCAGGCAATTTTCAAAACACTCTTGAAATAGTTGAAATGTATTAAAATGAAAGTACATGGTGAAAATTGAAAAAATTCGTTCATACATCTTCGTGCAATGAGTGAAAAACTGAAAAAAAAAGTTATTTTCCTTAAAATCAAATGGTTCAAAGAATTGTCAAGTCTCAAACTCTGCAGGACACTCCTTTATGATCCTATAAAGAAAGTCTGTAAGTTACAAAAACACTGGTTCACAGGTTGCGGAGATCTTACTCTGGACGGACAGAAAAATGGCTTTTTTGCTCAAAAATGGCTGTTTTTTTTTGTGAAATTTCATATTCAACCTTCTCTGAGTGGATTGAGTCAAAAACGGTTTTGAGATTATAGTAAAACAAAACTGTGCTAAAAATTTGAACCGGATCCGTTCATGGGTTGCTGAGTTATGAGTGCAGACGGACGGCTCAGGTGACAGAAGATCCAAAATTTTTTGTTTCTGTATAATAGGCCAACACATGTCGGTATAAAGTTTGTATGGTTATTTTTTGTAAGAGATAGGTTTTTGGAAGTCAATACTAATAGTCACTCCTTATATATAGAGTGAGTGCTTAAAAATTGTGGCTAATGAAGCCCCTTGCTTAGGACTGTATTGCTGACTAATATAATTTCTTGAGCGAAATAGACCCTCTATCGAAGTTCTTGTTTACATTGGGAAACCCCTTTGCCACTTGCGATGATAATATTGGCGACCACAATACTTATCCGAAGTTAAGGACAACAATAAACATACGACGAACAGGCAACCAAAATAGGAAACATGAATTGGTAATGAAAGTGGAACAGGAGACATCGTCGATAGACAGCAAACTCCCAATTTTTATATTATTATCACCATCGAGCGACCTTCGTAATATCGAAGAAGGTTCCGCTGCAAAGAAGCCATCAATTTACGCCAGACGGGGAGTAGTGGACAAATCACATACATCGTCATCAAATACAATACGTCCATCTTAATCGAAAATACTGAAAAACCTTTTCATACACATCAGAGATCAAACGTGGATCTGGCATACCACGGTAAGAATCCAGCTAACCGATCCTCAATACCACCACTTAAATGAGCGATCGGGCAATCATCGAAATTCAGAACCACGCTCAGAATATATAAAATTCACATCCACATAACACCATCAACACCATCATACCGTAGTCCAAACGATTCAACAACGAAACAGCAACCAAAGACTTTCTCTACATCTGGAAGATCCAAAACTGTCCATATAAATTCAAACATAGTAAATTCAATTTTTCGACGATAGATATGCAAATAGTTAATTTTTTGTTAAGAATCCCTTTTACAGTCATTCTTGATGAGCAAGATTACACTTACTACACCTAACAAACCCAAATATTTTCCTGAATAAATCAAACGAAAAACCTCTAGCATACAGAATATGAAAAACACTTGCAAGTCGTACCTTATTATGATAACGGACGATATTTAGACCAGTGAAACTACACACTCAAAGTTTTATTTATACGCTAAGAATATAACTAATTTTATTCGGACACATATAATTTTTTTCTCTTTCTCCCATTTTCGACATTACTTCATTGATAGCCTAAATTAGTTAATATGATGAAAACACATACACAAACCTTAACGGTTTACTAAACACATTTTTACACACATACCCACAAAACAATTAAAAGTGATAAAGGAATGTGCAACATAAAGAAAGCACAGACAACTAGTTTAGTTGATTTAGACGATTAGTTTTAAGACTACACAGATTTGTCAAACAATTTTTGAGAGCAACTATCAAAGATTTGAAAAATAAGACCAATAAACTCACAACTACAAGAAGAAATATCAATATTAGAAGAATTTACTCAAAACAGAACTATAACACTAAAATAAGAAAATAACCACTTTACGGCTCAAACTCAAAGCATATGAATTGGATTAATAAGACAGAATAAATAGAACATAGAAATTTGCACTCTTATGTCGATAAGAGATGACACTATAACACTACAAAAGCACAAATTGATCCCATTGTTACACTATTACTATTAAACTATTTGCATGTAACATTACTTATCATATTACGCTATTCATATCATAACTTGATTACTATACTTTTCACCATACCTGCAATACATCAGAAAAAACCACAAAAATCATGAAAATAAAAATTTAAAAACCGTCACAAAATTACAAATGGAAATAGAAAATCGGAGCAATATAAATCAAACAAGACGGAATTGACAACTATTGTTGCTATAATAATAATAAATAAATTGAAAAAATTGTCATCACAAAAGATCATGGAATCGTACTAGAGAAAACATTTTTGATAACAAGAAATAGCTATACACGCTACGAAACATATTTAATATCCATTCTAGCTTATACTACACACCTACACTTTACTGCATCTATACCTATTTGAACACTTATCCTCTACGAGTTATGTATTTTTCTTGTTCATTTACATCTATATACGAATTCTTAGTTATCGATTTACTGTAATATAAACTTTTTTTCATTTCTCAAAACGAATATAATTTTAATTATCTCCAAAAACGCACAAGTATCGCTCAGTCATCACACCGGTCAACTGAAGACCAATCTCACCAGAACCTGGCTAACACACCTTTTCCCACTAGCAAAATGCTAATAAGTACTTAGACTGATTCAGAAAGCTACAAAATAAATAATGGAATAAAACCAAATATGAAAACAATATGGAATAAATCAATTAACAAAACAATTTCAAACTATCCGCAAAACAATAATTGACAAGATTTGAACAACAATTAACAGAAAACTAATAAGGAGGAAAACGAGGAAAAAGAAAAGATGGAAAACCAATAACAAGAATAAACTACATCAACCAGAACGTAACAGAAGGAAACATGAATCATTTTATTATACTAAATTTAAATATCCTTTCGACCATCCTTATCCAAAATAAAAACCAGCCCTACTAACACAAACACTAATTCAGGTGTATAGTTTCCAGATTTCACAGAATTTTCAGGGTTTATAATTGAATCGTATCCACGGAATATAAGAAAGAAGATCAAAATTTTTTTGAAGGATGACTACAACCAACGAACCATACCAACCAATAACTAATAACCAATAACCAAACAATAATGACCATACAACAATTTTTTTCAATCAAAAGAAAAATAAGACAACAAATGAAAATCACCACATTACACAGATTTTTTAAATATTGAACACACCGAATGTAAAACAAGTTTTATTTTTATATAGAATCAATTCCAATTGCGGATCAAATTATTCTAACCTACGATGGGGAATATCGTTTTTATAAGAGGGGGAGTGTCACGGTATCATAATGTATTTCACCTCATATATCCCTGCATACCATTCTCACGCCATCCATATTTCACTTTTCTTATCAATCCTTTCACATGCTCAAACCTTACTCCTCAGCATATCCTAATCTTCCTTCTAAGAAAACTCTCTCTCTCTCATTGTCCTTGGTCCTATGGGCCTCATTTCACCAGCTCGTGGCCTCCCCCCACTCGCCTGGACCCCTACTTTTCCCCCACTTCACACTTCACGCTTCTACTCTCTCCTAATCCTTAATGAGTTCATCTCCAGCATCCTAAAAACCAAGACGTGCACTTTCTCTGATATGCGAACTCAACCATTCATACACTTAAGGGGACCGAGTCGGTTGAATAATGCAAATTTCTAAACGACAAGAACTTTTTCTGTCTTTTGCGTATGAATATAACCAATAGGTTATATTTACATACGTCCTTCGAGCTTTCTTCAAGCTCGTTGTGAAATCCTTAAGGTCCACTCGTGCTCTGATCATCAGAGTTTTGTGTTTTTTCAGTCTGCGTGTGATTCAGAAAAGACCGCTCGATGGATTTAACTCTAACACGTCTTATTTTCTTCGTGGTGAATCCCTATCGGGGATAAACGCGGCACATTTTTTTTGGCTCCTATTTCAAAGTGCTATCACTTCGAACCAGCAATTTCAGAAAATTGAAATCGTCCACTGGTTTGGATCAGTTCCCACCTTAAAGTTTGAACTTCAATGAAAATGTGCCGCGTTCATCCCCGGTAGGAATTCGCTACGAAGAGAATAAGACGTGTTAGAATCAAATCCATCGAGCGGTCTTTTCTGAATCACGCACAGACTGCTGAAAACACCAGGTTTCGGGGAACAGCTTGCGAAGTTGATGTCGTAGAAGGTTTTGTATGTTCGCACACTCGCAGCTGGTAAATTTTCCCTGTAAAATAGACAATATTTTATGAGAATTTTCAAGTAAAAAAACCTTTTTTCAAAGTCACTGTCGATTTTTTTATTTCAAAAATGTAGCTTATTAAAAATAAATTGCATTATCACCGTCAAATTTTTACTTTTGGAGGTCCAACAATTTTTTGACGTTAGCGCATCGAATCAAAAATGCACTTTCACCAAATTTTATGTGAACCACGAACACTTTATATTTGTTTAAAAACAATCCTGAGAATAAACAAGGTTAAAAAACACATCTTATCATCAAACGGGTGATAAAATAATAATACGGTAAATGTCAACAAAAAGTCGCCGGTGAAAATCGGTCTTTTATGTCAACTGCTATGATAGACAAGTTATACACAGTACACATTACTTCACAAGCCAAAGGCTGCATTCGTCTTGGACGCTTACATGCTCTTAGCACACACATGTTAGATATTAGATATACATCGACATATAAAATGGCGCAGGTGTGACGCCCACAGCGCTCAAAGCACGCTTACATGCTTTCAGCAAATATGTCAGATATACTAATGCAGGATGTGGCGCTCACAGCGCTTGAAGTACGCTTACATGCTTTCAGCACATATGTTATATATAGAGGTAGAGAATGTGGTGCTCACAGCGCTTACAGCACGCTTATAGGCTTTCAGCACATATGTTAGGTATAAGCTGCATTTATTTTGGACGCTTACGCGCTTTCAGCACGTATGTTAGATAAACATCGAGATAAAATGGTACGGGACGTCGCACTCGTCGCGCTCGAAGCATTCTCACACGCTTTCAGCACATATTTTAGATATACATCGACATATAATGATACAGGATGTGGCGCTTACCGTGCTCAAGGCACGCTTACACACTTTCAGCATATATGTTGGATGTACATCGACATAAAATAGTACATGATGTGGCGCTGACCGCGCTTAAAGCATGCTTACTTCCTTTCGGCACATATGTTAGATATACATCGACATAAAATGGTACAGGATGTGGCCCTCACAGTGCTCAAAGTACGCTTACACATTTTTGACACCAGATTTTTGAGAGATTTTTCAGATTTTTAAATTATGGCCCTCGAGATTTCCGAAAAATTGTTATAAGATCATAACGTACTCAAATTTGGTTTTAAAAATCTGAAAAAGATTGTGAATGCTATTTTGAATTGGAAGAATCATATAAAAAATCGTAAAAGAAACCAGCGAGGTCGAGGGTCACACTCAGGTCAACTTGGTATGGAATGCCCCGTATATATTTAGAAACGCAGTCGCGTCTCGACGCCAAGTATTTAAAAACCAAAGTGAACGTGGCCGCTACTCTAACATACTCCAGAATGCCATGAAATACCATTAATTTGAATTTCAATTCGATCGTACAGACAAACGCGTCATTGAATCAATAATCTAAAGACTTTTTACCAGTGTAATGTTATTTTTTCCTTTCTATTGTGCCTATTTTCACATTTCGCAGGATATCGTAATTTTACCATGAATTTTTCTTCATTTTTCGACAAATAGTTTCAACACCTCGCTCTCTCGCGTTGACTCTCCCCCTACCATCAGCCGCGCCGCAAGCCACCACGTGCCGCGCGCATGACAGTCGCTTACACACGGGTGTCTCTCTCTCTCCCCACCATCAGCCGCGCTGCTAGCTGCTGCGCGCATCACACGGATAAATTGAAATGTGTATCACGGAGGCAAAGTCGAGTGTGTGTGTGTGTGTGTGTGTGTGTATGTATGATAAATGTTTCTGGTGCGATGATTAGAGGTGCGTATGACGCACGCGGGAGCGGGGGGTCCGGGGGGCGACAGCCCCCCAGCAGGGTGAAGGGGCAGAGCCCCTTCTGGGGGTGGAAGGGGCGAAGCCCCCCCAGAGAAAACAAAATAAGTTTTTAAATGTAATTAAATGATCGAAATTACACGATAATTGGGCTGTTCTTTCCTGGGCTATTTTTCCTACATTTATTTTTTTTCTAATCATTATTTGGGTTGGGTATTTGGGTTCCAATCATTACATGATAAATATACATGTCATAAAGATGATTAAGGAGGTCTTCGTAAAGAAGACTTGACGAACGACGGAAAAAAATGAGCAAGCTACTTGCAAATTTCAAATTTGCATGATCTAATTTTCAATGCATTTTCATTTTTATTTTTCAAATTAAACATTTTTTTCGAATATTATTCCAAATGTACTAACATAAAGTATGTTCAAGACCATTAATTGTAAATAAGATACTGTCATTCTGAAATCATTCTTGTTTCTCATAAACAAAATTATACTTTTTTTCAGGTGAATGGAGCCTTTTTGTTGAAATTCAGTCTCTACGAAGAGGTTCTAAAGGCCTTGGACAACCTTTCTGTTGAGTTTCAGCCTCTACGTAGAGTTTCTAAAGGCTTCCGACAGCCTCTTTGTAGAGCTTCTGAAGGCCTCGGATTGCCTCTCCGTAGACTTTCTGGAGGCCTCAGACAGCCTCTTTGTGAATTTCAGCCTCTACGTAGAGTTTCAAAAGGCCTCAAACAGCCTCTCCGCAGAGTTTCTAAAGGCCCCAGACAAGCCTCTTAGTTGAATTTCAGCCTCTACGTAGAGTTTCTAAAGGCCTCAGACAGCATCTTCATAGAGTTTCTGAAGACCTCGGATAGCCTCTCCGTAGAATTTCTGAAGGCCTTGGACAGCCTCTCTGTTGAGTCAGCCTCTTTGTGAGTTTCAGCCTCTACGTAGAGTTTCAAAAGGCCTCAAACAGCCTCTCTGCAGAGTTTCTGAAGGCCCCTGTTACGTCCTGACGTAACGAAAATTATTTCTCTAATATCAAAACAATATGAGACGAATAATATTAAGAAATTTGATATTATTGCTGGTTTTGGAAAAGATCGTGAGATGAGCGCTATACGCACGAACGTCTTGTCATTCTCTCGACGCTATTACGAGATACACCCTCTTTAAAAAATGTTATTTTTGGTCCGAAGGAAAGGAGGCATGTAGGATTCCATTAAGAATTTCTTGATCATAAAACCTCATGGTGGAAGCCACTTGAAGAATCATCGACTTCGGAGCCAATCATATATGGTTATTATCAATCTTTATAAGAAAACAATAAAAGATGCCTTTGGGAAGACGAAAACTGTTCAAACGCAGTTTTCCTTTTTTACCAATAAGCATTCATGACCATCGAGAGTAAAGAGTCAAATTTGAAGAATCAGACAAGAGCTCGGAAAACACTCACTACTCCTTGGATTGGCCAAGATCAGTGGAACCAATTTCCCTACCTCCTCACCTTTTCAATAAATAATTTTTCCATTAAAAAGTATTGTCTCTCAGAAGCAAAGCAAATATAAATAAAAGGAACATTTGATTTCTCCGACTCACGTTCAGTTACGAATAGTTGATAAGAACGAGGTTTCAATTAGGTAGTTGATTAAAGGGAACAGATTTGTTCAATAAAACATCCGATAAAGAAATTGAGCATCTTAAAATGGAGTTGAACCAGACTGTAGCATGAATTTAAAATCTAACGAAGCAGTAAAGTATCGAAACAGTCAAGCGACAAACTGAGCAGGGCCACCGGATCGTAAACAACCTTTTTTTTTATATATACACATCCTAGGATGAGGATAGAAACACTCTGTATTTTTTCATGCACCTTTCTTCTAATTAGTACGCATTTAGCGTCACCCGTTCTCACTGCTCTTGACAGAAGAATCAATTTATGACAATCGAGATCGCAAGATATACTAGTCGAAAATCTAAGGAAGCAATAAAATATCAAGCAGGCACGTGACACATTCACCAGAAACCACGAGGTCATAAATTCGATGTATATTTTTTATGCGTCTAGTTCGTATGCATCGTTTTCCTTTCGCTCTCACCCACTCTTGACAGGTACGCAAGAACCAACCTCCGTCAAAATTAGGAGTATAGGAAAAGAATAAGAGTGAGGGAGCGAGAAGATGCGTCGATGCTAGTGCAAACGTTAACTCGATGCTCGTTGGCTAATGGTTCGGTCCGAGCCCCAAACAAAACACTATAGGAAAAGAATAAGAGTAAGAGAGCGAAAAGATGCATTGACGCTAGTGCAGGCGTTAACTCGATGCCCGTTGGCTTATGTTTCAGTTCGAGTCCAAACAAATCGCTATAGGAAAAGAATAAGAGTAAGAGAGCGAGAAGATGCGTCGATGCTAGTGCAAGCGTCAACTCGATGCCCGATGGCATATGAGTAATTCCTATCCAAAAGATTTTAATTTTTCTCAACAAAATAAAACACATATTTAGAAACAATATTAGTTAGCGAGACAATTGAACAAATCTGAACTTATTTTAGTTTATAAAATCAGAGAATATATTTATATAGTGTCATCAAACAAATGGACACAGAATTAGAATGATAAAAATACAATTTGAAGTTGCGTAATACGAATAATAGAATTATGAGAATTATTATTCACTATTTTCTTAACAACGGAATTTGCGTAATGCCAAGTTTCAATTTCGAACATTATTCTTTTTTTTTTAGCAAAAGCATTAGACATAGTGCGTTATTCTTATTTATTTTTCTGAGTTATAATTGCAATTTACAAGGTTAATCAATTATTGAAGAAAAACATCAAAAACGAAAAGAGAAAACTTAAGGGGGGAAACCGGTTTAGGAGGTCGAAATTTTGCTGTTTTTCATGAATTTTTTAAACCAGGTAGGAATGATCACAAATTGTTTAAACTTAGAAGATATTTTATTTATGTTTTCAAGTACAGTTTCAAATTTTTTCAAATAATTTTCGCCGGAAATAGTGGCGTTAGTGCGTGCAGTCCATGGATGATTGCCATCAAAGCATTTGGCTGGTGTACATCCCTGACGTCGCAATTTTTATCTTTAATTATCAGGATTTTTTTTTCGTTTAAAACATATTTTCTAAGAATATAAACCTAATTTTGATCAAACAAATTGGCAATTGCATGTTTTTGAGGCGTTTGAACACAATGTCATGTTTTTATACCATATTTTTTTTATCTTTCTTGCATAAAAAAATATATTTTTAATAACAATATAATCCCCGGATTCGGTTTATATTCCGTGGAATTGAATAAAGAATATCTACAACAAATTTCAGAACGATTGATCAATAACTTTTTGAGCTAGAATGTACACGAGTCGAAAAAAAGTCGTTTCGAGAAAAACGCGTTTGAAATAAAATGTAGCGAAAACGAGAAATTCAAGGCATTAATTAATTATATAAACTGCTCACCGGTTAATCAGCTATTCCAGCACCATATAGCAATCCCTCTTCATGCTCATATGCGTCATTTTGAGCTTGCATCTCCACTTGACGAGCTATACGAGCTTTTTTCGTCTCCAACGAGCTGCACCTATTCTGTCTCGTCACGCGCTGTCTATCCATGCTCTCGGCAAAATTGAAGCTTTGCGAGCAAACTACGAGATTTAATTCGTTCATCAGCATTAGAAGGGCTGAATTTCCTTAATTAAATAATGCGGTAGCCAAGAATGCTGCAACCTCGACTATTTTTAGACCAGCATGTAGGTGCTTTGGAGCCAGTCGCCAAACGGTTGAATTAAAACTTTCATTCGCATTCTGCGTATGACCGCCTAAGCATCTCGTCAGCAGATCGTCTCTCGATAAATCTTCGTATATCGAAAGAATTTTTTTTTTGTAGGTTGGGGTGTAATGGGGCAGGGTGCGGTGCAGGCTCTGTTCCGAGTGCTTTAGCTTGCTGCCACTTGCACCAGCTATCTTCTGCCTCTGGACAGTTGTCGTGTTGTGGATTGTCGTCTGTGGATATCATGTGCTGAAAAGTTGCCATTAGAGCCTTCTTCATGTCTTCGACGCTGTTTATATTTCTTCGAATCGCTAAGCCGTAATACGTGCTGAGCTTTTTCACCATATCCTCTGTCAATTTTCCTTTTTCGCCCGGTTTTTTAGTTTTCCTGATGTTTCGAATCCGAGTTCCCATCCTTTTCTGAACATGGCCTATGCATTCACTTTTGACAACTTTCAGTTCATCACCGTAGGGATTCAAATTTAGAATTGCTGTAAACGTTTTCGAATCTTCATCGTCGATATAATTGACGCATTTGACACTATGTAGTTCCTCCGATCTCAAGACCATCTCTTTCACCGATTCCACCTCCATGCTTCCCGCGGAGCCTTCATGTGTTTTCATACAACTTTTTTCGTCATGATCTTCTTTCCATGCTACATATTCTGCTGAACTTTTCGATTTATTTTTCCAGAATGTACATGATTGGCAGTAAGAGCTTCGTACAACCAGATCGATGACTTTTCCGGAGTAATATCCGATGAGGGTTGTAACGCCAAAAAGTGATTTGAATCCTCGTTTTTTCCACGTTCTATCACCAGATATTTTCAATTTCGAAATGGGTCTCTCGCGTTTCTCGTTCTCTTTCTTTTCTTCTTCAACAGCTTTCTTACAGCAGAATGCATACACGGTTCTCGCAGCGGCGTGGATGTGAGCGTAAATTCCCCTATAAGTTTCTTCGGCTATACCACTGCCGATGTCCATGTAATTACAAAATGAATTCAGCCCTTGTCTGCCAACACCTAAGAGCCGCATGACAAATACAATCCTACGATTTATCTCAAATCCAGTGTTGACTAAAGGACCTGAATTAATTTGTTTCGATCCACAGTGGCAATCGACAGCAAGCTTGAAACCAAGGCCACGTTTTTGAGATTCTTGAAATTTCACTTTCCGTTTACAATTTCCACAAATAAGAATTTCCGACAAAGCAGTGAATACTGTGAAAAATTCGATGATCCTATAACAATGTATAGGATTCACAATCACATTCTCACTAGTAGCAGCTGAAAGTTTTCTGTTGCTCGTACTTCCTCCACCTTCTTCACTGACACTCGACTTACTCCCGGTGTTTTGATTTCCATGAAAAGATCTTTTACGTGGTCTATTTCGTCGTTCGCAAAACTCACGAGAACTTTTCGGATACGATGACATTTTCAAAACACTCGGTAGGAAAGCCGGAGCTGAACTAACCAAACTCGACGCTCTGTCGAAATATCGTAAGCGTTCGAGAACGTTCTACCCATGGTCAAACAAGAATATCTGCCGAGACTCCCCTCTCTCTATTATTCCATAACACAGCGGTATTGAGGCAGGTAGCTGGAAAAGGGCCCCTGAGCGACCGCTCCGTTCTAACTACCGCGCGCTTTTTCGCAGAACCGACGGGCAGTCACTTAAGTGCTCATAGCATTCGAACTAATGCGAATTTCGCTTTGAAATTTTTACAACATATTCTTGAATAGTTATACTAACAATTCATGCAATAAAAAAGTCGATTTTTTGATCGGTCTAAACTGGTTTCCCCCCTTAAGGAAAGTCCAATATTATCATGTAACATTATTTATTTAAGGTACGATCACTCGTAATTATTATAATCTATTAGTTTATTTAGTTTACATTTATTTAATTTATCATAAGAATAGACGTTGTAAAAAATGAACGAAAATCGGAAAGAAAAATGTCATATATCGACATGTTGACAATTCGAACAGTCTCTTCTGGACCTTACAGAGCCCTCAGAAGACAATCCAAGGATATCCTTCCTGCATACTAATTTGAAGAAAAGCTAGGAAAAGGGGGTACACTTTTAATGGATCGTGGACCAATCACCGGTCCTACTCCTTTTCCATCGACCATGATTTTCGTTGATTTTCGGGTATAAAAACCCTCAAAATTCACTCCTAAACAGTCATTTTTTCCGGAATTTTCGACGATCAACGACGAAGCAACGACACCACGGCGTTCCGCCGAATTTTCTCCGAGTCGGGACTTATAATATTTCTTCGCTTCTTCTTTCGACCTGGGTCTTAGAATATTCTAAGACGGCGATAAGAGGGACTTAGAATATTATTCCAGTCTTGAGAAATTTTTCTTACTCCGACTCCGACAATTAGTCTCTGGGTTTCCCCGAGCTGATTTCGAGTGGTGTTTAAACATTTCTTTTGACGGTCTCAGACTTTGAAAAATCGGAACTCCTTCGTCGTTGAAATTTTATTCGAATTTGTAAATTTTTCTACGAGTCTTGGACTTAGAATATTTCTACGTTCTCTCTATCGACCACGGTCTTAGAGTAATCTGAGACAGCGAGAAAGAACTTAGATTTTATTCCAGTCTCAAGAAATTTCTTCCACTTCAACTTGTCGACAATTAGTTTCTGGTTTTCCGAACTGATTTCGAGTGGAGTTTAAGTAATGGTAGTAGGCCGGTCCTGACTCAAGGTCCCTACCCCGACATTTACTGACCTTTTTCAAGCGAGACTCGAGCTACTCAGCCGAGACTCGAACCACTTAGCCGAGACAAACCGCGTCGTGAGTCATGGGCGGCTTGCGGATGGTGGGTGGCGGGCGGTGGGTGGTGGGTGGAGGGTGGCAGGTGGGTGATGAGCGGCAGGGGGGGGATTCGGGATTTCTTTCGTTAGCATGTGTTGCGTGTTTGTGCGTGCATGTGCGTGTGTGCGGGGGGGGGGTGGGGTCTCGGGATTTTCGATTAGATGCCTATGATTTTTTGAAAAAAGCGTTAGATGACGGCGTCATCGATGGCGTTGACCCGCACGCGGTCTTTCTCTCTCTCTCTCTCTCTCTCTCTCTCTCTCTCTCTCTCTCTCTCTCGCACGCGCTCTCTCTCTCGCACGCGCTCTCTCTCTCGCTCTCGCTCGCTCGTGCTCTCACGCGCAGAGTGTCGAGTGTCAAATTTATGATGTATACAAATGTATACAAATATGGTCCAACTTTTTTCGTCGCGACGCATGCGGATATTATCAACACATCGCTGCATAGACGATCATCGCAATTCACAATTTAAAATATTTTAGTCGATTCGCCGCCCGTTGCAATGGTTGATCCGCTTACCGGTAAAATAAACACGAGCGTGCGAGTGTGTTACCCCACAAAAGCAGCGTGGGAATTGACACATAGTGACTTGAAATATATGTCGAAAGAGGTCATTTTAATGTTTCATTCGCGAAATATTTATTGGCTGTGGGATCGTTTACCGCAGCATCTACGAGAGGATAGAGAAATAATCTCATGTCTACCGTGCGTAAAACATTGGAATACGCTTGATATGCTGGAAACTCGCGTAGATGGTCCCACACCACCACGACGAGATTGCGTTAAATGTTGTTGGGAGGCGAAAGAGAAGGAGGAGGAAAAGGCGAAGAAAGCGAAAACTGAAGAGGTCAAAGAGGCGGAGGAGCGTTGAGTTTTTCGTCGTCCGTTGCAGAGGGAGTTCGTGGAATTTTTGTCGGCATGCACTTTGATATTTTGAGATAAACAATTGGGGTGATAAAGTGATCAGGCTGAGACGTGAATTCCATCGAGAATCATATCGGCTAATTCTCATTTTTATTAAGAAGAAATTTCAGTCAATCCTCTGCCATCATTGTGTGCGTGTGTCGCTTGTTGTTAAAATGAATTCAAGTGGCCGAGTGTATTATCCACCGAAAGATGCGCGGGAATTGACATATAGCGACTTGAAATATGCGTCAAAAGAGATGATTTTAATATTGTATCCGCGCTTGATTTACTGGCTGTGGGATCGTTTACCCGAGCATTTACTCGAAGATGAGGAAATGATGTCATATCTACCGTGCGTAAAACATTGAAATAAGTTTCATTCGGAAGAAATTAAGGCACCCTTACGACGAAATTGCGCTGGCTGTCGTCGGGAGGTGGAAGAGGAAACGGCGGAGAAGGGGGAAACTGAAGAGAGCGACAAAGGAGTGTATCCTCGAAAAGAGGTGTGGGAATTGACACATAGTGACTTAAAATATATACTAAAACAGATCATTTTAGTATTGTATCCGCAAGATATTAACTCGCTGTGGGATCGTTTACCCGAGCATCTACGCGAAGATGAGGAAATTATCTCATATCTACGGTGCGAAAAACATTGGTATACGGTTGGACCGACGGGAGATTGCATAGATGGCTCCCCACCTCCACGACGAGATTGCATTCAATGTTGTCGGGAGGTGAAAGAGGAGAAGGAGGAGGAGGAGGAAAAGACGGAGAAAGCCGAAACTAGAGAGAGTATCGAGGACAAAGAAAAGCGTTGATTTTTCGTCGCCCGTTGCGTGGGAGGGGAGATAATTTGGTGGTGAGCGAAATGTGCATGCCAAATCAAGCTTCATCATAGTCAGCGGTCAAATGTCATCTTAACGTGGTGAACTCAAGACGCGCCTAGAGTTGCTGATAAAAGAAATTGATCAAGTCAAAAAAGTCATTCGAACGCGATCTGATTGGAAATTTATCACATCATCGTTGAAGAATACTTACATCAATCGACATGGATTTCACGAAAATCAACAAAGCGGAAAAAATAGGAGAATTTCTGCCGATAAAAAAGTTGACGGAGCTAATTCAACAATCGGATTATCAAATATCTGACATCAGAGCCGCGGAAACTAAATTCGGCAAGAGAATCGTCGTGGACGTCAGCGACGAGTTTTCCGGCTTCCTTCCGGCTAGGCTCGCAAAAGCCTTTGACGACGATCGCGACGCATTGACGAAAATGATGGATGCCGCTCACAATAGTCAATTGTACATGAACTACTTTGGTGGAAAGTACAACAGCATTGAATTCAAACACATGTGAGAAAAAATTATGGATCCACCGTGTCATCCGACTTCATCCAACCATGACGGCCCGAATCATCTCATCATCACGACATCAAAGAAGCCCGCATTATTGAAAAGAAAAAAAGAAAAAAACGATGATTTTTGCGCTGTTATGGTGGAAAGTGAATTCTCGAACAATATACGTGAAAAACATAACAAGGACTTGAATGTGTAAAAAAAAAAATTTCAAGTTTTTTCAAAAAAATAATCTACATTCTTCGTTAAACTAGCTATTAAGGAAAATTGTATGTATCGATTTTTTCCAAGCTTCGAATAATAATAAAACAAAGAAGACACGATTTATCGACGAAATAAAAGTTTTTCTTTATTTAAAAAATTCCTCGTTCATACAAGGCCTCGTATACATTTAACCACTTTTTTAGCGATTTTACTTTTGCATTAGCACAATTGTACTTTGAGTCGAACGAATGCAGCGAGCAGCCCGTATTTGGTGCAATTTTCGGTAATTGTCGCAGCGATGGACAGTCCAAGGTCTCCATGTCGATAATCTTCATCGAGGGATCGATTACTTTCGACAGCCAGATTAATTTCTCCAGTCCTTTGATGTAAATTATGCGAGCACCTTCCAAGCTCGCCCGAATCTTTTTCACAGCTGCACTGTACGATATCTCGCCTGAATTCCATTTCAGTCCATGATAATTTCGTTCTAGCCACGCGTTAATCGCCTTGTACTTTGCTGGTAGAGATGTCCACGGTGTCGCGGGTTTGATGTGAAGAGTTAAGGGTTCCACGTTGCGATTGACGGCAATTATTGATATTTCCTTCAGTACAAACTCATTAATGGGTCTTTTGAAGTCCTGTAGATCTACGATAAAGTCCATCTCGGCAACGACTAACCCGCGTTCGTGCTCTAAATATGATTTGATAGTAATTTTTTCACACCACCGCTCAGCGGACTATACTCGACTATACGATAATGTGTGATCAAACAATATGCGGATGTTTGAGCAGGAAAATTAGCTCTTGCTTCAAATTCTAAGCGCACATCGACAGGTCCAGACTTGATTGAATCGTTCTGTTTCGAACAATCAATGATGACGAGAGGCGCGTAATTGAGAAATTCAGTCTTTTCGAGCCATGGTTCCGCCTCTTTGCCATAATATGCGTTCTGGAAGTTTGCGTACATTTCGTAGAGCATGGCATACTGGTTTTGTCCTATATTTAGATTCAAATTGTTTTTATGGTCCACACGTGCTTTGACGTAGCCGGAAGCATTGGATATTCATACAATTCACACGTGCGAAAACTCATGGAGATTGGCGCGTCTTTGGCAATAAACTTTAAAAGTTGTATTCGCCGTTGATCGGATATTGTCACGTATGGTATGAGCCATTCAACTTTTTGCAGCACCAGCTTATAATCTTCCGCTGGCGGTCGATTAACTGCATTATCTTCCGCATCCATTTGTATAACTGCATTATCATCGCTCTTCAAATGCGAGAGAATTAATTCGTGCTTGGCATTGACGAGAATTTTTTGATAATCTTCGGCAAAACCAAGCAGCATGCTCAGCGGTATGCATATATCGACAAAGCTCGCGGCATCAGTTATTTGTTTCATTTCATCCACGTCGAGCGAGCCCGTATTTTCAAGCATGGAAATTTTACCAGCGCCCAAGGACGCGTAACCCTTCATCAGACTCGTAAGCCCAACATTTTTATTTCGATCGATTTCTATGGCATTGAGTTCATAACGTATCTCCTCAAACAAATGGCAAATTGCATTATTTACGAGTTTAGTGGTGGTGCATGGAGCATCATTGGGTTTACTCAATTTCCCGCATATATGAAGAGAACTTTTGCTCGGTAGTAGACAGAGATCTTGATGCAGAACGGCGATACGTATTTCATCGCTGTTGTTGAACGTCGATGAGGCGTATGGCTGGTGTGCGTGAATCTCCGAGTGTACAATAGATTCGTCAAAGATAATTGGCGTATAAATATTCACTATTGCTTCCGCCATCTTGCACAACAAATGCAAAGCATACAGAAAAAGTAATGTTTTACAGTCCTTTGCCACGAACGTGAAGGCCGAGGCTCTTCAACAGTTGCACGTTTTGAGGTGTTAGTCCTCTGAATGTAGTTCGACGACTGATCGCCTTTACCCATGGTATCCTATTATTATTCACAGTTGACGTTGTTGTTCTATTAACGACTATACCCATCGTCCGGATTTGATGTGCAAACGTATGGTTATAACCTCACCACGAAAATTGACTAAATCACCGTCTTGATCTACTATTCGAAGCTGAATATGATCTATTGTCTTGCTCGTTATTGGCAGATAAATGACGTGCGAGGGAACTTCAATGATTTTATAGCCCGGTGGTGCGAGTGGAAAAAATTCGTAAATTGTGTGAACTTTTCGCTCGTTTATATATGCACCTGCTGTGATGCTACATTCGACACGCAAGGCGTTCACTTTTAGAATGGCCACTGGGAGATCAGATTTGTGGTTTTTATTGGCTTCGAGGATGCGCCGGGTGAATCCCAATAGAGATCCAATTGAATCGTCGGGTGAAAAATTTACATCGCGATTACACACAATTTCACTTCGCAGCGTATTGTTATTGGGTTTAATTGTAATGTTTATGTTCTTATTTGTCAACTCTGACTGCAAGTACGCCTCAATATCTTCAATTTCGTAGCTGCCAGTGGGTATCGTTACTATCTCATCGCCCACGTAAAATTTATCATTGCCCGCGTCTATGTTGGGAATAGAATTGAAGGTTAGCAGCTCAACGAGTCCGAGAGTATAATTTTTATGCGCGTAAAGTTCAATTGGGGGAAAATATTGCGCCTCGAGGATAGGAGATGTCCCCGATATTGTCAGGGTGAAACTATCAGCCATGCTGATCGCGCGATACTGATACTGATTACATCACGAGGCACATTTATATAGGCTATAAATGTCTTTTCGATTAAGCTGTTTGCAGAGAAATTTAAGGCATAAATGCCCGCACTCTATCGTGTCGTAATTCTGATATCGTATATAATTGTAATTAACGCTACGCACACCGAGATATCTCATGAGTTCGGATGATGGTTGAAGATCACCGAAACTGTTAAAGTATACGACTTTGCCGCCAATCTTTGTGTATGCAACCCAATGTGTGCCTGGTCCACTACACTTATCGAGATTAATAATCGCCGACTCACGTTTCCACGGCTCACCCTTGGGCCAGCCATTTCGCATGAAAACTCCACGAAAATAGGGAATTTTCATGGATTTCGCGACCTTGAGAATATCGGCGCCGGTGAGTGCTTGGCGTGGTAGCGTTATTTTACGTTTTTTGCCGCAATATGAAGACCGAGACCCTTCTTGTATGGCTTGAGATGCAAACCCCTACCCAATGCGATGGATTCCGTTGTTTTATTATGTCGCTTACTCTTGTCCAATTCACGTTTCGCGGCTTGAGCAGCATTTTCAGCTTTTGTTATACTCGCTGCACCACCCGTCAATGCTCCAGCGGCGCTGAGACCAGCAAATATTGGCACGAGGAATGGCAAGAAACCGCCAATTTTCTCCGGCACCGGAAGAATCCGCGGTGTAGGCAATTTTCGTTTACCCCCTATCCTCTTTACAGCAGAACGTGCACCCTTCAAAGCTGACGTAATTATAACCTTCGGGTCACTGCTATGACTCATTGTCTTCCTCGCAGCACCGATAATGCTTTTAAGGTTACAAATCTTCTTTTTCTTTGGCATCCCCGCACCCATTCCGAATTTTCTCCTGCCCTTCATGATAGTCGCTACAGCCCAAGCACTTGCTTTTTCCGCGATACTCGCATCTTTCGCGAAAACTCGTTTCCAAGCTCTCTTGGCCAATACTCTATCAGCCTCGCTTCTCGTCTCGAGATTTTCACGATTTTTCGGATAGGCAATATCGTGCTGTTTGCAGGCTGCGTCCAGTGGATTAATTCCCGGATCACCTCGAGCGAGACGTTTTGCCAATTTTGTGCCAGGACCGCAGTACTGATAACCGGGCAAATGCGACTCAACGGGAAGATTGTTGATGATACTGTTTACCAGACCGCTGCCACACTTTGCTTTGCCCTCTCCACGAGTATGCACGATCAAATCCATACAGGAGTAACTACCCGACTGACTAATGACATCGATAAAAAGCTTATTTATACTTACTGCCGAGTTAGTCGTGATGAAGATGGTGTCCAAGCAACAGGGATTACCTATAATGAATTTTGACGCATTGATGCGGAGCGAGAAGAAGGTGGCGAAACGTCATGGTCATTTATTGCCGAATAGCATTCGCGCGGTATTTTGCGGGCCGTCAAATTGCGGCAAAACTAATGCATTATTCAGTCTCATTACTCATCCAAATGGCGTGAGATTTAAAAATGTTTATGTATACTCAAAGTCGTTGAAGCAGCCAAAGTACAAGCTGCTCGAACGTTTGCTCAAGCCAGTGCCCGATATCGAATATTTTCCCTTCAACGAGCACGAACAAGTGATTACACCGAGTGATGCACGCCCCAATTCAATATTCATCTTTGACGATGTGGCGTGCGAAAAACAGGACAATATTCGAGCCTTTTTTGCCATGGGCCGTCATCAAAATGTCGATTGTTTTTATCTTTGTCAAACATACGCACGTATTCCCAAGCATCTAATACGTGATAATACAAATTTCGTTGTGCTATTTAAGCAGGATGAAATGAATCTCCGACATGTGTACAACGATCATGTGAATACTGACATGTCGTATGAGAAATTTAAAAATTTGTGCTCGGAATGTTGGCGTGCCGGCAAGTATGCATTTATCATGATTGACAAGAATAGTGAAATGAATGAGGGTCGATATAGGCGAGGTTTTGACAATTTTCTCAGCACATAGTGATAAATAATGTATCGTATGATGATGGCAGCACAGTATCATCGTTGACCCAGCACCGACAACATGAAAGTGCTCGAGGAAAAAGACGTTTTGCGCGAGATTGTGCGAGCGAGCGACACTATACGACGAAAGCATCGTATGATAAAGCTGGGCAGAGACAATGCTGAGCGCGCGATGCAGGATGTTTTCCAACCGATAGTGCAGCCATTGGAGAAGCTGGTGAATGTATCGCGCAAGATTCCCCATCAAGCGGGAAATTAAACGAGACAAAACTGAAAATAGCGTGAAACGTGAGGAGGAGGAGGAGAAGGAGGAGGAGGAGGAGGAGGAGGACGAGGACGAGGAGCTGGAAGAGAACAACGATGATGAACAAGAGGAGGAGGAGGTGGAAAAGGAGACTAAAGAAGAAGAAGAAGAAGAGGGGGAGGAGAATGAAAATGTAGCGAATGGAGAAAATAAGCGCAGCATGAAGGAAAAATCGGATGATTTCGATGAATCCTGCCGGTCGGCAGAGGAAGACGCAATGTCCAGCAATGCCGATGAATTAATCAATGAGTATCTTTCGTTGTTGCGCTCGAATAGAAAAACAAGCCTCGATGTCACGTATGGTGTGAGAAAACTCACCAATGACAAGCTAATGATTGGCGATTCGCCGATAGATTTTTCCTCATCCTCCGGAATTCGTGTGAAGGAGAAAAATTATGCAAAAACCGTTGGATTAGTCGAGCTATTATTCAAAAAACAGCCTGTCGATTTTACAATGGATGATTTGCGAGCGTATGAAAAAATTATCACGGAGACAAATGCTCAACGGAAATATTACAGAGCCTCGGGCGCTATACGTACGGATAATAGCACTAAATTCAAAAATTACATATCCAAGATATGTGACCGCTCCAGACACAGTGGCAAAGGTCTGCCGAAATACAAGATTGCGCGAAAAAAACCGGCAAAATTTGATTATGTTTATTGGGATGATCCTAATGAGCTTGTTGATCGTCTACGTTTACTCTTATCATCGCAGGCTGCCGGAAATTTATCGCATTCCAATGAAATAATATCGATAATCGAGGAGTTGCGTGAGGCTAAAATCATTTATTAATCCGTTGTCTGTTAATGTTCCGCACATACGCAACATGAGCGTTGACGTGTTTGGACGACAATTGAATAAGAGTGTGCTTGGAATTGGATGTGGCTCTCCTGGCAGACCGGGTATTGGATTTAAGACTACCGCCAGCGGTGATTACGATTTAGAGGGAAAACGACTGTGCAACGTTGCCAACCCCGAAGCGTCAGATGATGTCGCCACGTTAAATGCGCTGCATAAAAAATCATACAGCGACATTAAATTTCTGCGTAAAGAGATAAAAGAGAGTTATTCACTGCTAGTGCAAGGACTTGATGCTAGCATACAAAATATTGCGGAAACTCTCAATGCAAATGTGCAGACCGTACAAGATTTGGCGACTCGCACCACACATCTAGTCTCGCAACTCGATACTCGATTACACGCTCTGGAAAGGAAAAAACGAGTGAGGCGGAGAGAGAAGCAGTGGTGGGGGAACTACATAAAACCGCTCGACGAAATTATCCACGTCGCTATGTGGATATACGTGGTCTGGATGAAACCTGGCAAGCCGATTTGGTAGATATGACAGCGTACGCGAAGGAAACCTTCGGACACAAGTTCCTCGTCACCTGCATCGATATATTCTCCGAATATGCATGGGCCGTTCCGATGAAAAGGAAGAACGGCAAAGATACAACGAGAGCTATGAAATCTATTCTCAGCGAGGGGCGTGTGCCAATGAAACTTCACGTTGATCGCGGCAAAGAATTTTATAATTCAGATTTCGAATCTCTCATGCGGAAATATAATATTCATATGTACTCGACATATAGCAACTTGAAGGCATCCATTTGCGAACGATTCAATCGCACATTGAAAAATAAAATGTGGATGCAATTCAGTTTACGCGGCAAGTATAAATGGATCGATATTCTCGATAGTTTGCTCGCTGACTATAATAATTCCACGCATCACACTATTCGCATGAAACCGAAAAATGTTCATGCCGGCAATGAGAAGCAACTACTTCAGCGTGTATTAAAAAAGAATCGTGAACCATTGAGAAGGAAAAAATTCAAAATTGGCGACGAAGTGCGAATAAGCAAGTTTAAAAATGTTTTTGCAAAGGGTTATACCCCAAATTGGACGACGGAAATATTTACCATTAGCCGAGTGAACAAGACCAATCCCACGACGTATAATATTGAAGATTATCAGAACGAGCCGATCGCCGGTGGATTTTACGAACAAGAATTATTGAAAGTCAAAAATCCAGATATTTATTTGATTGAAAAAGTTCTACGAAAGCGCGGTGACGAGATTTTTGTAAAATGGTTGGGATTCGATGATACCCACAACACATGGATCAATAAAGCTGATTTGTGAAGTTAAGACTTTGGATTTTTTTTTTCTTAAGGAACGCTTTTTTCGCGTGAGGAAGGATTTAGAAATGACGATCATCGATGGTTTTTATTAATATTTCATTTTTTATTGAAAAATTACGAGGTAAATATATTTATAAACGTATCTTCTCAATTCTTTGTCTGATAAAAAAAGGCACATCGTTGAGAAATCAAATAGGTCAATACATTTCTTTTTCCGAATTCGTAGATTTATAAATATTTTTCAAAATACGTCGTATCAAATATAATTGTTAATACATACCCAGCAAACACAGTTCCGAAATAGTTACGAAAATGTTACGTAACGTGTGTTACATTGGACATAACATTTATGTCACAAACTCCGTGAATGAAGCAGAGTTTGTTCTCAAATATGTCATCCTATAAACAAGTCACAGATACGAAACATCTACGAGAAAAAATAATGAAATAAACTCATACCCAAGATGTAACATATTCAGCTCATAGATGTAACAAACTCATCACATAGCCATAACAAACTCAGATAATAGATGTAAGAAACTCAGATCATAGTTGTAACAAACTCAGCTCATTGATGTAACTCCTACGAAACGAAACGTAACCCTGGCAACGCATAATACTCGTAACAATGATGTCAATGTGATTTCGTGGTTACAGGTAATTTACGTATATACATATTTTATGAACAGATTACAAGAAATTTATGTATTTCCAACTTACATTTTAGGTTGGAGTTTTATTTTTATTTTAACATTTGAAAAGTACATTTTAATCATAATTTATAATTTTTGTAGAATACCTACAAATATGATGTATCGTCCACCATTTGAGGTACCAAATGAACAATTTTTTGGGACTAGCTAGAACCCTCAAGGTGCACCGGTGTCCTGAAAAGCCTAGTTTTGAGTTTTTATACTCTATGCTAATAAACTGCTGGCGACGTCTCATTTTCTTTGTAAACTTTTTCCCACGGGATGAGCGTGGCACATTTTGATTAAAGTCAAAATTATGACCAGGACAGTTCAAGGAAAGGAAAGTTCAAAATAGGCTAACAATTTCAAAGCAGGCCTGCAACTCTGAAATAAAGAGCAGAAAATATGTGTCATGCTCATCTCATGGGAAAATGAGTTACGAAGGAAATAAGACGTCGTAGAACAAAATTTGTCTATCAATTCTTTCAGAATCATGCGCAGAGTATAAAAACTCAAAGCTAGGTTTTCACACAGAGTGTAAAAACTCAAAACTGGGTTCTCGAACTCTGCCCATGATGCCGAAAGAATTGCTAAATAGATTTTGTTCTACGACGTCTCATTTCCTTCGTAACACTTTTTCCTATGGGATGAGCGTGGCACATTTTTATTAAAGTCAAAATTGTGACCAGGACAATGCCTGAAAAGTTCAAAATAGGCTAACAATTTCAAAGCAGGCCTGCAACTCTGAAATGAAGAGCAAAAAAAATGTGCCGTGCTCATCCCATGGGAAAATGAGTTACGAAGGAAATGAGACGTCGTAGAACAAAATCTGTCTATCAATTCTTTTTGAATCAGCCGCAGAGTGTAAAAACTCAAAGCTAGGTTTTGACACAGAGTGTAAAAACTCAAAACTGGGTTCTTACACTCTGCGCATGATTCAGAAAGAATTGCTAGATAGATTTTGTTCTACGACGTCTCATTTTCTTTGTAACACTTTTTATTATGGGATAAGCGCGGCAAATTTTGATTAATTGATGATAGGCTATCAATTGAAAATAGGCTATCAATTTCAAAACAGGCCTGCAACACAGAAAGAAAGGGCAAAGAGAAATGAAACGAACGTGCAACGCGAATAAGGTTATAAACCGAGTAAGGGAAATTCCTGGGTGTTTTTCCATCACGGCAAATACCCATATAACTTATTTTTTTCTTTTAAATAAAGGGATCACATTAAACTTACCTCTTGCAATGTATGCTGTATTATTCTGGTTTATTCTGTATTACGCTGGATTATTCGATATCACCTCCTTGTACTTTACACTCACATATTGTTTATGTTCCTTAATCGACATAACCTTAAAATAATTGAAGACATTTCTCGTAATATATGATACGTATATGTTGCGGATTTGTTACAAGAAATGACTTGTGACATTCATGTCACACATTATACATATTTGCTACGTAGCCTATACTACGAGATTATAATATCACCAATATTCTATAATTGTTACAGCAATGTTCTATAATTGTTACGGATTTGTTACAAGAAATGTCTTATAACATTTATGTCACAGTGTGACATATTAGCTACTTAGCCTATACTACGAGATTATAATATCACTAATGTTCTATAATTGTTACAGCATCGACTCGTAACAGTTTGACAAGTTTACAGTACATGTAAATATCTCGTATAAGAGTGACGAGATCTTGACGTATCAATGTTACGTATTTGTGATGTCTATAGTTTTTCGTAATTCCTACATCTTTCATTGACATCCTTACTACATATCGTCAGGACGTATTATATACATCTCGTTTACGTGCGTTATGAAAAAGTTACGAATTTGTGATGAACATTATATGACGTAGTTATTACATTTCAATGATACGTAAATGTTTCGTAAATCATCCAAGTGTGTTTGCTGGGTATTATCTTATTTTTACCATAATTCTTAAACATTATATTTACAGTTTTGTTTAAACCCTTTCAAAATGTTTTTTCGAGATTTTTTTTTTTCCCGAATTCGTAGATTTTCATATATTTTTCCAAAATCTGACGCATAAAAAATAATTCTTAAACATTATTACAATAACACTTTTTTTTTAACCATTTTCATTGTTTTCAAGTTTTTTTTTTCCACATCATTCATCCATACGTTCGATAACGTCATAACCCGATGGTGGGGTATCAATGGAATTCTGAAGCAAAATTCTTTTATTGTCATTCCAGCTGAGAGCTAATTTGGTCAGCGCAACAGTTTCGACAATATGTTTCCGACTACGAATTAAGTGTTGAGTTTTTTTTACATTTACGTGGCGGAATAGACACTCTTTATAGTCGTTAAATGTAATCGATCTTAACGTCACCGCTCGAATGCCCTTGGCTTTTTTCTTTTCCATTTCTTTTTCATTATCTGGGACTCTGAAGGCATATAATTTGGCCCGCAAACCCACAAATTCCTCCATTATTTTTCCCTTGTTCTCATTCTTCATCAGCCCCAATACTTTTTTATTAGCTAATAGTATACCGTAGGGATTGTTTGGCGCATAATCGGATGTATCGAATTTGTCCAAATCCTTCTTCATGTCGCTGTATATATCGGGAGTTGTAATATGATAAATGAGACTGTCTGTATCGGTGTAAAGTAGTTTGAGCTGATCGAAATTCTTCTTTTTTATGTAATTATAATGAAAGTCATAAATGAAAATTTTCGATATGTCGAGAATTGAAAATCCTACATATATTGGTTTGTCAAATTTTACTTTAGCTCGATTCAATTCAATGATGACCATGTCACGATCAAAAACCGTGCAGCTGTCAAATGTTGCCCTTGCGATTAAAGCCCTTGCACCAAAAGGCCCGCCCCGTTTTGTCATGAGTTTAACATCCCGATATCGCCTAACGTTTTCCATGGTCTTACCGAAAACTGCATTATTCATGAGTTTGAAAAAAATTTTCTCAAATTCATTTTTCGCGTTTTTACGCAGTTCGATGTTTATGTCGATATACTTTTTAAGCCATGCTTTTTGCCGGAATTTTAAAGTTCGATGAATTTTCGTTATACGAAGACCGAGAATTAGAGCTTGTTTTAAATTTTGAAAATGTATGACATATCTCTGTTTTAATAATAAAGTCGTCATAAGTTTCTGCTGTTTGAATCCCGGAGGTGTGTAATGTTCGGGACATAATGGAAGATCTTTGTGCTGATCGTGAATGTCTCGGGGATAATCCAAGTCAACCTCGAATATATATCCGATTTCATCGTCATCGGGAAGTGATTGAATCGTATTCGCATCAAAATTCTCAACCCACTCGAAAGAGCTATAGGGCAGTGGCTTACTCATCGCCGCACCGTATAAGTTATTTACATAAAAATACATCAAGTAGCTCTCATCTTCGTCTTGATTGAAGTCGGAATTCATGTACCGATTATTGGCCTTCGCGTACCGATTTGAGCATTGAGCCACACCAACCCGAATACCCCGCTCGATAAATAATAGCATATCAATGTCGGTGAGGAGTTGAAGTTCAATACTAGTGCACTTGAGCATGGCATCGAACGCAAGACCTGGCGCTGTGTAATAGTGCAGTGGATCCAGATTGTATGCCGTCAAGCAGTTGGATCGAAAGTTTTGAAAAATATCAGCAAGAAGCAATATATCAGTCTCGAGGTACAAGTCCGAATATTCACCCAAGGTTTTTATTTTGAATGTAGTCCAAATGTCACGTGCATGTGCATAATCCTCGTCCGTAATGTCCTCGTTGTAGAGTTTTGAGTGGAATTTATCTTTACTCGGTAATTCAGTCTCGTCGAGTCTCGTTCAATCACCGAGATAATCATAGGGGAAAACCCCCTTTCTCGCCAATAATTCCCCTTCCACTGCACTATTACAATGCTTACGCATAATCAATTTGCAATTATTTGTGAGGTAAGAGGCCAATTTTTCCAGACTACTCGGCATGAAACGGTATGAATCGATGAAACGATAGTGTATGCATGTACCTTTGACGATTTTTGTAAATGAAATATATTGTTCCTTATTCACAAGCAAGAGGTCTACCCTTCGCTCGAATGCCGTGGCCAATGCTCGAATCAAAAAATGCGAATCAGAACCCGACAGATTATGAAAGACGATGCGAACTACGTGAGATTTTGTGTAATTCAAATTACAATCCTGATGAGCTGCACCACGAAATTTCCCCGTAAAATGACAATGGTCATGAACTTTCACGCATCCTACAACAAAGGGTTTTTCACATATGTGACAAATTTTCGCTGATTGGAATTTACGAACATTCTCGGCGTTTAATTGTTCCATCAGTACGACAGTTTTTATTCGCGCATAGAGGGTGCTTGACAATTTTACCAATTCTTCCATAAACCAAATGATACAATTTTTACCACGAAAGCTCTTATATTCGGCTATTGAAGCATCAAACGAACAATTTAAATAATACCCGGTACTGTGAGGTGTGTGTTTTTGATAACTGATAGTGCGAGGAGCGCGTTTTTGATTATCCTGTTGCCCAATAATTGGCTCGAGGAGACATACAAGATCAGCATAAATAACAAATGGCACCCTCTTCTTATAACGAAAATTTATAAATTTAAAAATTGCTTGTTCTGGCCTGGGTAATATGACACGACATGTTTTATTTATATTCGCGCAGTCAACGCGATGTTTGTTGAGGGTAAATTCCTTTTTAAAGTGACACAGACACCTGTCACATAGCCACGTACGATTTTCACTATTCGATATTTGAGCGCCGAGCAGACCAGATAAATTTCTAATCCAAACGAAGTGATGTACCGGTGAGCGCAGTTGAAATTCATCATCGCCAGCGTTGTCGTCGTCGTTGTCGTCATCGTCGTCGTCCTCACATTGCACAACTAGCAAATGAATTGTCGGTGTTTGCGATTCGTTTGCACTCAAATATACCAGCACGATTACACTTTGACCCTTATCTCCTTTTTCCACGCCATAGATGTTGATGGCTAGATGATTCAATTCCTCAAATTTTCTCACATTTCCGATGCTCATGGTTCAATCGAATCCCTCCCAATTTAGCACTTCACGGAAATGCGGATAAGAACTCATTTGGTCCCTATTTCTCGCAGGTAGAGGTGAGATAGCAGCGGTCACTGACCATAAAAAACAATATGGATCATTGTTCTCAATATTCACCACTACGTGTTTGTCCTGCATAAATTTTGGCATACTTGTGTACGTTGATATACCCCCTCCCAACGGTATGTAGCGATTTACATTTACGCGCAGGTGCACAATTTCATGGAGCGTCCAACCGCATTCGTTCTCCTCAAAATCTTCAACTTTTGTCGGCAAGATACTTTTTACGTGATCATCGAGCCACTCCATGATATTTGTCGTTGGTAATATTACAGCGTTCGCGGTCTGGAACGCTTTTTCTTCCTCGATGATATCGGCACTTTTAACAATGCAAAATATGCAAATTAGCGTCACATTAACTTTCAAATTGCCATGAATTCGCAATGACTCAGTTAGTCACTCGACGATTAGTTTTGCCGCATCATCCAAGAAATCTCCAAGGTCTTTGTGCGACATATTAATCACAAGCCCTGTGGTTATCCTGGACTTAAATGCCGAGTACATATCCGCCCACTTCCCTTTAGGCACTGACACTCCCGAACCACGCTTTTTTAATTTTTCCGCGAGCGATATTAAGGAGGCAATTAATGCTTGAATGCGCAATTTTTGACCAACATTCAGATCAGACGTTTGCAAAGTTTTACGCAATGGAGCCACATTGAGATCACTAAACGCGATAAATCTCCGCATTTTGACGTTTGAAGAAGGTTTATCCTTGTGCGCGGAATATCCCTTTTTCATGGTCGCAAAAATTCTTTTACACTTTTCCGCATCCATTTTGTTATCGTAATGTTAAAGACGAAAAAAAAAATTTATGAATGAAAAAAACAGAGAAGTCAACGGAATGCGTGATCAACTCGAAATGAAAAAAAATCGAGAACGTCAATAGACCCCAACCTCTCGCCCTCACAATCTCATGGTTCAAAACATAGGGATGCATAAGATCCAGAGCGCAAATGAGAGAGAGAGGGAGAGAGAGAGAGAGAGAGAGAGAGAGAGAGAGAGAGAAAGATCGTGAGGGTGAGACGGACCATACACTTAATACTTGACGAGTGAATTCCGTCACTTCACAAAAATATATATATTTTTTGAAAATTGTGAACTGATGATCGTCTATGAAGCTATGTGTTGATAATATCCGCATGCATCGCGACGAAAGCAGTTGAACCTTGTTTGTATACATTTGTGTACATCATAAATTTGACACTCGACACTATGCGCGCGAGAGCGCAAGCGAGTAAGAGCGAGAGAGAGAGAGAGAGAGAGAGAAAGAGAGAGCGCGAGCGAGAGAGAGAGAGAGAGAGAGAGAGAGAGAGAGAGAAAGAGAACGAGCGGGCGAGAGAGAGAGAGAAAGAGAAAGAGCACGTGCCACAGTGGGGAATTTTCACAAAAACGTTGCCATAAGTCAGGGTTTTACCGGAATTTTATCAAATTTGGTATACTAATGTTTTTGAGGTCGCTGATTACGAATTGATATTAGAATTTATAAAAACAAAATGGCCGCTTCAATATGGCCGATAAAAACATAAAATTCGTAAAAAAATCAATTGTAAATATACATTTTCAACGTTTTCGGGATCGCCAATTACGAATCTGATCTCAGAATTTATAAAAACAAAATGGCAGCTTTAATATGGCTGACGAAAACATAAAACTCGTAAAAAATTCTATTGAAAATGTATTTTTCCAATGTTTTCGGGATCGCTGGCTACGAATCTGATATCAGAATTTATAAAAACGAAATGGCGGCTTTAATATGGCTGATAAAAACATAAAATTCGTAAAAAAATCGATTGTAAATGTACTTTTCTAACGTTTTTGGGATCGCCGATTACGAATCTGATATGAGAATTTATACAAACAAAATGGCGACCAATATGGCTGATAAAAACATAAAATTCATATAAAAATCAGTTGCAAATGTACTTTTTCAACGTTTTCGGGATCGCTAATTACGAATCTGATCACAGAATTTATAAAAACAAAATGGCCGATGAAATGTGGTAAACAAAATCTTCATTATTACAAATGACATAAATTACGTGATTTTGATTCCTTTTAATGATTTGCGTCCGCAATACTGGGGCTCACAAGTAATGATATTGCCTCTGGCAACAGCTGGTTCGATTTCTTTTGAGGTAGTTTCCTCATGCTTGTTATAAAGGGGTCGGATGATAGTAGCAGCCAATTCAAAATGTCCTGCATGGTATTCTCACGCAATGATTCACGCGAAAATCCGTCTCGAAATTTCTTCACATCCTTATTTCTAGCTTCTTGAGCCTCCTCTGATAATTGTCCAATAGGTAAAATAGCCGAACCGATTATCAAAGGACCATGGATCAATATTTTGTGGACAGTTGTTGGCATATAATACCATGGATATTCGCTCACGAACAGCTTCGCAGTTTCCAACGCGTATTCTTCGAAGTTATTCACGTTGATATCGTACCCACTGCAGATAACTTGTAGAATTACGTAAAAACGTTTTATAAGTTCTTCTTTTACGCCAGTTATCATAGATGTTAATTCGTAGTTTTCAAAAAAACGCCGTGCAGTATTTCCATCATTGGTGCTTCCATACCCAGGTTTTGGACGATCCACTATCAACCCCATCTCTGACTTGAAAGATTTTTGAACTACCGCCTTTCGATCATTAACCAGCTTTTTGTCATCTTCGGATCGTGCCTGCCATTTCTTCACATCGAGTTTGTAAGATAGATGTAAAATGCACTCAAAGAATCTTATCCATGCATGTAACGTAGACATTCCGAATTTCGAGTTTTCTTCATTCACCTCTTTTGTCCGGATTTTTTCGAGATTGTTGAATTCTTTTGACGTACATCCACACAAATAGCATCTCTGTGCAGAACTTGTAGATGTAGCAGTATTGCAGACTTTACCATCAATCATCGTCAACAGCATTTTATAATTGATAGTTACGTCTCTGCCATAATTACCAATTTTCAATGGTTCCAAGGATGATATTTGTTTCTCAATATACTCTATTTCACCCTTCGTAGATTCTGTATTTTCGTGCAGGAATTGCATTTTTATAGGCCGGCAAAAGCGAGAAGATAATGGTCTCGGATTTTTCCACAAAATCTTATTATCGGAGTCGATAGATTCACTGTCGAAAAATGTCAGTTGTAACGGCACAAGGGATGTCAAGAATATATTTGCGTCCGAATAACTGTCGTCTTGAAATTTCTGTTCGTATAAGCTTTGGCCGAAACTTCCGTCACACCCCCATTTACAGATTGAGTTCGCATTTACCGAGCTAGGCATATGCACTGATTCCAGAACTTTTCTCTGACTAAGAAGAATACGCTTGCATGTATGATCCAGCAAGTCTTGCAACTTAATATCAGCACAATTTTCGGTAATAGATATACTCGATCGTGGTGGGTAACATAATGCTTTGGCTTCTCTGATTGCTTCGTAACTTGGGTATAAATGACAGTTATGATCTTTCATCGAGTTTCTTATAACATTATACTGATGTCTGGTGAGTTTGGCTTCGACGATAACCGAAAGAGCTTCATCTATTGATAGCGAAGTATGTTCTGTTCTTGATGATGCATGTGGAGCTGTGGATGTGGGTGTTGTAACGTCTCTGATCATTTTCGATGACTCTAAGTCTCCGGAAGTGCGTAGGCTCATTTGCGCGGCATAGCACAACTCCTCTGAGCTATGACTGTCACGAAGTTCTTTCGTTTTTCGTCGTTTTGGTCGCTCACTTGATGCAGCAAAGTCCAAAAAAGGACGACCATGTTTGCTGGCTTGAGCCAGTTTTGAATCAGCAGAAAAGGCTACATCCATCTCTAACCAATCCTGATTCTTATCAAGAAAATTTGTCTTCTTTCTACCTGATTTTTGCCATTTTTCGCGCATTGTGAAAAATAACTTGGCCAAATTTTTCTTCGTTTCCTGGTGAATTGCAATGGCACAATTACTTTTCTTGGATAACTCTTGTACCAGATGGTCTACCTGTTCCTCGAAATTCGCGGCCAAGTGCTTCTCCATAATTGAAAAGATCTCCCTCCGTTTGAATTTGATGTGGGGAGTTCCAGAACCTACAAAGAAACAATAATATTTCGTAAATTATAAATGTCATAGGGAACTGGCGTTAATAAAACAACTTTTTTAATCGAGTTGTTCGAGATTATAACCGTGACTTAATCCGTACACAGAAGTACGTAAATATACGCAATACTTTCTTCGCCAATTACTATATTTAGAAAGAAACTTGGTAATATTTTTTCACTAATTACTAATTGTTTGGAAAAATTAGAAATATTTTCTTTCTATTGTTCTTGCTATTCTTATTATTCTTACTATTTTCTTACTATTTTTTTTAGACAAAAAACTAATATTATTTCGCCACTTGCAAATTTTCATAAAAAATCAATTGTTTTTTAACAAGTTATTAATTTTCCAAAAAATTATTAATATAATCAATAACGTTGACGAAATAATCGATACTGCCGAACACTGGTACGCACGCTCAACCAGGTATCAGAATTTTCATGAAAAATATATTACCGTTTCGAATCTATTGTTACGAGTAATAAGGCGATGGAGTCCGCACATTCATTGTAAGGCTACTCCGGGTAAACAAGCCACCTGCCCCGCGCACCGAGCCCCGCTCTCTTGACCCAAGCATGTACATGGCACGCAGAGAGCCAGCGCGTCGCGTCGCGTCGCGTCGCTTCTTCTCGGAACACGCACACGCTCACAAAAAATGCTCTAGAGCACCCGTCGCATGCTTGCGCACTCTATGAGATACGCCATTTAAAAGCTTAGATTCTAAGCTACAATTTAAAAAAAAACGAAATTGGAATTGCTTGGAATTCTGTACTAAAAGCATGCGGAAAGTCAAAATTTATTTCCGAACGAAGGCCCTTTTTGAAACTATCGTTACATTGAATAAACATGGACAACAAATTTTTTTTTTTTCAATTGTAAAATAAGCAAAAATTTCAACATACCTTGAGGAACAGTATCCATTTTTGAAAAACGAACTATCACTTCACACTTTTGAGTTATATCCTTTTAAAGTTATATTCAATGAGAGAGCGATTTTGACGCACGCAACCGTCTCCGACGAGGGTCAACTTTGAACTGAAATATCTCAAGGACTATGAGGAATAAAAATATGGGACAGCGAGCATCTTGTGCAGAATTTAGTTCTTAACCAATCCCTCGGGTCATTATACCTGGATGGGAAAATTTGTCTTTCGACTTACGGCCACGTTTTCGTGAAAATTCCCCACCGTGCGTGCGGGTCAACGTTATCGATGACGCCGTCATCTAACGCTTTCTTTAAAAAATCATGGGCAACTAATCGAAAATCCCGAGACCCCTCCCCCTCCCCCGCACACACGCACATGCACGCACATGCACGAACATACACGCACTAAATGCTAACAAAAAAAATCCCAAATCCCTCCCCCCTGCCACCCACCACCCACCGTCCACCACCCGCCGTCCGCCACCCACCGCCCGCCACCCACCGTCCGCCACCCACCATCCGCAAGCCGCCCATGACTCACGACGCGGTTTGTGTCTCGGCTAAGTGGTTCAAGTCCCGGCTAAGTGGCTCGAATCTCGCTTGAAAAAGGTCGGTAAATGTCGGGGTAGGGATCTTGAGTCAGGACTGGCCTACTACCATTACTAGTTTAGAATATTGCTTTTGAAAAGTTCTCGATTCTGGAAAATCGAACTTTGCCGTCAATTAAATTTTATTGAATTTTATTTAATTTCCTCGTGTTAAGAACTCATTTCTTCATTTTATTGAATTTCCAAATTAAAAATTAATAAGGAATTTTATTAATTCAATTTAAATTAAAGATTTTTGAGCATTCTTCAGAACTAATATTTATTTTTGATATTTGTAAATAGTGAACTACGAGTTGGTAGTCACTATATTGATTTCAATTTTTTCCCCGAATTATCAATAAATTTTGAACCTCGAGCGATGCGTTTTGAACATTCATTTGTTCCCTCTTCGAGTTCTTGAACTACAACATCGCAGGCCACGACGTGTCCAGTTCCGACCATCCGAATTACGCTGATTTCAGTTTCCTAAATTACATCAGTCAAGGTCAGAATTTCAATATTGTGGCCCCGCTTTTTACCCCCTTTCAATTTTTCTTGACAGTGTTAATTCGAAGTGTTAAAGTGTTCGCGATAAATAATTTTTAAAACAATTGAATTCACGTGAAATCCATTCCTTAATTTCCAATCCAAACCCTTTCCCCGACCTAGACTGTCCCTCCTCATAAAATAGCTCCGATCGCGTTTAAATACGAACAATATTCCGCGCCCAATCCCAAGTAATTTTCCGCAAGGTAAGACTTGAAAATAGGGCAGATGTGTTTTGAGATTGACAGCCAGGAGTAGTAAAGGTCAAGTTTCCTTTCCTGACTAGCGCGTTGTCATCATAATCAGCACATCCATTGTCAAAGGTCAATTAATAGTTCCTGAAAACTCCAATTTTTGACGTAACACCCCGGACAAGCCTCTTTGTTGAATTTCAGCCTCTACGTAGAGTTTCTAAAGACCTCGAACAGCCTATTTGTAGAGTTTCTGAAGGCCTCGGACAGCCTCTCTGTTGAGTTTCAGCCTCTACGTACAGTTTCTAAAGGCCTCAGACAGCATCCTCACAGAGTTTCTGAAGACCTCGGATAGCCTCTCCGTAGAATTTCTGAAGGCCTTGGACAGCCTCTCTAATGAGTTTCAGCCTCTACGTAGAGTTTCTAGGGGCATCCGTCAGCCTTTTTGTAGAGTTTCTGAAAGCCTATCCAAGGCGACGGATTGACTCTCCGTAGTGTTTCCGAAGGCCTCGGATAGCCTCTCCGAAGAGTTTCTGAAGGCCTTGGACAGCCTGTCTGTTGAATTTTAGCCTTTACGTAGAGTACGACGTAGAGAACTACCTTACCAATTCCACAATGCCATCACTATTTTTTAATTTCACTACTTTTCCGTTTGTAATTTTTGAATTATTCATAATGGTTCATCAGCTATTTAAAAATAATAATTTCAAACAAACTAACAAAGTTTCATTAAGAAAATCGTTTGTAAATATTTTCTGTCTTGTTCCGATAGAACTGCAAAATTCTACATCGCAGATTATCGAAAGTGTCCCGGAAATATTATTGTTTTTTTTTTTACGTTTGTTATATTTATAATATGGCGATAATTTTGTTTCTTTATGTTGAGGGTCTTAAAATTGCAGATGTTCCGAAATTTAAATCAATTTCGTTTTGCTTCAAGAACTATGGGTTAATAATATTCTTTATAGATATATTTTTGTAAAAGATATTTAAAAAAACTATATGGATAACGAGTTCTCAGACAGACAGACAGACAGACAGACAGACAGACAGACAGACAGACAGACAGGCAGACAGACAGACAGACAGACAGACAGAGAGAGAGAGAGAGAGAGAGAGAGAGGGAGAGAGAGAGAGAAGAATAATTATAGTATACATTATGCGTCTATTTGACCTTCTACACATCTATACATTTTATCACTGCTCGGGTTTTACATTCATTTTTTAGCCTCTTCGGACATTCTTATACAATTTTCCATTTCGGTATTACTCTAATTTGACGTCATCTTTTCAATAGGCACATTTGTTTTTATATACGCACTTAGTCGCCTCTTGAAGCCATTTTTTGGAGCATCTGCTTTCATGTTTTCGGGTATTTTGTTGTACATTTGGAAGCCATTATAAGTTATTGATTTTTCTGCTGTTTTAGTCCTACAATATGATACATCCAACGCATTTTTATTTCTCGTATTATGCTTATGTCTCTCGTTTACTCGTCGTATTTCTTTACTTAAATATATCGGGCATTTTTCCGTCGCCATATTATGTACCATCAAACACACTTTGTAATACATCCGTTGGTGTACACTCAGGAAACACAGGGCATCAAGCATATCGCGAATCGGAGTATATCTGTTGCACCTAAGCACCGCTCTCATTGCTCTATTCTGCACTTTCTGTAGCGTTTTCATACTATACTTATTAAAGTTTAGCATAATACTGCTACAGTTGTCAAAGTGAGGGGCTATAATGGCTTTGTGAATTGTGACTGATATAAACTTATTTATTCTGTACAGAAAGTTTACCTTTTTCGCTACTTTCTTCGCAATATAGTCCGCTTGTGCATTAAATGATAGGTTTTCATCAATAACGATTCCTAAGTATTTTGTTTCCGTTATTTTCGTTATCTGTTGTCCCTCTATTCGTATATTACCTGCATTTATATCTATCATTTTTCTAGGATCCCGTATTAACATAAAGTGTGTTTTTTTTATATTCAATTTCAACGAGTTTGTCCTCAACCATGTAGAGATATTTACGAGTTCACAATTTATCTTATCTTCTAAGTATTCTACCTCTTGGCCACTTATATATATTATTATGTCATCAGCGAACATGTTAAATTTACAATACTGCGGCTTTTTCTTGATATCATTTATATAAATTATAAAAAGTAAGGGTCCAAGTACTGAGCCTTGCGGAACTCCGTGATTAACATTTTTTTCGCTCGATAGATTCTGTTTATAGTTTACTCTTCGCTTTCTATTAGTTAAATAAGATCGAATCCACTCAAGCACAGCTCCTCCCATACCATATGCTCGAAGTTTTTGTATATGTTTATCTCTATTTACTGTTTCAAAAGCTCTTTTGAAGTCAATAAATACCACTTCAATTATTTCACTTTCATTTAGATATCCTCGCCACTCGATTAAAGTTTTTTGTAAAGCAGTTTCACATGAGAGTCCAGTTCTGAATCCTCATTGCTCTTCTATTATAATATGCTCTCCTTCCATGTAATTTTCCAATTGTTTTTTGACAATGTTTTCAATTATTTTTTCATATATCGGTAATATGTTAATGGGTCTATAGTCTTCTGCTTTCATACTATTAGGCACTTTTTGGATCGGGACAATAATGGAAGTTTTTCAGTTTTCTTGAAATATTGCTTCTTGTAAAGATTTGTTTATGAGCGTAATTAGTGGTTCTGTTGTCGTTTTCCACGCCAACTTCATAATTTCCGTAGTTATTCCCTCAACCGTCCCTTTTTTTATTTCCAGCTTTTTAACTATTTCGTCAATGTCTTTTTCTTCTACAATATTGAATTCACTGAATTTTATTGCCCTATTATTTGTTAAAATTCTTAAGTCCTCATTTATGCCGTCTATGTCGTCTACAATTTCGTCAATACTACGAATAAAAAAATTATTGAAACTTTCTGCGATATCAGCTGGATCATTATGTTTAATGCCATCAAATTCAATATCTCCATCTGGGCTTGTTGCTTTTTTGTACCAATTATTTGTTTCATTGTTTCCCACATTTTTTTCGAATTATATTTATATCTGTCAATATTGTTTTCGTAATAATGCTTTTTACTTTTTCTTATTTCTTGTACCACATTGTTTCTGCTTGACCTGTAGATATCCCAGTCTTCATCACCATTAGTTTGAACTGCTTTCTTATATGCGTCGTCCCTAATCTTACTCATATCTCTGACCGTTTCATTGATCCATGGTTTGTCTGTCCATTTAGTTTTAACCATCTTTTTTATTAATGGTGCTATTTCATCCATTGTATTGATTATTCCATTTATATATTTATCTGCATAAACGTTAGCGTTGTCATTTTTATCAAGTCCTATTTGTTCTAGTTTATTCTGAAATGTCCTAGCAAATTTGTTGTCAGTCATATGAGTAAGATTTCGCTTGTTAATTTCTTTTTCACTTATGTCATTTTCTCCTTCATGATATATGTCAATTTCTACTATTTGGTGGTCTGTAATCTTTGGCGTTAGCAGTACGTCTGCGTCAATATAAAAATTGGAAAAAGCCAGGTCGATTAAAGTTTTTGACTCTTTAGTTATTCTTGTTGGTTTTTCGACATATTGCTTTAACCCTAGATGTGATAAGCTTCGTGTTAGTCTCTTTGTGTAACCGTTATTTTTTGATACATCAATGTTAAAGTCACCCACCATAATTATATGTCCATCATCTATAATTTTATCGCTTTCTTCCGTAATTAATTCTATGAATCTTCCATCGTCGGTACTTGGCGAGTGGTATATATTACTTATGATTATATTCTCTTTATTCCAATTCACTTTGGTCGTACTTATCCATGTATTTTGTTCCACGCTCATCTTAGTCACTATTTCATATTTTACCCCGCATTTTATGTACGTTAAGACACCTCCTGTTCTACTATTGTTACTATCACATCTTATCACATTATAATTTATTATGTACAATTCATTGTCATTAATTTCTTCCACAACATGAGTTTCTGTTAAACACAAAATGTCTGGTTGATAAATATTTACAAGTTTTTCTATTTCGTCTTTATGTTTTAAAAAGCCCTGTGCATTTAAGAGCAGCATAAACGTTTTTTTATTTGGTGTCTCATAGTTCCGTCGTTGCTATTTGTACTCATATTGAGTGTTACTTCTTACTCTCTCTTTCATTCTTTTATACGTCTCACAATTCATGTCATACGCTTCATGATCCGTGGCCAGGTCGTCCAAATTATGCTTTTCTACCATTCTCATACAGTTTATACAGACTTTATATCTTTCAGTGCATTCTTTATCGCTATGATTACCTGCACACTTGCTGCAGCTGATTTTGTATCTACAGTCTTTAGCTAGATGATTAAAACCACAGCAATTAAAACACCGTAGCACACTTACATGGTCGTACGCTTTACAATTCTCCCATCCAATTCTCACTCTTCCTTCTCTCATTATTTGTTTATGAGTGCTCGGATCCATCTCTAGGATCATCATGCCTTGTCTCCCTTCAGTCTGTATACATTTTACGATCTTCATTGTGTAGTCGATTCTGTCGGTTTCAAGTTTATTTTGAACGCCAATCTTTTGAATCCATTCTTTTTCATCTTTTTCCTTTATTTTGTCTGAGATTCCTACCACTTTGATTTTTGGCATTTTTCGCTTTGGTACTTGTATGTTATATCTTTCTCCTAAGTTCTTTCGCAGCTCTTTCGTCAGAGCTTCACTGTCTTCTTTTCTTTGACAATCAAGTATGATTCTCCCTCCCGGTCCTTTTGCTATTTTATCTATACCTATTCCCAACTCGAGAATGTTCACACACTTTTTTATTTCGCCTTCCGTTTCTGTACTAGTTTGTTCTTTCGCTGGCTTGATGACCACTTTATCATTATTCCTTTTTACTTTTTGCGCGTACGTTTCTTCATTGTGTTCCTGTGTGCCCTGATTTAGCTTTTGGATGTTCTGCTCAATTTTATTTGTTTCCATGAGTACTTTTGTTATTTGTGTTTGTACTTCCTTATTGACAGTTCGTTGAATCTCAATTTCTAGCTCTTTTTTAGCCTTATTGAATTCTTCTCTAAGGATCCCTACTGCTTTGCCGACTTCGGTTTTTACAACACTTTCAATTTTCTGTTTTATTTCGTTAATATTTTCTGTCTCTGTTTTGATAATTGTTACATTTTGGAAAATTCGATCTATTTTCTGCTCCATGCTTAGTAAATCCCCGTCGTTCTCTTCTTCTTCTTTGTTACGTTCGTCTCTCTTCCGTTTAGCTGCTCTTTCTTCATTTTTATTTGGTGTGTCCTGATCATTCTTTTTAGCGGTTTGTTGATTAACATAGTGGATTTCTATTTTTCCGTCACACTTTACGAGTCTATTCTCCCTATCGTATGCTTTGTGTAATTCTGCACATGACGGATGATAAGATTTAAGACATCTTTTACACTCATGATATGTAGTCTTTATAATTTTACCACATGAGCACTTCTGCTGCGACATTGTTCATTAATTTGCTTAACTCCGTTTACCAGCAAGCCAATAAGCCAGATGAAAACATACGCAATATTCGCATATCATTCTCGCATGAGCCGTGTGTCGATGTTACACGCTATTCGACCGGTGTCGTAACGACCGAGTAAACTACATAGAAAGTAACTATGAGAAAAGATAACTGAGAGAAAATCTCATTTAATGTTTATATTATTTAATATATTATTCATTTATTTAATTATTTCTGGAATAGTCGAGAATCTTTTATTGACTTTTTGCAGTGTCCGAATTTGATAAATCACACTAGCTCCACTGCACATAATTGTTGCAATGATCAGAAATGTCGTTGCTACTTCTTTTATCACTAATTTTTTCGGTGTAACCGACGTCACGATATTTTATTTTTATAATGAATTTTCTTCTATTTTCCTTTCTTAACGTTCAATCGTTTGAAGGTCGAATACAGATCTTAAATATTGAACGGCGATGACACCCGCAATGTACACAGAAATGTGCAACGAGACCTGGATTTACGATCGTGGACGCACGTGACGGTTAAGCGACTACACTACGATCTCGATTTAAGCAAGAGCGGCGGAACTGGCAGCGCTAGACACTTGCATAAATCGAAGCTGCGCAAATGTCGCCCGTGCGTCCACGCGCGTCTCACCCAGTCGGGAGCCGTGTCTGCTCTCACACCGGCGCTCTCACACCATGTGCCACGTCGATCGATATCCGTCGCATAGTGGGGACTTTTGTTTATATCGAAGCTGCATAAATCAAGACCGTACTGTATATTAGAAATATTCAAGGTTCTTTTTCATAATATAAAAATCAATGCTCTAAATACGGTTTTATTCGAAAATCTCATAACGGTCATTACACATAATGCGTCAGTAACACATGAGCAAACTACTTGACAGTAAAATATGCTCGTGATAATACGTGATGCTCGTGGTATCATAACATAAGTAGGTATAATAATTTTCCACCTCATCTCGAGGAAATCCTGCAGCACCTCCCGGGCTTATTTTTCTTAATCCTGCACGCCATTTTTTTTGTTTGATTTGCTCATTAATAATTTAAGCATGCCAAGTTTTCAGCTTGGCTTGTGTAATTTAGTTTTTTTTTGTGATTTTATATATACAGGAAGCATGTCCATGTCCAAGTCCATGTCGAATGAACGAAAGCTACAGGATGTTTCAATTTTTTTTTTGGGTTTTTCTATTAGCTTTTATTATTTTGAAAGGGTGAAAAAAAATTGCGTTTTGATAATATGAAAAAAATTCTCACAAATTTGATTTTTCATTTGAAAATTAATGAACCATCAACCACGGCTCATAAATTTTTTTTAACTCTGATTTTCAAGTTTTTATTTTATTTTTTGTACAAAACCATCGATAACACAGTGCAAAAAAATAGAATAAATGTTGAGTGATGGTTTATAAATTTTTGTATTGTAAACCAGATTTTGTAGAATTTTTCCAGAATCATTTTCTTTGTTTTGAATTTTTTTTTCCACTTCGTTACAATTTCGTCCATAACTCAGCTATTTTCGAAAATTTCGGCTTATCGCCGTACAAATTAATGCAAAAGGGTTTAAGAAACATGAAACAGCACTGAAAAAAAAAATCGATTTTTTTACGATTTTAACTGACTCGGCCCCCTTAATAAACTTTCACTTATTACATTCAACCTTTAACATTTATAATCATTTATTTAAACCCGCTCGTCGATGATAAAGTAATGGATAATTGAATTAAATTCAATAAAAATGCTCAAAGTAATGGGAATTTGGATTAATTTTAATCAAAAGGTTCGAAGTTATAGGTAATCAAATTGAATTTAATTGAAATGCTCGAAGTAATGGGTAATTAAATTAAATTAAATGAAAATACTCGAGTCAATGGGTAATTAAATTTAGTTTCAATTCCCATTACTTCAAACATTTATAATTTGGTAATGGGTAATTACAAATTTGCTAATCCCTGCATTTGAATGCCACTCATAAAAGAAACACTAAAATTATCAACACCAAACAATATCGTGTATACTAAAATATTCATCTTTTATTTTGGCAAATCCAACAAATCTTAATTGAATATTTTGAACCCTCATTCAATGAACATGTGTCACATTTAACAAATATTTAAAATTCTCATGGGAAATTTGTTTATAACGAATTAATTTTTGTTTACAATTTCTTTATGAGATTTTCGAAGTGTCTACCCTCTTTCTCGATGCATAGCTCGAGCCGTTTAAGAAAATTTGATTGCGCCTGTCACAGCATTCATGGCGTCACCGTTCAGCATGCAGCCGTGATGCGCTCCCGTATGTTCTCCGTCGTTGGCTGCTGACAGTATACAATATCCTTTAATAATCCCCAAAGGAAAAAATCCAACAGGATCAAATCCGGTGAACAGGGTGGCCATGGAACGGGGCCTCCCAACCCGATACAACGATAGAGAATTCTTCGATTTATCCTGGCCGTGTGGATCGAAGCCCCGTCCTGATGCCACCACATTTGTTGCCGTAGTGCAAGCGGAACATCCTCTTACAACACGGGAAAAATTTCGGTCAAAAACGCGGCGTATGTTTGGCTATTCCATAAGCCGTCAAAAAAATACGGCCCTATTATGCGGTCGTTTAGAATTCTTGCCCAGACATTGATTCGCCATCTCGTCTGTATCGGCAATTCTATGTTCCAGTCCGGATTCTCTGGCGCCCATTTGCGAGTATTTTGACGGTTCATTACGCCCAGATTTGTGAATCCCGACTCATCAGAAACATATTTAAAAAAGTTTAGGTCCTGATTTCCAGCGATCCCCCAAAAACAAAAGTCCAAACGTTTTTCAAAATCTTGTTGTTTAAGTTATTAAGCCGCGTGAATCTTAAAGGGAAAGTTGCGCTCCGTAACGATTTTTCTTACGGTTGCTTGGTTCATATCTAGGTAAGAAATGATTGAAAAAGAATTTAGAGTTAATTTAGCGTTGAGAGTTAATTAGAGTTAATAATTAGATATATTTTTGAATTGTACATACATTTTTCGTGTAGATATGCTTGCGTGCGTGTTCCTGTGCGTGTGCGTGTGCTTATGTATGTTCATCGGCTGTCTGTTGGTCCAGGACAATTTAAATCTATGCTTTTGAACAATATTTAAGGCAATTGAGCTGAAATTTCTTTTACAAATAATGTACCATCCTTCACTCATTTTTAGTGCAATTATCGATGTTATTTTCGTCAAAATCGTAAAACAATTTACAAACTAATGGTATTCTGGAAATTAAAAATATGTCAGTAGGTGCTCTTAATTTCATACTTTCACGGCTAACCGGTACAAATTATTAGCACAAATATGCTAAGTTACACGGACAATTGGCATTCATTTAAAAAATAATCGCTAATAACCTGCTCATTGGAAACAAAAAAAATGTATAGTAAATGTTTGTAAACGCTTTATTTTTCTTATGTTAAAGCTATCGATCGCAAATTCATTGCACAGACATACTGGCTGCCAGAGATGGGCAAATTTGTAATTACCCATTACCAAATTACAAATGCTCGAAGTAATGGGTAATTCAATTTAATTTGATACCTCGGTACATCGAGGATTTTCATTTCATTTAATTATCCATCTCTTCGAGCAGTTCAAAATTTATTTCAATTACCAATTACTTTGAGCATTTCTATGGAATTTAATGTAATTACCCATGACTTGAAGCATTTTAATGAAATATAATTTAATTACAAATTTCTTTGGGCATTTTAATAAAATTCAATTGAATTTCCCACTACTTTAAGCATTTTAATTAAGTTTAATTCAATTAAAATGCTCAAAGTAATAAGTAAATCTGTTAAATTCAATTGAAATGCTCAAAGAATGGGTTAATTGAATAATATTCGATTAAAATTCTCAAAGTACTGGGTAATTGAATTAAATTTAATTAAAATGCTCGAAGTAATGGGTAATTCAATGAAATTTAATTAAAATGCTCGAAGTAATGGGAAATTAATTTAGATTTAATTCAAATGCTCGAAGTTATAGATTATTGGATTGAATTTTATTTAAATGAATAAAATGCAATAAAATTTGAATTGAGACGGAATTCAATTTCAACTCAATTTAATTCAACTACCAATTACTTTTAGCATTTCGATTGAATTAAATTTAATAAAAATTCTTGAAGTAATGGGTAATTAAATTAAATTCAAGGAAAATGCCCACATGAATAGTTAATTGAATTAAATTTAATCAAAAGGCTCGAAATTATACGCTATTAAATTAAATTTAATTATCCATTACTTCGAGCATTTTTATTAAATTACATTTCATCACCCATTACTTCAAGTATTGTAATTGAAATGAAATTTAATTAAAATGGTCGAAGTAATGGGTAATAAAATGAAATTGATTAAAATGCCCGAAGTGATGGGTGATCAAATTTAATTATAATGCTCAAAGTAATGGGTAGGTGAAATTAATTTAATTTAAATTTTATTCGATCTTAATTCAAATTTTTTTAGATTACCCATTTTTTGAGCATTTGAATTATATTTAATTTTATAACCCATTACTTTGAGCAATTTAATTAAATTTAACTTAATTTTCCATCACTTCAAGCATTTAAATGAAATTAAATTGTCCGCGCGCACAGTGCGATTCGTCTTTTTTATTGCGAATCAACCGGGGTTGTGAATGCCGGTTTCAAAAGCGTCAGTTTCGGCACCGTGAACTCTGCGGACTCCTGTCACCGCAACTAAGGGGGGATTTGCTTTTTTTCGCAAAATTTACCGCTTTTTCCGAATCTTCTAGTGAAGAAACTATGCAATAAATCAATTCGAAATTTAGCATATAGTTCTATTGTTATTTCATGTATGCACAAAAAAATGTTCAATTGTATCCTCTCGCAAATGCGCCTCCTGCCTCCCCCTTCGTTCACGACGCTGCGCGAAGCGCCGCAGTCACTGATGTGCATGATTACTCTCTTCTCAATGATCTGAAATACGAAAATCAAATAACATTTTACTCCATATACATTGTAACGTGGCGTTTCCACGCCACGTCACTGTGAACGGCTCCCCTTCGCTGAGCGTGGCCACGCGAGAGCCCAGCTGGCAAGGCAGGGAAAAGGGGGGAAATAGAATAGAAGCAAAGTAGGAAAGAGAGAGAAGAAAGGCGAGCGAGCGGGCGAGCCGATGGGACCGAACAAATCCCGATCGTGTCTAATTCTCGATTTGATTATTTTGCGAGGGCCACGCCGAATCGAGGCAGAGAGAGAGAGAGAGAGGGAGAGAGAGAGAGAGAGAGAGAGAGAGAGAGAGAGAGAGAGAGAGAGAGAGAGAGAGCGAATCAAGACTACACGCATCTTCGTAGGCGCTTATCCGCGCGCGTGTGGTCATCTAGGAGAGCACCACCGCAACACTCGATGAAATTGGAGACGACGGCGCCATCTGTCATCTCCGGCGAGGCGTCGGTAAATAACCCTCGCACACGGAAGAGACGTCGAAATCTTCCATCGATACTCGGCGTCAATTGCGAAAGAGAAATTTCTCCCTACCTTTCGTCATCACGAGGCTTCGCGCTGGCCGACGTACGGAGAGCCGGCACTTGTTGGCTGGGCTACGAACGCATCGGATCGCCCTTAGAATTATTAGCGTGTGAATTACTCGACCGAGCGAGAAAATCGAGACGAAGTCGTCCATTTTTGGGAAGCACTGGCTCCCAGTTATTATCGAAGGACGTGCGAGTTACGGGAAGTCGAGGTGGGTGAAGTTTTTCTGAGGTTAAAGGTAGTAACCAGGAGAATCGTTTGAGTGAGGCGTCACGGCCCTTGCTATCAATTATCGTAATTACGGTCGCGTGTGTGCCGGGGAAATTCCGAATTTTTCCCTCGGGAAGATCGCGGACCGTCACACTGTGGGTAGATTCACAGAAAAATCGGCAAAACTAGGCTGATGTGCGTACTGAAAAATGCAATGGTGATTCTTAAGTTTTTAACCTCGCTGATTTCAAATCTGGAATTAAAATTTTGAAAAAACAAAATGGCGGACCGGAAGTGACTATCTGCGTTACTAAAAAGAATCCGATTTGAGTAGGGATCGGTAAATTAGCGGTTTAAAAGTCACTGATTAAAAATCTCAAATCCAAATTTTGAAAAAACAAAATGGCAGACCGGAAGTGACTATCTGCGTTACTAAAAAGCATCCGAATTGAGTAGGGATCGGTAAATTTGCGGTTTAAAAGTCACTTATTGAAAATCTTGAATCAAAATTTCGAAAAAACAAAATGGCGGACCGGAAGTGACTATCTGCGTTACTAAAAAGAATCCGATTTGAGTAGGGGTCGGTAAATTTGCAGTTTAAAAATCACTTATTGAAAATCTCTAATCAAAATTTCGAAAAAACAAAATAGCGGACCGGAAGTGACTATCTGCATTACTAAAAAGCATCCGATTTGTGTAGGGATCGGTAAATTTGCGGTTTAAAAGTCACTTACTTAAAATCCTGAATCAAAATTTCGAAAAAAAACAAAATGGCGAACCAAAAATATATTTTTATCTTACTCATAAGCAACTTTTGCTATCAGAAATCAATATTTGTGTTTTGAAGGTTGTTTTTTATGAATTTTGAATGAGATTTGGGGAAAACAAAACGATTGTCTGGAAGTGAGGGAAAGTTTTCAAATAATTTCGGAAAATTAGTTACGAATTAAATTTTACCGAAAATAATACGTGCGTTACATAGAATAATTAATAATTAATAATAATAATAATAATATTAATTATTAATAATTATTCCTGATTTCAATATTAATCATAATCGTCAGCGTCGGAATCGCGATCGCCGTCGTCAGAGAAATTGGTGGATTCTGATTCGTCACTCGTGTATTCCATTAATTCACCTAAACCATACTTATCGCGAGAACTATCGGTACAGAGCAAAAGTTGCAATGCTTCTGGTGATAAACTTTTTGCTTTTTTCGGATACTGCTTGCCCATGCTCGATATGTACGGATCTGAAGTTAAGAGGAGTCGATTGAGAACGTCTTGCATGGTCGCTGTTCTCGAGTGTTTTCGAGCAAAACACTCGCGATATTTTTTAATATCCTTGTTACGGGCTTCCTGTGCGTCTTCTGACATTTGCCCGATAGGAAGCGGGGACCATTCAATTATCAAAGGACCGTGAATCAAAACTTTGTGAACCGTAGTTGGCATGCAGTACCAAGAATACAAAGTTACGAACATTTTGGCGGTTTCAAGACTATATTGTTTGAAAGCAGTTACATTTACGGCAAAGCCACTTGAAAGAACTTGCAATATTATGTGGAATCTTTTCATAATATTCTCGTCCAAACCCAAAATTCTTGATGAAATTTGAGTATTTTCGAAAAAACGTCGCGCAGTGTTTCCGTCGTTACTGCTACCAAACCCTTGTTTCGTTTATCAACATCAAGATGCAACTCTTTCTTGAATGCGGCTCGAATAACTCGTTTTCGCTCAGCAACTACTTTATTTTCTTCATCTTTTCGAGTTTGCCACTTGTGAACACCGATTTTATAGCCGATGTGCAAGAAGCACTCAAAAAAACGGATCCACGCATGCAACGTTGATAATCCAAGTTCGAGTCGAGTTCTGTCAACGTCTACAGTTTTCATCAGCTCTATGTCATTAAATTGCGATGATGTGAGATTGCATATATAGCAATGCATTGCGGATTTTGTATTTGTCACGGAGTTGCAAACTTTGCCGTCAATCATAGTGAAATACAGCTCGTATTTAACAGTAACTTCCTTCCCGTCAATAAATGTCGTAAAAGGGGTGAGAGACTCGATCTGATTATCAACGTGTTGCCGTTCCTGAATCGTTGACGACACAGTTTCTTTTAAAAATTGAATTCTAATAGGGCGACAATACCGTGGAGATGAGGGCCTGGGATTTTTCCAAAGGACGAATTCTTTTTTTGAGATATCCGATCCTAAAATTTGCAATGGAGCTAAAGACGTTAAAAATATACTCGCATCAGAACTCTCAGCATTCGTAAACTCTTGTTTGTATTCACTGTGCCCAGAGCTTCCATCACAACCCCATTTACAAATTAGTCTTAAATTCTTCGATTCTTCAGGGCGCAAAGAGTTAATCACGTCAGTTTGCAACTTTAGAATTCTGTCGCAAGTGTGATCAATCAAAGACTGTAATTTCACTTCGGCTAAAGTCTCAGTTACCGTTATATCTGAAGGGTAACAACGGTTTTTAGCAGCAACGACTTTTGCGTACGATGGATAAATAGCAACTTTTTTATTTCTCAAAGATCGCCTGATGTCTATGTATTGCTGTTTTGTTAGTTTTGCATTTACAAAATCTATCAGTGCTTCATCTCCAGACATCTCAACTAGCCGTGGATCTATCGACGATTCATATGCTGTTCGGTATCTCGCAGCTCTTGAGGGAGATTTTGTTGTGATGTTTTTTAAAATAGTGGCAGCATCGTTTAATCCTGCAGAACTGAGTCTCATCCTGGTGGCCAAACTTAATTCCTCCACGCAATGCTTTTCACTGACTTCTAAAGCCCTTCTTTTCTTGGTACGTTCACTCGACTCTTCGAAACTCAATTTTCGAGGTCGCCCAGATACACCTGAAGTTGATGGCTCTCCAATTGGTTTCGTACAATTCTGAAAAAAATAGCGCGAGCGTTATACTATACATCTTGACCCATAACTCGAGTTTTCGAAACATCAATAAAATTAATTACCAAAATAGTTATTGAAGTTTGCAACCATTTTTCATTTTTTTTTTAAAATGCATCGTGGCTTCTGTGCACTTCGAGCCATCTACTTTTGATATTACAAAGTAATTTTTTTAATGAATCCTTTTCATTGTTGTCAATCGTGAAAGATTCGGATGACTCAAGAGTAATTTGTTCCTCAAAAATCTGAAGTTGCTCATCCAGGCACAATTTAAATTTCTCCTTAATCATTCCAAAAATATCCTGATAAGTGCACGTGTAATCCATGGCACGTGAACCTAGAATAAAACAAGTATGATAAACATTTACTAAAAATGAATGTGTTCATGGGAAAAATTTTAATCTAATTGTAAATGATAGAATAAATTATTGTAACATTTTGAACACCCGTTACATGAATCATGACTCTTTACGAATAGATCACTGGGTAGAAAATTATTTTATATTCCACAAGGACCGGCTATTGTCCCCAGCAGGTATACGTTTACCTGCTGGGGACTATGCGCCCAGCCTGGACAAAGAAGCCAAGCGTTGCGCGACATGAGAATTCCGGTTCCCAAAGCCAGATATGCAACAATCTGCAGAATTTTTTTTATGAATTCTAATCTTAATAACATTATCAATAGGCTACAATGTTCAAAAGTCTGGGATCTCCTGGGATCACAACTATTTTTATACTTCTTTTGGAAAAATAAATTTACAAGCTTGCTTAAAATGCATACATTGAACACTCTTTTATACATACAATATTTCAAATTTCAAAAAACTATTTGACATGATAATATTCTACATACCTTCAAGATTATCTCCCATTTTACCGATTTGAAATCGGTAGCGTAGAACAAAATATATTTCACTTTGCGCGAATCGAAAATTTCAGCGTACAAAATCGCTACGTTCTTCACTCTCGAACGGTCGAGTTCAGACTGTCGTAAGTCGAGTACCGCGAAGGGTAGGGACCAGTCCTTTTACAATAGGGCGTACAAATACCTGGTCTTTGAAATGACATACATAGAAATACGAAATGAGAACACTCAATTTTTGGGTTTTGCCGATTTTTCTGTGATTCTGCCCACAGTGCGTCGGGTCGTCCGTGTGCCTCGAATAAAAGACGTAGTTCGGGCGATTAATTTGTCAAAGAAAAGTAGTTTGACTTTCAGGCGACAACCGCCATTGCTTTCGTATAGCGTAGAAAAGTTGAATATGTAGTACTGAATTCCTCGCGTATGTAGTTCGTAAATTGAGTTGTTAATGTGTGTGTGACGCGGGATACGAAAAGGCGAGGGAAATTGTCCCCGCCATCTTGCGTTCGACTTTTCTTTTTTTCTGGTTTACCACGAGCCATATCACATATATCGTTCTCGCTGGTGTAACAGTGATTGTAATTTTTTTAGGATATGTGCTCGTTCTGCCATTTCGATTCATTTTTTTATTAATCGCTAATTCATTCATTTGTCTAATATAACTATCGTATCCCCGCGATTAAAGTGTCATCCAGTTATTTCGTCACTCTTGGGGGAATTCCCCCCCCCCCCCGAACTCATCCCCTTCTGGATCTCGTGCTCATCGTAGCCGTCGAAAATTCAAGGTTCAGGAAAAGAAGCCCCTTTGGCCTTTTCGGGCGAATGAAAAAGGCCTGGCGCCCTGTTGGCGAATGATGGACCAAAAGAGGGCCTTTTGTGATTTCGCTCGTCCTCGTGACCTTCCCGGAGTCGCGAGACGTGTCACGAGTGCGTTACAGCATGTAGTATCGTACGGCGATGTTTTGAACTAAAAATATCGATTTTGCTAAAAAAAAATGACCGATTTTTTGCTATAAAAAAAACTATCCAGCCTATTGCTTTTTCGATTCATCAAACGAAAGAAGGATGTTCATTTAACATGCTGTCCAAATTTAAAGGCGATCGGTTAAATAGTTTTGTATAGGGATGTGCCGGATATCCGGTAACTATCTGGTATCCGGCTCATCCTGCCTTTTTTTTTACTATCCGGCTGGATAACCGGATAGCACTATTATCCAGCCGGATAACCGGATAGCAATAATCTCTGGTAGAATAACTATACATTATTCAATATACTATTAGGAGAGATCAAAGCGGTGGGAAAAAATTAAAAGAACCAGAACGACAGAGAATCAAAATCCTTAGTATCAAATTTTAATGAGTAGACCCTTATTAGTATACAAAGTTAACTATTTTAATATTTTGTATTATGAAGAGTAGCATTTCGGCATTTTGCGGCAACAAACGGCTTAGAAGAACAACTAGGTTACCACGTGCTGCGGGTGCAAACATTATCAGTACTGAGATATATACAGCGTGTAACGTAAATGCGTCCGAAGATTACCACGAGCTTGTAGCGGTTAATCGTCCAAGCAAAACTTAGAAAAAAAAATTGTCGTACGATAAAAATTGACCGAGTAATGAGCATTTGGAGTTAACAACAGACAATAATGGCATCGAGTGACCGTGGAGTGAGTGAGAGTGGCGAGCGTCGAGATGCTGCAGACAGTAGAAGACTTCGATGAACTTCGCCATCGTTTTGTCATTGAACGATCTGAAGCGAGGAAACGGCAGCAACTGTCAGATAGACTTAGCCTCTCGCTCTGTCGTACCGACAATTCTGGTGTGACATTTAATGCCCGTGAAAAAAATGAGAAAAATTTACGATATTATTTTCTGAGCGTTTTATTTGTCGGTGCGTGTTTAATTGGAATCGACGATAAATATCAGTATAATTTTGACCGATTGATCTTCGAGTTCAGCGGGATCCCCACGCAGGTTAAATTTCGCATCGACTGAAACGATGGTTTGCAGTGATGAGAATACTTGCTGGTTCCAGCGATGATTTTTCCTAGGCCTACACGTTTTACAACGAGGATGCCGTTATCAGGTTAGAACCGAAATAATTAAACCCTTCATCGTGAACATTTCATTCTTTATAAGAAAGAGTCATTGCGTAAAGCACATTATGAGATTAAACTGGTGATATTTATTATTTCCTTTTATAATTTTCAGCATGATGCTGTTAGTCAAATGTACTGCAGATGAAATCCACAAAGATGAAAATACTTTTCTGTTGAACCGGTTTTTTCTCCCGACATTGAAAATGGATAATATTTCTAATCTGCTCCTGATAAATCTCCATCCTCGATGACGTGGATTTTCCAGTCCATCGCTATACATATGATGAGCGCACATAATTTCGCGCATCAGTACAAACTATCGTTCGCAGTGGCCAAAACGCTAAATCGTGGAATTCTATTGTGATTTCGTCCCTCCCATAAATACAAATTTACTATATTAAATTCCACGTCAGAATATCATAATATTATTTTTTGTATAATCAAAAATTATTAAATGAACGCTTAAATTAATCAATGATTGAATAAAATATAATTATCAAATAAATTAAATGATTAAATACATGCTTAAATTATTAAATTAATTATTAAATGATTCTTCTATCATCGGCGATCTGGTGAATACAGAGGACACAGAAGTAAAGACTCATTGGCGCGGAAATGCAATCGAGCAGTTTCAGTTTCAATACTATGTCAATACAATTTAGAATGGGCGAATTTTGTAATTTCCCATTGATCTCGTTATTCCCGAATTTATTGGGATACTTGTTGATCTCGAGATTCACGAATTTCTCGACTTTTTCTTTCTTCTCCCGATTATCTAATTTCGGGGTCAAATGTTGACACGGAAGGTAAGTTTTCGTTCCTACGTAGGTATTAATTATTTTTAGCAATCTCACAGCAGCACTATAGTGTTCAGCTTGTCCATTGGCAACGTATCGGGGTTGATTTGGTATTTAAACCGATTAAAAGATGAAATTTGATTAGCATCTGTTGCTCGTTGTATCAGAGTATAAACTGTATTCAACCCATCGTGAAAAATGTTTTTTTCAATAGTTATTGCACCAACGTTATATGTCAATTTTTATCCAACACGGGTTAGAGACTGCTCACACAGTTGAAATGAAATTAACAGAAGTGCTTGATAAAGCAAGATTACTTTTCAAATATACCTCTTGCCATTCGCATCAAAGTATCAACTTCCTTAAAACCACGATCAAAACTATTTTTTCAAAACCTATCACACCAAAATTATCAGTAGTTGCTCGCTCAACTTGAGCTAAATACTGCTCAAATAATTCAAATAATAATGGCACAGCTTTTAGTTAGAGTTTGATAAAATTTGATCGGGTCGTCACGCGTCTTCCATCTCTGTATTAATTTATTCTAAACCCAAGGTGAAATGCACTTTTTTTTTAAATATTAGAGTTTTCATCTAGCTGTTGAAGGGCAAGTTCCAATATAAATAACACAGGTTTTTGTCATAGCAACTTGAGCTAAATACTGCTTAAATAATTTTAATAATAATGACACAGCTATTGGTTAGAGTTTGACAAAATTCAATCAGGCCGCCACGCGCCTTCTATCTCTGAATTAATTTATTCTAACCCAAAGTAAAATTTACTTTTTTTTAAATATTAGGGTTTTCACCTAGCAGTTGAAGATTGCTCAAAGTGGGCTCGATACCAAAGGGCAAGTTTTAATATAAATAACACAGGTTTTTCTCATAGCAATAGTGTATTTGGCTTGCGCTACTCAAAATTTCAATCAGCTCATTCACTCTGTCTAACCAAATGTGAAAATCATTCGTTTATAATTTAACGCACCATACTCATGAAGGAGTGCTTGCTTAACGTGGGCTAAATACTGCTGAGAAAAATACCATTCAAACGAAAAAGCTTTTCTTGGAAGCAAAGATAGGTTTCACTTGAGCGTCCGGCATTTACGGTGGAAATTTAGTTCTTGGAATCTCCAGCATCTGAAGTACTATCAAGACCTTAAACGGTTTGAGCTAGATATTGCTAAGAATTTTCCAAAAAAAATGACAGAGCTGTTCGCCATAAGCAAGATAAAATTGCAATTGCTTCTGTTGGTCGTTACATAAGAGTATTAACTGAATTTAACCTATCGTGAAATTTTCTTTTTACAATATTTATTGCACCAACAATATCAGACGATGCTTATCCAACACGGGTTAGAGACTGATCATACAGTTGAAATAAAGATAGCAGAAGTGCTCAACAAACAAGATTACATTTGAGATAGACTTCTTGCTATTCGCATCAAAGTATCAACTTCCTTTAACCCACGATCAAAACTATTTTTTCAAAAACTAATGAACCAAAATTATCAAGAGGTGCTCGCTTAACTTAAGCTGAATACTGCTCAAATAATCTTGAAAATAAGGACACAGCTATTGGTTAGAGTTTAATAAGATTCAATCGGGCCGTCAGACGCCTTCTAACCCTGAATTAATTTATTCTAACCCAAGGTAAAATTCACTTTCATTTAAATATTAGGTTTTCAACCTAGCAGTTGAAGATTGCTCAAAGTAGGCTCAATACCGAAGGGCAAGTTTTAATATAAATGACACAGGTTTTTGTCGTAGCAATAGGGAATTTGCCTTGCGCTACTCAAAATTTCAATCGGCTCATTCACTCTGTCTAATCCAATGAAAAAATCATTCGTTTATAATTTAACGCACCATACTCATGAGAGAGTGCTTGCTTGACGTGGGCTAAATACTGCTGAGAAAAATACCATTTGAACGAAGAAGCTCTTCTTGGAAGCAAAGATAGGTTTCACTTGAGCGTCCGGCATTTATATTGGAAATTTCGTTCTTGGAACCTCCAGCATCTGAAGTAATATCAAGACCTTGAACGGTTTGAGCTAGATATTGCTAAGAATGTAAAAAAAAATGACAGAGCTGTTCGCCTTAAGCAAGGTAAAATTGCAATTGCTTCCGTTGGTCGTTACATGGGAGTATTTACTATATTTAACCTATCGTGAAATTTTCTTTTTTCAATATTTATTGCACCAACGATATCAGACGATGCTTATCCAACACGGGTTAGAGACGGATCATACAGTTGAAATAAAGATGGCAGAAGTGCTCAACAAACAAGATTACATTTGAGATGGACCTCTTGCTATTCACATCAAAGTATCAACTTCCTTTAACCCACGATAAGAACTATTTTTTCAAAAACTAATGAACCAAAATTATCAGTAGGTGCTCGCTTAACTTGAGCTAAATACTGCTCAAATAATCTTGATAATAATGACACAGCTATTGGTTAGAGTTTAATAAAAATCAATCGGGCCGTCAGGCGCCTTCTAACCCTGAATTAATCTATTCTTACCCAAGGTAAAATTCACTTTTATTTAAATATTAGGTTTTCAACCTAGCAGTTGAAGATTGCTCAAAGTGGGCTCAATACCGAAGGGCAAGTTTTATCATAAATGACACAGGTTTTTGTCGTAGCAATAGGAAATTTGGCTTGCGCTACTCAAAATTTCAATCGGCTCATTCACTCTGTCTAACCCAATGAAAAAATCATTCGTTTATAATGTAACGCACCATACGCACCATACGAGAGAGTGCTTGCTTGACGTGGGCTAAATACTGCTGAGAAAAATACCATTTAAACGAAGAAGCTTTTCTTGGAAGCAAAGATAAGTTTCACTTGAGCGTCCGGCATTTACGGTGGAAATTTCGTTCTTGGAACCTCCAGCATCTGAAGTACTATCAAGGCCTTAAACGGTTTGAGCTAGATATTGCTAAGAATTTTCAAAAAAAATGACAGAGCTGTTCGCCATAAGCAAGATAAAATTGCAATTGCTTCTGTTGGTCGTTACATGAGAGTATTAACTGTATTTACCCTAACGTGAAATTTTCTTTTCACAATATTTATTGCACCAACAATATCAGACGATGCTTATCCAACACGGGTTAGAGACTGATCATACAGTTGAAATAAAGATAGCAGAAGTGCTCAACAAACAAGATTACATTTGAGATTGACCTCTTGCTATTCGCGTCAAAGTATCAACTTCCTTTAACCCACGATCAAAACTATTTTTTCAAAAACTAATGAACCAAAATTATCAGTAGGTGCTCGCTTAACTTGAGCTAAATACTGCTCAAATAATCTTGATAATAATGACACAGCTATTGGTTAGAGTTTAATAAAATTCAATCGGGCCGTCAGGCGCCTCCTAACCCTGAATTAATCTATTCTAACCCAACGTGAAATTCACTTTTATTTAAATATTAGGTTTTCAACCTAGCAGTTGAAGATTGCTCAAAGTGGGCTCAATACCGAAGGACAAGTTTTAATATAAATGACACAGGTTTTTGTCGTAGCAATAGGAAATTTGGCTTGCGCTACTCAAAATTTCAATCGGCTCATTCACTCTGTCTAACCCAATGAAAAAATCATTCGTTTATAAAGTAACGCACCATACTCATGAGAGAGTGCTTGCTTGACGTGGGCTAAATACTGCTGAGAAAAGTACCATTTAAACGAAGAAGCTTTTCTTGGAAGCAAAGATAGGTTTCACTTGAGCGTCCGGCATTTACGGTGGAAATTTCGTTCTTGGAACCTCCAGCATCTGAAGTACTATCAAGGCCTTAAACGGTTTGAGCTAGATATTGCTAAGAATTTTCCAAAAAAATGACAGAGCTGTTCGCCATAAGCAAGATAAAATTGCAATTGCTTCTGTTGGTCGTCACATAAGAGTATTAACTGTATTTAACATATCATGAAATTTTCTTTTTTCAATATTCAATTCACCAACGATATCAGACGATGCTTATCCAACACGGGTTGGAGACTGATCATACAGTTGAAATAAAGATAGCAAAAGTGCTCAACAAAGCAAGATTACATTTGAGATGGACCTGTTGCTATTCGCGTCAAAGTATCAACTTCCTTTAACCCACGATCAAAACTATTTTTTCAAAAACTCATGAACCAAAATTATCAGTAGGTGCTCGCTTAACTTGAGCTAAATACTGCTCAAATAATTTTCATATTAATGACACAGCTATTGGTTAGAGTTTAATAAAATTCAATCGGGCCGTCAGGCGCCTTCTAACCCTGAATTAATTTATTCTAACCCAAGGTAAAATTCACTTTTATTTTAATATTAGGGCTTTCACACAGCAGTTGAAGATTGCTCAAAGTCGGCTCAATACCGAAGGGCAAGTTTTAATATAAATGACACAGGTTCTTGTCGTAGCAATACGGAATTTGGCTTGCGCTACTCAAAATTTCAATCGGCTCATTCACTCTGTCTAACCCAATGAAAAAATCATTCGTTTATAATTTAACGCACCATACTCATGAGAGAGTGCTTGCTTGACGTGGGCTAAATACTGCTGAGAACAATACCATTTAAACGAAGAAGCTCTTCTTGGAAGCAAAGATAGGTTTCACTTGAGCGTCCGGCATTTACGGTGGAAATTTCGTTCTTGGAATCTCCAGCATCTGAAGTACTATCAAGACCGTGAACGGTTTGAGCTAGATATTGCTAAAAATTAAAAAAAAAAAATGACAGAGTCGTTCGCCATAAGCAAGATAAAATTGCAATTGCTTTTGTCGGTCGTAACATGACAGTATTAACACGGGTTAGAGACTGATCATATAGTTGAAATAAAGATAGCAGAAGTGCTTAACAAACAAGATTACATTTGAGATGGACCTGTCGCTATTCGCATCAAAGTATCAACTTCCTTTAACCCACGATCAAAACTATTTTTTCAAAATCTATCAAACCAAAATTATCAGTAGGTGCTCGCCTAACTTGAGCTAAATACTGCTGAAATAATTTTAATAATAATGACACAGCTATTGGTTAGAGTTTGATAAAATTCAATCGGGCCGTCACGTGCCTTCTATCTCTGAATTAATTTATTCTAACCCAAGGTGAAATTCACTTTTTTTTGAATATAAGGGTTTTCATCTAGCAGTTGAAGATTGCTCAAAGTGGGCTCAATACTGAAGGGCAAGTTTAAATATAAATGACACAGGTTTTTGTCATAGCAATAGGGCTTGCGCTACTTAAAATTTCAATCATCTCATTCACTCTGTCTGATCCAATTGGAAAATTATTCGTTCATAATTTGACGCATCATACTCATTATAGGGTGCTCGCTTAACGTCGGCTGAATATTGCTTAGAAAAAGATCATTCAAACAAAAAAGCTTTTAATGAAAGCAATGATAGGTTCAACTTGAGCGTCTGGTATTTACGGTTAAAATTTAGTCCTTGGAACCTCAAGCATCTGGAGTACCAGCAAGACCTTTTACGGTATGACTAGATATTGCTAACCCACACGGAACTGAGTGTCCATTGGACGTCCATCTATCATCCATAGATCCTTAACACGTCTACATCCACGACGGACGTAATGCGGACATCCATTGAACATCCATGGTATACTTTTGATTGGACAAAACGCAATGGATCACACAGGATGTATATTGTATGTCCACGACACGTACTATTTCTTGAGCTACAAATATACACAACACGGTTATCCATGGTATGTCCATAGGTAGACATTAAATAGCTTTTAATTCAGGATAGTAATTGAACATCCACTGGACGTTCCAGGTTCGTAAACGAAAATCACATTCGGAGGACGTCAATTGAACGTCTATCGGATGTTCCATGTAGGATTTCATGAAGACGTGAACCTGGAACGTCCAATAGATGTCCAATTACGATACTGAATTAAGAGCTATTGAATGTCTACCTATGGACATACCATAGATGGCCGTGTTGTGTATATTTGTAGCTTAAGAAATAGTACGTGTGTGAACATACAATATACATCCTGTGTGATCTATCGCGTGTTGTCCAATCAAAAGCATTCGTCCTTTAGATGTACATTTAAGTATTTCGAGCAGCTGTGATATGGGTACGCCGATTGACCGTCGTATGTACGTACAAATTACGTCTATCGAAGGATAACCCGGAAGTTTATTCGACGTCCACGACACATATTTTTGGAGCTATAAATATATTCCGCGCGTAACTTAACAGCCAGGGGACGTCCAATAATCATTTAAGTTGGATGAAAATTTCATTCCGGGGAAGTCCATGGGACATTCCTCAAACCACTATCGGAGATGCGAAACGGCAGCGATTCTATGTGCTGAAAAAGTTTCGTATACGTACCCTTAGATATTTTTTAGAGGTACCTATAGACCACATAAAGTGACATTTAATGTACGTATTTAAGACGAATGCCAATAGTGCAAAAGATATCTAATGATCATCTATTATACGGCCCTTAATTTAAACGCTATTGATTACACATTATCCATTAATTATAAATTTCATTACGATTATACATTATTCAAGGTTTGTGAGACAAAGATATATAAGTATATCAGCAAACTACATCGTATAAGGTTTTTACATGCATAAGTTTCTCATAAGTCAAGTTAGTGTAGGTAGGTAGGTAGGTAAGAGATTAGAAAAGTTAAGCAGCACCCCTTGAATCCAATACTTGGATGGGTGACCGCAGTGTGAAAAATCGAAAACTATTTTTTTTTCTTTTTTTCTGTAAAATATGGATATCTCGTAGGCCCCGAATATTATATAATCAGTAACAAAGTTTATAATTAATTAATAATGTGTAGTTAATAACGATTAAATTATTTAAATAAAGGGACGTATAATGGATGATCATTGGACATCTTCCGGATCACTGGTTTATTCGTCTTAAATACGTAAATCAGACGTCATTTTTTGGGGTCTAGTCCGTCTAAAAACCGTCTCAAGGTACGTATAAGGGATGTTCCCAGTACATAGAACAGGTGCCGTTTCGCACTTTTTTTAGCAGTGATAGGGATACTCATAGACGTCCCTGGGATGGAGCATTCATCCACCATGTATGGATATTGGACGTCCCATGGCCCTAATGTTCCGTGTGGGAAGAAATTTCAAATAAAAATGACAGTGCTGTTCGTCATATGCAAGATAAAATTGCAATTGCTTTTGTTGGTCGTTACATGAGAGTATTCACTGTATTTAAACTATCGTGAAATTTTTTTTTTCAATATTTATTGCACGGATATTTTTAATCGTAGAAACCGAGTTTCTGCCGGGGGTTTGGGTTTCTTAAGACGATGGGGGAATTTTTCCATTAAGGAAATTTTCTTTAGTCTCTTTCTACGCAGGAACCGAGTTTTTTCCGGGGGTTTGGGTTTTTTTTCCTTTAAAAAAAACTTATCCAACAAACGTTTTAATTAATCAAACAAACACCTACAAACGACAAAAAACGTTTAGAAGAAGAAAAAATTCGAAAAGTTGAAATTGCCAGGCCAAGTTTACACAGTTCGCGACTTCACATATCGTAAATCTTGGGAGAGTTTGACAGGCGGGGTTATATCGGAGGTTCATCATTAAAAGGTCAGAGAGGGCTGAATAAAACGGCATTTGTCTACAGAATATCGTCAAGATATGAGCCGATTTATCCTCGCAATAAAAAGGACGAACATTTTATTTTTGTTTAATTTTTCAACGTGAAAATGCTTTATGGCACTTTCGAGCGTGATCCGTGAAGAATTTTACCATCGATTACCATCAATTTTACCAATTTTACCAATAGCATATCCGTGTTGCTCAGGAAGTTTCCGATTGGAAACACACGCTTCGAACCTCTGAATGCAAAATTTTTTACCTTTTGCTGAGGTAACGGATCAGTGAAAGTGGATAGGCAAATGGATGGCACCGAAAAATCATTTTTTGTTACTATTGGTTTCTTATCACATCTTAGGGGTAATATCGATAAAAAATTAACCGCTGATCACGAAAATGTAATTACAAAAGTGATATTCTCTCGAGAAATAGACGAAAAGATCTTTCTTATGCATTTTATGTTTTTTAGGCTCATCATAAGAAAATGAAAGGTCGGAGGGGGCGAAACAAAACCGCATTGTCTCCAGTATATCGCCAAGATACAGGTCGAAAAGTACCCGCAACGACATCGACGAGATTTTTCTTTTTTCCGCAATTTTCCAATATTTCAAGCTTCCCGAAATCGTTTATGGAACTTTTGATCGTGATCCCTGAGAAATTTTACGATCGCAAATAGCATATTCGTGTTGCCCAGGAAAGTTCGATTCGAAACACACGTGTTGAACCGCTGAATGCAAACAAAATTGACCTTTTACCGAGGTCACGCATCAGTAGAAGTGGATAGGCAAATGGATGGCGCTGAAAAATCATTTTTCATTTTTCGTGGTTTCTAATCACATCTTAGGGGCTACATTGATGGGCAATCGACCACTGATTACGAATATGCGTCAAAAATAATAAAATTCCTACGTGCTCGGAAAAATGCCTGAATTGACTGGTTGGGAAATTGGGCGAAAAAGGTGGAAGGTTGAAGGGAACGAAGTGGCCGGAAGTTCGTTGCGGGCGATGAAAAAACTCACTCGCGTACACACAATATTTCGCTGTTTATTGACAGAAATGGGTTAAGCTCAAAAATAATATGATCAAATGTTCCAAAATGTTCAATAGTCTCGCCTCGGCGATGAATACGCACGATCGAAGTGATGCCGGTAAATGGCGGTCGTCACGGTAGACGCCACGTGTCGCGTTAATAATCTTTTCCTGTTAAGGTTTGAAGAGCACCGCACCGAGTTGAACCGAATATTAACATTGAAGTTTCCGCGCGAAGCCAAACCGTTTTCGCTCTTGGCCGGTCGTAAATCGTCCAAGAGCTTGTGAAAAGGAACGAATGAACCCGAGAAAATGAAAGATGGCCGAAAATCGATGATAATCGAAGGGCTTGCCAAGACGAAGTCTTTTTGAAGAAGTCCACTGAAGTTATGGTTGAAGAATTCCGGTGAAGTTATGCACGAGGAGACGACGAGATCGAAGAGGAATCGGGCGTACATCGATCACTCTTCTTTCCCACGGTAGAAGTCCGCGAAGATGAAGGAGAGAATGTCGTGAATCGACCTGTATCGAAAAGATTCCAGAAGCCCACTGATGAGAAGCGTTCGTTTTCGCGAGCGAGAGTTGCGATGGGGAGGGGAGAGAGTTGCGAGAGCCACGAGTAATGCAGAGTCCAGCAAGAGCTTGACCGTTCACTGAGGGTCTCTCGCGGGATATCCGACAACTACGCACTTTTCTAAACACTACGAGAAATAGATGAAAACACTGTTCTTACCCATTTGCACATTCACATAAGAAAATGGGAGGTCGGATAGAGCAAAATAAAACGGCATTGTCTTCAGTATATCGTCAAGATACAAGCCGAATTATGTCCGCAACGAAAACGAAGAGAATTTTATTTCTTTCAACTTTACCAATTTTCAAGCTTCTTAAAGCTATGACAAGTTTTAGGTTGAAGCGCTGCAGCGCTACAAGAAAACTGCTCGTGCGCTTCAGCGCGCGTGATGCACCCTAGTCCTCCCTTGAAAAGTTCTTTGCTATAAAATAGCGTATAAAATAATCAAACACATTGTCACCGTTTTATTCGTGCTCTGATTGATCGGTTGCGCGACAGCCCAAGTGATCGGGCGCGACTTCATACCTCGCGTCTGTGCTACTTCAGCCATACGTAAGCGGTAAAATCGTGATTTTTCGAGAAATTCGTAATTATGAACATCTCAAGGGCTACGTCGATAGGAAATCGACCACTGATAACGAAACTTAGATTTAAAAAATCATATACCCTCGAGAAATAGACGAAAAGAGCTTTTTTTATGCTTTTTGAACTCAGGCTAAGAAAATGAAAGGTCGGAAGAGGCGAAACAAAAGTGCATTGTCTTTAGTATATCGTCCAGATATAATTCGATTTATGCCCAGATTGAAAATGAAGAAAAAAAAATTCCAAAATTTTGACGACCTAACCCTTTTGATTAACTGGCCATACATGAGCGGTAAAATCATGATTGTTGAAGAAATTCGTAATTATAAAAATGTAAAGGGCTATGTCGATAGAAAATCAACCACTGATCACGAAAATTCAATTAAAAAAATAATATTCCCTCGAGAAATTCAATCAAAAAAATGAAATTCTTACAAGAAATAGGTGAAAACACAGTTTTTATCGGTTTTTATGCATTTTGAGGCTCAAGATGAGAAAATGAGAAGTCAGAGAGAGACAAAATGAAATGGCATTGTGTTCAGTATATCGTCAAGATACACGCCGAATTATGCCCGCAACGAAATCAACGAGAATTTTTTTTTCGATTGTTCATGGTTCTCGAAATGGGGTGACCAGATATTGGTCCGTGGAGCGACTATTGGTCCGTGCGACGTTATATCCGTCGATAATTGATCCGTCGATAATTGATCCGTGCGACGTTATATCCGTCGATAATTGACCCGTGGATAACTGGATTCGTGGATCCATGGATCGTAATCGATTATAAATGGTATCGATTAATTGTTTCCACTCAACACTCGAAAATAATATTCGTACAGTATATGGCTTTCATTACTTGCGTCGATTGATCTATGCATTTGTCATTTCATCGTGCGCCCAAACGGGGTTAAGTGTGTTTCGTCCAGCTTTATCATAATATAATTGTAATATAATTGTCAGCGTAACTGTAACCGTAATATAATGTCGTTGAAATTTATAAAATCGCAGCGCGGTGCAAGCATGCTCGTGCTCGATGGATATATGTATTCGAAAAAAAGTGTAAATTCGTCATCTGTGACCTGGCGGTGTGCCGAATACAGGAAGCGATCGTGCAGCGTGTGAATCCACACATCGAGCGAACAACGGACAGGTATTGTCTAATTATGCGTGCGGTTATATTTTATTACAGACTGTATATTTTACTGTCGTAATATTAATGCAATGTAGGTACTGTAATCGATGTATCCGGGGAGCACAATCATGCGGCTGATATTCTTGGCGTCGAGGCAAAAAAAATTCGAGAGAAATTGCGTAAGAAGGCGGCAAAAAGTACTGAGAGCAATAGCGTCGCCATTGCTAGCGTTTTGAGTCACGTTTCATCTCCTGTGTGCGTGCAGCTGCCTAGTGTAAAATCATTGACGCGCGTTGTTCAGCATCATAAGAAAAAAAATCGAGGATGTCGTTGTTAACCCTGCCTTATTAAGTGATTTGGTTATTCCTGAGAAATACACGCTGACTGCCGATGAGAAGCCATTTCTCCTTCATGATAGCGGTGATGATGAAGGCCGTTTTCTCATATGTGCGACGCAGGATAATCTCGATGTGTTGGCGGAATGCGATGTGTGGTGCTGCGATGGTACACTTAATTCTGTACCGTTGATTTTCACGCAGATGTATACGATTCATGGCTTATATTATGGTAAAATATTGCCTCTCGTTTACGTTTTGGCTCCAAGTAAATCCGCAGCGCTGTATTCTTCGGTTTTATTTGTGCTCGTTCGACATAAGCCTGAATTAAACCCTCAACGTGTTGTTGTTGATTTTGAACGTGCGTTTATAAGTGCATTTGCGGATGCATTCCCGGAATGCACCGTTTCCGGTTGCTTATTTCACTTTAGTCAGTGCGTGTGGCGTCATGTGCAAGTATGCGGTTCGCAGCAGAATTACAACACTAATGTTAATTTCGCCATTAATATAAAAATGCTTATGGCATTGGCATGTGTACCCGTCGGTGATGTTATTGTCGCGTACGAAGAACTCCTTTTGTCGCCGTTTTTTTGTAATAATATCGACGAATTAAATGGTTTGATTTTATATTTCGAGCGCACATGGATTGGTGAGCGCAAGCGCATTGGAAACGGTCGTAAAAATCCATTGTATAATTTAAATGTGTGGAATTGTCATGCTGCTATTGTCGATGGTGAAATGCGCACCAACAATGGCGTCGAGGGCTGGCACCATGCCTTCAATACCAAAGTTCGTGTTTCTCATGCGATATTTAGTTCGTTCGTCTAAATGATTCAAAGTGAGCAAGTCATTACTGACACTAATATTGTTCACATGAATACCGGTTTGACCGTTGACCGCAAAAAGCGTCAAACATACGTCGACAAGGACGAGCACATTAAATTTATTGTGGACAATTATGACAGTAACCAGAAATTGAAGTTTTTGAAGCATATTGCGTCCGTATTGTCCTTGAAATAATTTGAATAATGTTGTTTGTATATGGGCAATGATTTGTGTGTCATTATTTGAGCCAAAGAACAAATTTCGTCTTCTTTGTTTGTAATCGAAATCAGGTTCAAGATAGGTGGCCACTGACTGTGGGAATGATTAAAATGAAGAGAATGTAACGTGTATGTTATTTAAAATTTATATGTGCCCGCGTTCATTGTAAGGGTTTCATTAAGTTCTTACGTTGAATATTTCATTTCGAATAAATTGATGAATATATTCAAGTTCATATTTTTAGCGTATTTATTGTGGGTCAATTATCGTCGGTTGAAATGTTGTGAGGATAAAATGTCGTCGGACCAAATGTCGCGGATCAAACGTCATGGACCAAACGTCGTTGGTCCAAATATCAGGTAACATCGAAATGGTGTTTGGCACTTTTGAGCACAATCCGTCAATACTTTTTGCATCGGGAATAGCATATTCGTGTTGCCTAGGAAATTTTCAAAAATCCTGGTTTTGAACCTTTCAACAACGAAAAGATCTTGAAGTAATTTTGAAGGTCATCTTCAAGATCAAAATTATGATCACCATTGAATTCCTCATTAAAAGTTTCTGTAAAAATGACCTTGACCTTGTTGAAAAATTTCTTACCTAAGAAAATATTCAGCCGTTGAAGTACTTTTGTCATATGACTGCTACTTTCGCCTCTCGCAGCACTGAATAATGAAACGCCAATTAAGTGAAAGAAATTTAAAAATAACACATGAAATTTATTATTTATTTTACATTTTTATGGCTCGTTCGAAAAATTCCTTGGGGTGCTCCCAATAATCGATCACCCATTTTTCTCCTATAAAAAATTCAACCAAACGAGGGAGAAATGGCGAGTAATCAGAGCGATGGAGGACCAAGTCGAAACCATCGACGTTTCGTTCACCACGTCGAAGCATTCTCTGAAACGAAGAGATTCTTATAAATAATTTTATAATTTTACACAGACGTATGCACGCATGTATGCATACACGCACGCACGCACGCTTGCACGCACACGCGCTCTCAGTGTTGGGCACCACTAAATATTTAGTGTGACAAATTACTTCCCAAATTACAAATTAAGGTTCTAATTTGTAATTAAAAAATTTTCTATTACAAATCACACATGTTCTTGGGAATCACAAATTTTCTAATTACAAATTACAGCAGTAATTAGTTATTGAGAAAATTCTAATTACAAATGTAATTAGTAATTCAAATATTCAAAATTACAAAATACGAGTCTAATTAGTGAGTATAATTTTTCTAATTATACATTACAAACGTAATTAGTAATTGAAAAATCGGTAATTACAAATTATAAATGTAATTTGGTTCAAATTTTATTAAAAAATGTAATAAGTAGAAAATTTGTTTACACTTTGGAAGAAAAAATTGTGAATTGGACTAGATTGGAAGTCAAATACGTTCAAACGAATATTTAGTCGATACAATTCAACATTTTGTTGCCTGAATAATATTTTGGTTAACCCAAGCGCAGAATTATTTAAGAAACTAATCTCGAATAATTCTGCACTTCGGTTGACCAAAATATTATTCAGGCAAAAAAAATGTTGGATGGTACCAACTAAATATTCGTTAAAACGTATTTGACTTCCAATTTAGTTCATTCCACAATTTTATTTCCTCAGTGTAGACAAATTTTCGACCAATTACATTTTTCAATGTAATTACAGACAAATTTTGCTCGAATTACATGTAGTTAGAATCAAATTTTCGACTAATTACATGTAATTGGAGTGAAAGGTGACTCGAATCACATTGAAAAATCTAATGAGTAGGCAATTTAATTCAAATTACATGTAATTAGAATGAAATTTTCTTCTAATTACATTGAAAAATGTAGTACGACAAATTACAGCAGTAATTAGTAATTAAAATATTTCTAATTACAAATTACAAGTTCAATTAGTAATTTGAAAATTTCTAATTATGCATTAAAAACGTAATTGGTAATTGAAAAATTTGCAATGACAAATTATAAATTTAATTAGGTTCAAATTTAATTGAGAAATGTAATGAGTCGAAAATTTGTTTACTCTGGGGAAAAAAAATCGTTAAATGAACTAAATTGGAAGTCAAATACGTTTAAACGAATATTTAGTCGGTATAATTCAACATTTCTTTGCCTGAATAATGTTTTGGTAAACCCAAGCGCAGAATTATTTGAGAAACTAATCTTGAATAATTCTGCACAAATCGATCCCGTGTATTGACGAGAGAGTTGCCGCGCAAGCGCTCTCTCTCTCTCGTGAATTCTGTGCCCAGAACGTGGCGCCGCCGTCGGCAGCCCGCGGTGTCCGAAAAACGAAGCTCCGTGCATTGAAGCGTGCGTGCATGCAAACTCGCCAGAACACAAACTCGCCAAAAACATGCTCATTCCAGAACAGAAACTTTCAATAACTAATTACATTTGCAATTTGTAATTAGAATTTTTCCAATTATTAATTACATTTGTAATTTGTAATTAGAATTTTTCCAATTACTTATTTCATTTGTAATTTGTAATTGGAATTTTTGTAATTAATAATTACATTTGTAATTTCTAATTTGAATGTATTTAATTACAAAAACGCCCAATTTTGCACGCACTTACGCAAATGTTGAGAGAAAATGTTTTCACCTACCTCCATCATTTTAACGAGCGCGTCCCATTTCTCCGCGCACTCTTTACTCGATCTGTTCGTTTCTTCACGCTCCCCCTGGAGGACTTGCGAAACAACGCAGAAAATTAAAATAAATTTTTAAATTTCTATATTCCTAAGAGATGTAAAGACTATCGGAAATTATTGGTTTCATAGCTGATATGTACATACCTCCACCCTCTCTCCAACTCTTCCAACGGTCCGAACATCGGAAAAAGATTTCGATGTTGTATTCTGAGGTTAATGAGACCCGAGGTTTCATCGTTAGTACCTGTTAATTGAATAATGTAATTTTTGTGTGGAATTCTTTTATTTATCAACATTAATTATAAATATACATACACTTTCCGTCGTCCATTTTTCGGCAATATCATGAAATTATCCGTGTATATAAACTATCTTAAACAAAACACGCTTGAAGGCGATTTCGTACATTCGTGTTTGACAACTCATTAAAAATATACAACGCTGAACGTAATCATTTACGGAACCTGCCATAGTGGTCACGTCGAGTACAGCACGCCGTATCAAATAATTATAATATTAAAAATATGAATGGCGTTCTATGACCGAAACCGAACACGCGCATGCACGCACGCACGCACGCACGCACGCACCCACGCACGCACGCACGCACGCAAAAACGCACGTATGCATACAAACACTCACACACGCGGGAATGCACACACACGCACCCTGTGCAATTTTTTCCTCTAGCTATTTTTTCCTAGTCTTTTTTTTCAAGGGCTATTTTTCCAAGATGTTTTTTTCTCAGCTATTTCTTCCGCCTCCTGAATACGGGGGATACGTTTTTTGGAATTATGATGGCCTACCTTCACAATAATAAACAATTGATATTTTACTACGTAACCTTTTGTTTATTCACTGCTCTCACGTGTCACGGCAGATTGGCAGATTTGTGCTTGGTCATATAAAGATTTAATATACTGAGGAAATGGCATATACACCACGAGAGTATTTCGATATGCTTATGTCTCTGGGTTTCTGCGAGGAGCGCGCTGGAACCACAGCACGCGATTATGCCGAACGATGGCCAAACCGACGACACCCTGACGAAAAAGTATTTCGCAATTTAGAGCGCCGATGCCTCGACACGAATATTCTACTCCCTCGGCCAGGTCCAAATCGAGGTAGACCCGTGAACCCGCGAACAATAGAAATCGAGGAACAAATTCGTGACGCAACTGAACGAGATCCCACAAGAAACACAAGGAGCCTTGGCCGTCAATTAAATACGTCCCACATGACAGCATGGCGAACCCTCCACAAAGACGGCCAGCATCCTTACTATTTCAGCAAGGTACATGCTCTCAAAGAAGCCGATTTACCGAGAAGAGTTAATTTCTGCCAACAGTTTGTTGACCGGGCTGATGCTGATGAACGTTTCGCTGCCACGATATTGTGGACAGACGAATCGATGTTCATCAGAAACGGAATTTTCAATCAGCACAACAGCCATTATTGGGCTCATCAAAATCCTCGGTGTAAAAAAAATTTTAATTTCCAAGATCGGTTTGGCGTGAATCTGTGGGCTGGATTGATCGGTAACGAACTGGTACGTATGAAAGCACTATAATGAACGTAAAACACAATAATAATAAAAATAATAATAATGATAATAATAATACAACATTCCCACATAGATTTTTGATAATTTCACTCCAAATTTCACTCCGATTTACATGTTATTACAATCTAATTTCCTAGTAATTACATTTTTCAATATAATTGGAGTCAAATTTAACTCTAATTACATGTAATTAGTCGAAAATGTGATTCTAATAACATTGAAAAATGTAATTAGTCGAAAATTTGTTTACACTAAGAAAAAAAAATTGTGGAATGAACAAAATTGGAAGTCAAATACGTTTGAATGAATATTTGGGTAGTACGATCCAACTTTTTTTGCCTGAATAATATTGAATTGTACCGACTGAATATTCGTTTGAACGTATTTGATTTCTAATTTAGTTCATTCCACACATTTTTTGTCTCAGCGTAATTAATTTTCTACTCATTAGATTTTTCAATGAATTTTAAACCTAATAAAATTGTAATTTGTAATTACAAATTTTTCAATTACTAATTACACTTGTAATTTGTAATTAGAAATATTTTAATTACTAATGACATTTGTAATTTGTAATTAGAATTTTTTAAATTACCAATTACTGCTGTAATTTGTAATGAGAGAACTTCTAATTCCCAAATGACAAATTACAACCATAATTTGTAATTTGGGAGTAATTAGTCACACTAAATATTTAGTGGTGCACAACACTGAGTGCGTGTGTGCGTGCATGCGTACGTGAGTGCATTTTAATTACTAATAACACTTGTGATTTGTAATTAGAATTATTTCAATTACTAATTACATTTATAGTTTGTAATTAAAGTCTTTTCAATCACTAATTACTGCTGTAATTCGTCGGATTACATTTTTTAATGTAATTCGAACCAAATTTCACTCCAATTTACATGTAATTATTTCCCTGTAATAATTTCCTACTAATTACATTGAAAAATGTAATTTGTCGATAATTTGTCTACACTTAGAAAAAAAATTGAGTTATTAACTAAATTGGAAGTCAAATACGTTTAAATGAATATATAGGTGGTACAATCCAACTTTTTTTGCCTGAATAATATTTTGGTCAACTGAAGCGCAGAATTATTCAAGATTAGTTACTTAAAAAATTCTGCCCTTCGGTTGACCAAAATATTATTCAGGCAAAAAAATGTTGAATTGTACCAACTAAATATTCGTTTGAACGTATTTGACTTCTAATTTAGTTCATTCCACAATTTTTTCTCAGTGTAAGCAAATTTTCTACTTATTATATTCTTCAATGAAATTTGAACCTAATTAAATTTGTAATTTATGATTACAAATTTTTCAATTACTATTTGAACTTGTAATGTATAATTAGAATTTTTTAAATTACTAATTACACTTGTAATATGCAATTAGAAATATTTTAATTATTGACATTTATAATTTGTAATTAGAATTTCTTAAATTACCAATTACTGCTTTAATTTGTAATAAGAAAACTTGTAATTCCTAATTACAACCGTAATTTGTAATTTGTGAAGTAATTAGTCACACTAAATATTTAGTGGTGTCCAACACTAAGTGCGTGCTAAGTGCGTGCTAAGTAATCTTTAAAAGAATCTTGAAAAGAATCTTAGAATCTTTGAAAGAATCTTGAAATGAATCTTAGAATCTTGGAAAGAATCTTAGAATCTTGGAAAGAATCTTTGAAAGAATCACAGAAAGAATCCGGAGAAAGGTTCTTTTAAAGATGCTTTCCAAGAATATAAGATTCTTCGAAAAAATCTTTGCCAGAATCTTGGAAAGAATCTTAGAATCTTGGTAAGAATCTTAAAATCTTGAAAAGAATCTAAGATTCTTGGAAAGAATCTAAGATTCTTGGAAAGATTGTTTCAAAGATTACCTGGCATCAATGGTCAGCAGTGTACTGTCGGTTTTAGAATTACCGTTCAGAATTTAATAAAATTTGGTACAGTAGTAGATTATGATAAGCAAAAGATCCAGTTAAATTTTTAAGAGGCTACAGAGAACCAGAAAAAAGATAATGGTATTGGTAATTTCAGACTTTTAACATTGAGTCTTATGAGGAATAATAGTCTTCATTGTATTTTACAAAAAGTACCGTTGAGATTTCAATAAAAAAGAATCGAATAAGAGAAAATATTATAAGGAACATTTAAAATCCTTAAACATACAGGTTGAAAGCATGTGATAGTAGTAATTAATTAATAAATATCCCAAATATAATTTTATATGGTAGTTTAGTACAGACTACAGATGTGACAACGACTACGTCAGTCATACATGGTCTAACTTCATGGTGTATACATTTGACTCTTGCGGTATCAACAGTACTACGTTGAGTTAAAAAATGTACTTAGTTTATAAGGTACATTCTGATTTTTGAGGTCACTCTGAGGTCAATTAACCTTAAACAAGGTATGGATACCAATAGGAATGTTAGGTTTACAACTGCTTTTGTAACGACCAAACTTATTATAGTCACTCTTGTTATATGTATGTACCTGTATATACCTGCGTGTATGTGTGATTGTGTTCCGATATTATTTTACACTTTCATATTTTCTTGTTCAATTTCGTTACAATCAGATTGGTCCACACTATCTTCCTGCTGGTCTCAATGCAGAATATTACCTGCAATTTCTTCAAAACGATATCCCGGACCTCGTGGGCCATCTGCCGGATGACATTCTGGAAAGGATTGTATATCAACATGATGGATCGCCGGTACACTATTCTCGGGATGTTAGGCAATATTTGGACGAACAATGGACAGACCATTGGATTGGACGAGGACGGGTTCTCGAGTGGCCTGCAAGATCACCAGATCTTTTCTTTGGGGATATTTGAAGGAGATCGTGTATGCCGGCGATCCTATCAATAATCGCGATGAATTGATTGGCCGCATTAATGAGGCTTGCAAGGACATACCCGATGAAATAATTGCAAGAGCTACAAGTAGCGTTACCCACAGAGCGAGATATTGTATCGAAGCGGAAGGGCGGAATTTCGAACACCTTTTGAAATAAAAACATTTTTTTGCAAGACATGCATGAAAAGTGCTACTTCTCGTGCATGCGGAGAGCGGCAGAAATGGCGCCTTACAGCTGGGGATACAATTAAAATGCTGCACATTCGCAATCAGCCCGATTTGCGTATGCGCGACATTTTTATTGCATCCCTGGCTGTACAGCGCCATTTTTGTCACTCGCGCTGCATGCACCAGAAGTAACAGTTTTGACGCGATTGTTGCAAAAAAATATTATGTGATACTCGTGCAAGAAGGCGACTACGATATAAAAATTGTGGAGTTGGACGCACTCGTCGCTCTCGTATCACGAACAGTCCGTGCGACCAACTTCACAACCTTCGTATAATAGTCGCTTTCTCGCACTCGTATGATAAAGTACTATTTTTCCTCGGCAAAAAATGTATGCATAATAAACGAGGAACGTGGGTTCCTCGTTTATTATGCATAAAAAAACTTATTCCGTATATTAATGGATTACTAGTCACACTAGTGGTAGTGTGACTAGTAATCCATTAATTTACGGAATAAGTTTTTCATCATTGAGATTCGTTCGAAATACAATTTCCCATACAAAGATTATTCGTTGTATATATCTGTGTAATAATAAAAAAAATATTTATGTTTTAAATATTTTTAATAGCAAAATATATGGAATCAAAACAAAAAATAATAGTTTTTCGTGTTCCGTTATCAATGTTCCGACCAAGAATCTTGTTATATTTTGTCAAAAAAAAAAAAAAAAAATCGTTGACACCCCCCTTAATATAGGTTGACGCAATTTAAAAAATTATTTCAACTGTCTTGACAGTATAATTATAAGCATCTGTAAATAAGAAAAAAAGCCTCACTCTACAATCAATGTATACAATCAGTGGACATGTAAGCGTTTAGCTGTCTAGTATTGGCCACAGCCAAAGCAGTTGAGCTTGGGTGAACGCCTGTATTGGCCACAGCCAGAGCAGCTGTGCTTGGGTGAACGCCAGAGTCAAGCAACGTCCGGTCGTCTACTGTAGTCCGTTAGTTATGACGCATATTCCTGAAGAAGGTCGAGTCAGCGTTAAAAAACCGATTTTTTTACATAAATATAAATGTTCGTCGGATACGTGAAATCAAGACCAATGGACCATTATTTGATGTATCAAATGAAGACATTTTTGATGCTAGTTTGAACCCTTAAGGTGCAGCGGTGCTCTCATAAATCTATTTTTGAGTTTCACTGCGCTGTCCACGATCCTGACCAAACCGCTTGACGGATTTTATCCTACAACGTTCTATTTTCTTTATAACACTTTTCAGGACTGCTTAAAATTCGAAAAGTTGCTTGTGACTCTATCATAAGGACCTAAAAAAAATGTCCTCCATTTAAGCAATCCAGAAAAGTGTTATGAAGAAATTGAGACGTCGTAGGATAAGATCCGTTAACCGGTTTCGTCAGGATCGTGCACAGCGCAGTGAAACTCAAGAAATGATTTATGAGAGAACCACTGCACCTTAAGAGTTATAACCATAGTTGAGCAGCAGAAATTACTTTCGTAATTTCATTACTCGTAAATAACCATTATTCAAAATAATTGTAATTTGTTTAATGTTGTTCAGAAAAGCGTGTAGTTGCCAGAGCTCCCGCGAGAGACCCTCAGTGAACGGTCAAGCTCTCGCTGGACTCTGCATTACCCGTGGCTCTCGCGACTCTATCCCCTCCAAACGGCGGCTCTCTCGCGGCGATCGATCATCGCCTCGTCTCTTCGTTTTGGCGAGCCCTTCGATTATCATCGATTTTCGGCCATCTTTCAATTTCTCGGCTTTCAGTATTCCTTTTCACAAGCTCTTGGACGATTTACGCCCGGCCAAGAGCGAAAACCGGTTTGGCTTCACGCGATAATTTCACAGAAAGTATTTCCTTAGATTCGGTGCGGTTCACTTCGATAATTCGCAAGAAAAGATTATTCACGCGACACGTGGCGTCTACCGTGACGACCGCCATTTTCCGGCATCGCTTCGACTGTGAGTAGTCATCGCCGAGGCGAGACTATTGCATTCTCTTGAATTTTGATTGTATACTTTTCTTTGATTTGAACCTTTGTTAATAAAAACCGAAATATTGTGTGCATGCGAGTGAGTTATTTTCTTCGTCCGCATCGAACTTCCGGCCACTTCGTTCCCTTCAATCTTCCACCTTTTTCTCCCAATTTCCCAACCAGATCAATTCAGGCATTTTTCCGAACAAATGTCAATTACAATTACTCCAAATAATTGTAATTTGTTTATGATCAATTATAATTGGAGGACGTTCACAGGAGGACGTTAAAAAAATATTTTTTCTGGTCCAAAATTCAAAATGGCGGCGTTAAGATAGCTGACATATTTTTTTAAAAATGGAAACATCTTTTTATTTCGACTAAAAAATGTATCAGGTCAAAACTAACAACTTTTGTGGGCATTTTTTTTGATACAGTCCGTAATTCGATTATAATTATTGATTATTTCAGTGTTATTCAGGATAACGACGGGTCGTTTAAAGTCGACAAATACTGTTGAAGTGACGAACCGTAGATACCTAATCCTTGTGAGTATTCCACATGCATGTACGCACGCACACGGGGCCCACTGTCACTTGGGATGTTGAAGATTACCTCCACGTCCCCGTCATTATCCTAGATAACCCTAAAATACTCATAAATGGTAAACTACTATGGACTGTATCAAAAAAATCTTCCTATAAAAGTTGTTTGTTATGACCTGAAAATATTTTTGGTGGAACAAAAACATGTTTTTATTTTCAAAAAAACATGTTGGCCAGCTTAACATCGCCAATTTGAATTTTGGACCGACAAACATTTTTTTTTAAATGTCCCTTATTAAATCCTAAAAGGTTTATTGTATACAATTTTCGATCAGAACTGTATGTTTCAATATAAATCAGCTGTAAGATTGGAATGGGACACCCTGTATCATTGACCATATCAAAAAAATATTTCTATAAAAGTTGTTAGTTTTGACCTGAAATTTTTTTTAGTGAACAAAAAAAATCATGTTTTCATTTTAAAAAAACATGTCAGCTATCTTAACGCCACCATTTTAAATTTTGGACCAAACAAATTTTGTTTTTAATTTCACCCTTTGAGCCCAAAAAGTTTTATTCCACTCAATTTTTAATCTGAGCAGTACTTTTCGAAATAGATCAACTGTAAGATTAAAATGGGACACCCTGTATATTCGGTAAACTTTACTCAATATGCGATTGCATAACCAAATGGTTTAGTTGAATGAACAGTTTATGTTTTCTAGGCAATTCAGGTGTTGTTTACCGAAATATAATATACATTACATGATATAATACATTACATACAGGGTTGCGAGTAATGCATTACTTTTTGTAATGCATTTGCATTTTCATTAACCATTAACCATTAAATTTTCAATGGTTAATGGAAAATATTTCCATTAACCATTAAATTTCTGTTCATTTATTTATTTATTTTCTTTTATTGTTCAAAGTGCCGAAAAATAAATAAATAAATAAATAATTAAATAAATAAATAACTAAGCAAAGAAATAAAGAAGTAAAGAAATAAAGGAGTAAGTTTTTATTTATTTCTTTTTTCTTTGCTCATTTATTTATTTACTTATTTATTTATTTATTTATTTATTCATTTATTTATTTATTGATTTATTTATTTACCCATTTATTTATTTATTTTTTTGGCACTTTGAAGAATAAAAGAAAATAAATAAATTAATGAATAAAAATTTAATGGTTAATGGAAATTATTTTCATTAGCCATTCAAAAAATAATGGTTAATGCATTACGTTTTCATTAAAAATTTTGCAACCCTGATTACATATAATATAAATATACATTTAATATAAAGCTAGGAAATTCCAATTCAATCAACAAAACATTTGATGAGATGGAATGTTTTTTTAAGCTACGAGGGCTTTTACCTACCTAATTAATTGTGAGATTAAACAGTTAAGTGAAAGCTCAATTTATTTATCCTCGCTCCCATAAAGAGCACGAGCGCTACCGAAGTGCAATGGTGATCTCATTCAAATATGTAGTCTTTAGTACATAAAACTGTAGAGGTGTACTGTATACTACCTCTAGAATGTACTCACCTCATCAGTAATTCACGCACACTAGCATTCATTCACTTACAGTCACTAATTCTCACTCATTCACGCATCTCATTTACTCATACTCACACTCATTCGCTTACACTCATTTCCTCACACTCAAATTCAATCGCGCACACTCATTTACTAATACTTGCACTCATTTATTCATACTTACGTTTATTATTCACTCTCATTCAAATTTATTTATTCACATTCATTTACTCACGCTCGCACTCACATTCATTCCCTTGCACGCACACTTGTTCACTCATTTATTCACTCGGACTCTTACTCATCCACTTGCACTCAAACTCATTCGATCGCATCCACACTCGTTTACTTATTTACTCCCATTTACTCGCACTCACACTTATTCACTCGCACTGACCCTGATTAACTCGCACTTACACTTATTTACTTGCACTCATTCTCATTCACTCGTACTCACACTCATTCCCTCGTACTTACAATCACACTTATTCCGTCACATTCATTAAGTTTTATTAATCTGGAGGTTAATTACAAATACTTCAAAGAAATTTTAATGAATTGACATTCAATTTTAATTACTGAATGTAATTTTAATGTCATTCGAATAAATTACAATTTTTGAACGTTATTATAATGTCGTTCAAATCAATTTCTATTACTGCAGAAAGTAATTTTAATGTCGTTCAAATAAATTACAATTACTGAATGTAATATTAATGTCGTTTGAATCAATTACAATTTCTGAAAATAATCGTAATTTCGTTTGAATCAATTTCAATTTCTGAAATTAATTGTAATTTCATTCGAATCAATTACAATTTCTGAAAGTAATTGTAATTCCATTCGAATCAATTACAATTGCTGAAAATAATTGTAATTTCATTCGAGTCAATTACAATTTCTGAAAGTGATTATAATTTCGTTCGAATCAATTACAATTTCTGAAATTAATTGTAATTTCATTCGAATCAATTACAGTTTCTGAAAATAATTACAATTTCATTCGAATCATTTACAATTACTGAAAATAATTGTAATTTCGTTCGAATCAATGATAATTACTGAAAGAAATTTTTGTGTATAGTAATTCAATTTTGCCCAACCCTGGTTATAACCAGCGTCGAAAATTTCTTCATTTCATACGTCAAATGATTGAAAATTCGTCGGGCTTGCACGTATTCAACGAACATTTTTATTTATGTACAAAAAAGCCGACACTCCAAGCTCACCTCAATTTATTTATTAACAAATCCCCAATCGCTTGACAATTTATTTTCATTGATAATGACATCACCAAAATATTAATACAAAATAAAAAAAATTTGTCGAATATCGATTTCGAATTATTTTCTTTAATCTTTTCCGGTTCTCTCCATTGCGACTTTCATATACCAAGGTCTGCAAGACTTTTTATACTGCTCCAGGGCGATTTCTTCGGGTGTCCACCCTTCCTTTTTTTTCTTCGTGGGTCAACCTGAGTATCCTTGTGTTTAATCTATGCTAAATTTACATTACAATTAAAAATTGACGAACGAAAGATGGATTGTTGTTAAATTAATTATAAATAAAAAAAATTATGTGCCAGTTTGGGTCACCTTACCGATTTATTCGTCGCTTTATGATTCTTATTGCCTGTATCGTTGTCTCGGCTTGCCTCCACTTGTTCCCCATAATTTTTTTTACTCGGCTTCCGTTTCTCACAATGATTCACATCATCGCTCGCATCTCCTGTCTCCTAATCTTCGTCCCTGCTTGCTAGTTGATTCTCGCTCTCATCAGATTTTTCTTCAGCCGTATCATTTCTCGCCTTACTCCCGCTTTCCTCATTCCTCTCACTAACCTCATCTTCATCTTCATTATCATCAATCCTCATTTCACCATGCTCTCTGTTCTCAAATTTTTCCCAATACTTGCGATCACTTTCCTCTTCTCTAATCTCGTCATGTTTTTTCTGATCTTCATTTCTGCTTATCTTTGTGTTCTCGGTCTCTTCATCTTTTCCATCAACTGCGTCTTTTCTCGCCTTCATATTTTTTTGTTCTGTATATTTTTTTATATTATCTTGTGCTCTTAAATCCTCATAATCACTCTCGTCATATTCTTCATGATCCTCATGATTTGTCTCCTCCTCATTTTTGCTTAACTCATCATTTTCTTCATCCAAGCCCTTGCTTCTATTTTCATTCTCGATATTCTTATCTTTCTCATTATCTTCACAGCTACTCTCCTCTTCTTCTCTGCCTTCGTCTCGTTTTTTCTGAATATTAGTCTTGCACATTTTCTTGTTCTTGCGTTCCTCAATTTCCTTTTGATTATTGCGCTCCTCATGATTTCTCTCTTGACCCTCGTAATTTCTTGCTTCCTCGTTCACACTCTCCTCATCATTGGCTATGTTTTTGTCGATTATATCCTTATCTTTTGTCTTGTTTGCTTTCTTCCTAGCATCTTTCTCTTGATTCTTGCTGTCGTTCTCATTTCTCAGATCATGACTCTCCTGGTTTTTAACCGTGAACATTGTTTCCTCGTCCTTTCGTTGTTCATCATCGGGAATAAAATAAAATTGAATTATTAGCACAATGGTACTACAATGGTGCTACATTCGGGCAAGTGAATTCCGAGAAATTCGTCGTCGGAGCGGTCCCACTCTACTACCTGCAGAATTCGAGAATCGCTTCATCACCAGAACTCTCTATAAGAGCTCACACGGCGGTAGAGTGGAGGAAGCAATACAGTACCTTATCTTTTATAAAGAGGAGGTACTGAATTTCATACCTTGAGGAATAAATATTTGCAAGAGCTAAGGATCGTTCAATAATTGTTGAACGATTGCGATATTTAATAATTTTTTTAAATTATGAATTTTGTTTATAATTCTCGCTTCGCCTCTTTAATTACATTTTTAGATCTTACACATTGAAGACTATAACAACAGGCTTTGTTTATTCCAAGTACAAAGATCTAACAACATGAAAGAGAATAAAGTTTTATTAATAATCATCGAAACTTACTTTTGTTTATTTTCGGATTTATACTTTCCTATTTCAGTCCAATCATTAGCGTAGTCTGAAAATTTCGAGCCGATAACCATGTAGTCGTTGCTAAGAGAGAAAATATTATATTACAATAGTACATTAAACTGGAATGTATTATACGAATTTGTTTTACTCAATTTAAACTTAATCAAGAATGAGCTTTGTATTTTTATACAATTTCAGTAATTTTTTTAATTCGAAAAAGACTGGGTTTTTTAAATTGGAGTAAGTGAAATTACTATGCAGCTACTATTTCTTACATTTGAACTATTAATTAACAATTTCCGCCAGTTTTGGTTCTTTTATTTATACCTACAGCAATGTTTGCGAATAACGATACATATCGAATATTTTAAAACTGTACGCTACATCGAAATTTTGAATTAACTCATTACCTACGTATTAAATTCTTTATAAAAATTTCCCTCGGATGTAGTAAAACTACGTTAATTGTATAAATTTGCTGTTGATAATACACTCCTACTCAAAAGATTGGAAACACCGGCCAATATTTCTTGCTGCACTAGAAGTTGCATATCCAGATAGAACACTGACGTATATTATACGTATATTACAGGTATATATGTATATAATATGTATACGTCTATGATATACCTGTATTATACGTATACTGAACGTATATTTTAGGTCTATTTATTGATAATAGTGAAAGAATTTCATATACCTATAATTTACGTATATTATACAATAAGCATTTAACATCGAATTATATACATCTATTATAAGTATACGAAACATGTACTTTACGATAAAGACAAATGACGTATAATATACGTATATTGGACATCTTTTTTACTACATATCTCGGTGGAATGTTGTACATCTCATATACATATAATATATGTTAATTATCTTGCGATTGGGATTCTTAAATCTAAAGCTGTTCAGTGAACGTATAATATACGTATATTATATGTTCATTGAATAGCTTTAATTAACTTATATTGTATGTAACATATTATCTGTATGTGACATATATTATTATTAACATATATTATATATATATATGAAATGTACAACATTCCACCGAGATACTGCAGATAAAAACACATCCAATATACGTATATAGTATATATATACGTATATTGGACTTGTTTTTTTCTACATACCTCGGTGGCAATTTGTACATCTCATATACATATAATATATATTTATTATCTTACGATTGCGATTCTTAAATCTGAAGCTATTCAATGAACGTTTAATACATATACGAATATTATACGTTCAGTGAGTATATTATCATTTAATATTATTGTTATTTAAGAATAAAAACCGATTTCTACAATTGAGAGCAATAATTTTTTTTAATAACAATAATAATAATATTTATTATTGTTTATTATTATTATTTTTGTGTTTTTATGAGTTTATTTAAAATAGAACTAAAATTAGCCTACCACATACCCCGTGGTCTCCAACCTTTTTAATTTTGGAAATAATACTATTTATTATTATAATTGTTATTATTATTCATCTGATTCAATATTTTAGTTTTTCATTTAGTTAAAAGACAAGTCGAACCAAAAACGGCCTTCGGGCAATGAAAATGAATTCTCACTACGATTTTGGCACGTGATTGTTCTCGGCCTGTGTTCTATAGATATGATATTCACATCAGAATACCATAAGTAGTCGGTGGTGTAGTGGTTAGCGTCCCAGCCGTAGGTTGTTCGTTAGGCTCGATAGATAGGTAGGTTTCAGATCCCAGTCAGGTCTCGTACATACTCTAAGGTCCGCGAATATGCAAGATAACTAAAGCGGTCAGAAAAATTCATGAAATTCAAAATTATCTATTTTTTTTTAAATTTAATTCATGTTCAATTTGAGGATATGCCTAAAAACAAGGGTCGCGGGTTCAAATCCCACTGGGGGCAAAATTTTTTTTTTCAAAATTTTTTTTTTCGTTACTTGACACTCAGGAACTATCAATTGTGAATATAGAACTGATTTTCATCGTATACATACTTTTAAAAAGTAAAAAAAGGACGCCAAGTATTAAAATTCCCAAAAAGTCGAATTAAAAATAATCACAAAAATTCAAAATTTAGAAAAAATCGTAAAAATCTGAAATTCAAAAAAAAAGGAGAAATCACACAAGCCAAGCCAAAAATTTTGCGTGCGTAAATTTTTAAAGACCAAGCCAAACTAAAAAACTTGGCGTGCAGGGTTAAAAAAAATAAACCCTCGAGGTACTGAAGGATTTTCACGAGATAAGATAGAAAATCATTATACCTACTCATATATTGATAACACAGATTATTATTACTCGAATTGTCAAGTACAGTAAACGATCAGATAACTTGACCGCTCGCATAACCTAACTCGTTGCCATGGCAACATATTCGCATATCTTAACTCCCTCTATGACCGTTTCTTCCCACTTTAAACCTTTGACCGGCCGCGAAAGATCTATGAGCATGCGTATTGCGTATTGCGTATACGTGAGTATGAGAATAAGGGGAAAGTTAAGTTATGTGAACGTTTCCGGTCCTGTCGAGTTAAGTTATCTGATCGTTTACTGTAGTTTGCTTACGAATACTGACGCATTGTTTGCAATGACCGTTATGAGATTTTTTTATTTAACCGTAATTAGAGTATCGCTCTTTATATGGTTAATGAGAATCATGAATGTCCTGATACGATTGCTCAATGATCACGTGCATCTACGACAATTATCGTAAATCCAGGCCTGGTCACATTTCCGTGTACGTCGTGAATGTCATCGGCATTCAATAGTTAAGATAAGTATTCGATATTTAAATGATTGGCCGTTAAGAGAGGAGGATAAAAGATAAATTGTTATGAAAATAAAATAATGTTACATATATTGCACCGAGAAAGTTTATGACAAAAGAAGTAGCAACGATATTTTCGATTATTGCAACCATTATGTGCACTGATGCTACTATGTTTTACCAAATTCGGACATAACAAAAGGCCAATAGAATATTTTCCACTATTCCAGAAATAATGATAATATTGTTCTTTCATTTAATTATAAGCAGTGTAAAAGATTATTCTCAATGAATTTTTTTCATAGTTACTCACTAGTTTACTCGGCCGTTACGTCTTCTGTTTATTCTCATGATTGCTTACTAGTACACTTGATCAATTGTTTTCTTTTTCATTCTCTAGTTCATTCACTCGTTCGTTAAACGATAGAGGCGCTTGGAGGTTTTTCCTCGCCGAGCTTAATGGTTTTTAACTCTGCACGCCAAGTTTTTTAGTTTGGCTTGATCTTTAAAAATTTACGCACGCAAAATTTTTGGCTTGGCTTGTGTGATTTCTCCTTTTTTTTAAATTTCAGATTTTTACGATTTTTTCTGCATTTTGAATTTTTGTGACTATTTTTAATTCGACTTTTTGGGAATTTTAAAACTTGGCGTCCTTTTTTTACTTTTTAAAAGTATTTTGTGATTGATTTCGCTTCTTTTTGAATATTTTTTCGATAACATCTCTCCTCGTAGAAGTCATTTGCATCAATTTTGTTTAAAATGATGTTGAGTTAGTTGAAAATATAAGGAAAACAATGAACAAGAGTGCATTAGACTTGTCTATGTCCACTTTTGCAGACTTTCGCAGACTATCACACACACTTGCATACACTCGCACACTCTTATACACTTTCGCAGACTGTCGCACTCTTGCACACACACGCACACTCTCATACATTGTCGCATACTCTCGCACGCACTTGCAAACTCTCGTAGACTGTCACACACTTTTGCACCCACTCGGACACAATAACATACCCTCGTGCATCCTCATATACTCTCGCCAACTCTCGCACATATTCGCGCACTCTCGCACACACTCGCACACTCATCCAGGTTCTGAAAAAAAAATTTTTTGTGGAACAGTTTTTAAGTTATCGATTTTTAAATGCTCTATCTACGGATAGTGGAGCGAGAGAAAGCGCGACCTGCACACACTCATATTTTCACACTACCACATACAAGCCTCTCTCTATAAAGTCGTATCACATCGCTCAAACACGGGCTTGTATATCTATAAAAAGAAAATTCGAGTCTCGAATGTCCACCTTAATATAAATTTAGACCCGAAATAGCGGCCACCCTGATATACGTCGTATAATTACATATATAAATATGAACAAAATTCGAATCTCAAATAATGACCACCCTAATATACATCGTATATAAATACATACATAAATATGGACAAAATTCGAATCTCGAAGGACCACCCTAATATAAATTGACAATGAAACATGAAATAATGACCACCCTAGCATACATAGTATATAATTTATATAAATACATATTCAAATATAGACAAAATTCGAATCTCGAAGGACCACACTAATATAAATTGACAATGAAACATGAAATAACGACCACCCTAACATACATAGTATATAAATTATATAAATTTAAACAAAATTCGAATCTCGAAAAACGTCCACCTTAATATATATCATAGAATATGTATAGAAATCGAATCTGGAATAACGACCACGCTAGTATGTATCGTAGATGGTAACAAAAATGTTATAGATATAGAGCCCGTGTATAAGCATTTCAGTTATACGTATAGATATAGAGACCGTGTATAAGAGTGTGACCCGGTGAAGAATTTTTCTGATGATAAATATTCGGATTAATTCCCCGAATATCATGCTATCTCAGCATCGCGTGGGCGGAAAAAAAAATAATGGTATCAATGGAAAGCTAATTTTTTTTTAAGAAAAGTATATTCGTAAATGTTAAAAAAGTTGTCGTGTTTTTTAGTAATATCGAATTGAAGTGTAAAAGAGGCGTGAATTGAGGCATATTCGCGTATATAAGAGTGCGCGGCGTCTCGACTGAGATCTCTCAGTTTTTTTAATACTTGGCGTCGAGTCGCTGCCGCGACTCTTGATATGCTAGTATCCGTATAATTTGTTTATATTCTCCGTTTGTATTCTACGTATTTTCGACGTCTTGTATACGTAAAATATACCGTTTAACATATGTAGAATATACATACATTATACGGATATTAGCTGGGCATTCTACGTGTATTCTACGTATTTTCGACGTCTCGTATACATAAAATATACCGTGTAATATATGTAGAATATACATATATTCTACGGAGATTAGCCGGACATTTAGCTCTTCAGTATACGTACTAAATACGCATTATATACGTATCTGGCAACGTCTAATATACGTTATATAATATACGTCAGTGTTCTATCTGGGGTTGGATTACTTGGCTCCAATTTACTTTTTTATTTTTGTTCTACGACCATTTTTCGCGGAGATATCGGCGATTGAATAAAATTTCGTCTTTTTAAAAAAATATTTTCGATATCTCTGGAACTAATCGTACAGCGAGTAAACGGTGGGTTTCGGAAACTTAAATTTACCCTCTATAAGTGCCTATTACTTTCATATAAGAAATTTTTTCCGATGTTTAGTTTTAAGTTAAAAAAGTAAAAAAAAATAGTATTTTGTGCACCACGGGACACAAATACGTCTTTTTGTCGAGCGTGAAGTTTGCTGCACAAGTGAAGCGAGGGCAGCAATCACGCGAGACAAATAACGTATCTCTGGCGCATGTGTCGATGGGTTTAAAAATACCATTTTCTGACCGCTAATGGTTAAAACTAGACAAAATCGGTGCTGTTTTTTTTCCGCCGGGGAGAAAAGAACCGATTTCGCCTGTTTTCAGTGTGAGCGGTCAGAAAAGGGCTACTTTTTGGCCATCGATATACGTAGCTAAAAACACGAAAATCGTGCATGCACGAAATTTTTTTTTTTTTCGAAAATATACCACAACTTTGCAGATATTGCGAAAAGTACCTATTTTTTCAGGTTTTTTTTTTAGATTAATATACAGCGAGTAAGGGAACTAGTCGACCAACGTAGACGGGGTTGTAGAGCGTGTCAATCCGAGTAAAACGCTTTATAAATTTTTTTTTCCGATCAAAATTGACCAAGATATCGATGGTCAAAGTTTGGGTGATTCGAAAATATGGTAAGTACCGATTAAACGATGGATGTACTCTGCATTGTTTCGGCACATCGACGGATGATAAACGAACTGATGACGAGCGTCTTCGTTTCGAAGCTAGCTGCGAACGAGAGAGCGTAGTACAGCAACCCTTGCTGTACGAAAGCTTTGGATCAGCTCATAATGACATCTCTGATGATAGATTATTTTTATGCAAGCGCGCTGCCAATGTCATTTTCGTACATCGGACATAACCACGTGACGTGTGAATGACTTATTTGATTATTTTAATCAGATGGATGTTTTTCAGAATCATTTTGATTTTTAGGTGCTTCGCGATAATAGGATGGCATTGTGAGATGCCTCGGTAATTGTAAATAAATGCGAAAAATTATTCGTAAATTGGAAAAATAAAAAATAAGCTATTGGACTTTGACAAGTTGAACCAAAAGTCGACTTTCGGTCAACTTTTGGTCAACTTAGGGTAAATCTTGGACCGATTTTTCGTTCAACTTGTCAAGTAAATATTATTAATAAAAAGTTGCCCAAAGACGTATTGAAGTTGACCAGTGCAGAGATTGAACGCAAATTTCTCGGGGAAACGAGGAAATTTTATTTCAATTTTTGCACTGGTCAACTTTAAATCGTAGTTAACCAATAGTAGACCTTCGTCTTTGACTTTTTATAAACCTTAGACCGACTTTCGGTTCAACTTGTCCAGTGAATTTTAATAAAAAGTTGACCAAAAGTCGACTCAATGTTGACCAGTGCAAGGAACGAAATAAAAATCTCGTTTTCCTTATGTGTAAGGAATTTCCAAAGGCATTTCTGACTGAATAGATGGAAAATAAAAAATTAACTCTTTGATCTTGACAAGATGAACTGAAAGTCGACCTCAAGTTGACCTGAAGTTGACCAGAAGGTCGAATTACGGCGGACTCTAGCAAAACTTTTAGTCGACTTTTGGCTTAACTTGTCAGGGTCGAATAGTTCATTTTTTATTTTCTATTTCTTCAGTTAGGAATGCCTTTTGAAATTCTTGAAACATCAGGAAATTCCTGAGACATGAGACCAAAAATCAACCAGAAGGTCGACTTTTCGTCAAGTTCAGAAAAGTAAAAATATAAAGTGGACCGAAAGTCAACTTGAAGTTGACCAGTGCGAAGATTCAAATAAACATTCCTCGTTTCCCCGAGGAGTAAGGAATGTCGAAGAGCATTGCTGACTGAATAAAAAAATCAATTAAAAAATTAACTATTCGACCTTGACAAGTTGAACCAGAAGTCGACTGAAAGTTGACCTAGAGTTCTCCGAAAGTCGACCTTCTGGTCAACTTGAGGTCAACCTAAGGTCGACTTTCTGTTTAACTTTTCAAGGTCCAAGAGTTCATTTTTTATTTTCTATTACTTCAGTCAGGAATGCCTTTCGAAATTCTTTAGACATCAGGAAAACGAGGGATTTTTTTCGTTCTCCGCACTGGCCAACATCGAGTCGACTGTTGGTTAACTTTTTATGAATTGACAAGTTGAACTGAAAGTTGGTCTAAAGTTGACCAAAAATCAACCACAAGGTCGACTCTTGGTCAACTTCAGAAAAATAAAAAGTTGACCAAGAGTTGACTTGAAGTTGACCAGTGAAAAGATTCAAATAAAATTTCCTCGATTCCCCAAGGAGTAAAGAATATCGAAAAGCATTCTTGTTTGAAGAAGGAAATAAAATTAAAAATTAACTATTGGACCAAGTTGAAACAAAAGTCGACTGAAAGTTGATCTAGAGTTCGCCGAAAGTCGATCTTCCGATGGTCAACTTCAGGTCAACTTGAGATCGACTATCATTTTAACTTGTCAAGATCCAAGAGTTACTGTTTTATTTTCTATTCCTTCAGTTTGGAATGCCTTTTGAAATTTTTTACCCGTCAGGGAAACGAAGGATTTTTTTTCATGGTTTACATCTAGTCGACTTTAGGTTAACTTTTTATTAATATCAACTTAACAATTTGAATAAAAGTCGGTCTGAAGTTGAACAAAAGTCAACCATAAGGTTTGTCTTTTGTTCAACTTCCGAAGAATGAAAATAAAAAGTTGACCAAAAGTCGACTTAAAGTTGACCTGTGAAAAAATTAAAATGAAAATTCCTTGTTTCCCCGAGGAATAAGAAATGTCGAACAGCATTCCTTTATGAAGAAGAAAATGAATTAAAAAATTAACTATTGGACCTTGACAAGTTGAACCAAAAGTCTACTGAAAGTTGACCTAGAGTTCGTCGAAAGTTGACATTCTGATCGACTTTTGGTCAACTTTCTATTAATATTCAAATGACAAGTTGCACCGAAAGTCTGTCTAAAGTTGACTAAAAATCAACCAGAAGGTCGACTTTTCATCAACTTCGAAAAATAAAAAGTGGAACAAAAGTTGACCAGTGCATAGATTGAAACAAAAATTCCTCGTTTCTCCGAGGAGTAAGGAATGTCGAAGAGCATTTCTGTCTGAAGAAGAAAATAAAATATAAAATTAACAATTCGCCTCGACTAACAGTTCAACTTGTCAAGGTCCAATAGTTAATTTTTAATTTTAGAATTCTTCAGTCAGGACTGCCTTTCGAAATTCCTTAGACATCAGGAAAAACAGGTATTTTTTTCGTTCTCTGCACCGGTCAACATCGAGTCGACTTTTCGTCAACTTCAGAAAAATAAAAATAACAAGTTGCCCTGAAGTCAACTTGAAGTCGACCAGTGCAAAGATTGAAATAAAAATTCCTCGTTTTTCCGAGAAGTAAGGAATGTCGAAGAGCCCTTCTGTCTGAAGAAGAAAATGAAATAATAAATTAACTATTCGACTCTGACAAGTTGAACCCGAAGTCGACATTCCGTTTGTTCCGTCGCAAAACGGAACGCGTCCATCTTTAGTTATTTTACCCTGGTTGAATATTTTATTTTTAGTCCGAAACAATCTCAGCGCGGATTATTATTTTCTATACTCATTTCTACAGCACATCTGCTGCATTGTATCCTCAAAATTTCCCAATCGGTCTTTTCCCAAGTATAAAACTTTCACCATTTTTAATCCTTCTTTTCTCATGTGTTTCCAAACGAGTTGCACATTTCAAACATTTTATTATTTTAATCCTCTGTGCAGTCAAAATATCATTCTGTCCTTTTCCATTTTATAATTCTTGAATATTTCTTTTTACCTCGAATTTGCGAGACGAGGAGTTAAGCCTTTTTATTGCACTTCTCGACCCTTTTCTCGCTCGCTCTCCGCGGTCAATTTCTTAGCGTCCCTCGCCAGATGTCCGCGTCGGGGTGAAAAAATAATTATTATATATTCCTAAAGGAAAATATGTCCGTTTAGAAAATTCTCCCTCCTTTCCATTTTTCTTCACCAATCAGAAAAATCCGTACCATTTTTCCCCACCTTTAATTTATACTAACCAATGACACTCTTAGATTAACTTTTCGCGTCGCTTCTCGATGTCAACGAGGAGCACGTCAAATTTCAAAACTTCAGTCATCGACTAAACTTCGCAGAGTGTACAACAAATAGATTCCACTCGAGCGGATCTCTGCACTTCTCGCGAAATACTCCAAGTTTTGCAATTCTCAAAAACTTGTAAACCATTCACGTGTCAATACCGTCAAATATTTAAATTCATGCAACAACGACATATACATAAAATACAGACAATCAACGAATTTAGTGCTACGAATATTAACATTGTAATTATAAGTGAATAAATGTGAATCTTTTAGTTTATTCGCGAGTTTTTACTTTTATTAAAATAAATACCCACATCACATTAATTTGAGGTGTGGGACGTTCGCGATTCTTCACGGTGTTATGAAATATTTTCATTTTTTGAAACTAGGATTTACGACCCTAGTTGTCTCGCATGATAATTCGAGACGCATCGTGATCGCGACCGTACACCGTTCATCTTGTCAAGGTCAAAGAGTTTATTTTTTATTTTCCATCTATTCAGTCAGGAATGTCTTTCGAAATTCCTCACACATAAGGAAAACGAGAGATTTTTATTTCGTTCTTTGCACTGGTCAACATTGAGTCGACTTTTGGTAAACTTTTTATTAAAATTCACTGGACAAGTTGAATCCAAAGTCGGTCTAAAGTTTATAAAAAATCGAAGACGAAGGTCCACTATTGGTAAACTACGATTTGAAGTTGACCAGTGCAAAAATTGAAATAAAATTTCCTCGTTTCCCCGAGAAATTTGCGTTCAATCTCTGCACCGATCAACTTCAATACGTCTTTGGGAAACTTTTTGTTAATAATATCCACTTTACAAGTTGAACGAAAAGTCGGTCCAAGGTTTACCCAAAGTTGATCAAAAGTTGACCGAACGTCGACTTTTGGTTCAACTTGTCAAAGTCCAATAGCTTATTTTTTATTTTTCCAATTCACGAATAATTTTTTGCATTTATTTACAATTTACCGAGGCATCTCATAATGCCATTCTATTATCGCGAAGCACCTAAAAATCAAAATGATCCTGAAAAACATCCATCTGGTTAAAATAATCAAATAAGTCATTCTTTGGGTAAACCCTTGGGTAAACCTTGGACCGACTTTTTGTTCTTGTAAAGTGGATATTATTAACAAAAAGTTGCCCAAAGACGTATTGAAGTTGATCGGTGCAGAGATTGAACGCAAATTTCTCGGGGAAACGAGGAAATTTTATTTATTATTATGTCTGATGTACGAAAATGACATCGGCAGCGCGCTTGCATAAAAACAATCTATCAACAGCAAGGGTTGCTGTATTACGCTCTCTCGTTCGCAGCTAGCTTCGAAACGAAGACGCTTGTCATCTGTTTGTTTGTCATCCGACGATGTGCCGAACCAATGCACAGTACATCCATCGTTTAATCGGTACTTACCGTATTGTCGAATCACCCAAACTTTTACCATCGATATCTTGATCAATTTTGATCGGAAAAAAAATTAAAAAAAAGCGTTTTACTCGGATTGAGACGCTCCACAACCCCGTCTACATTGGTCCACTAGTTCCTTTACTCGCTGTATACCTAAAAACCATGCAAATTTTTAAGACAATCGGTCGAGCTTTTTTTTTGACCGAATCATCGAACTTTTAGAAAACCTGAAATCTGTGAAAATCTGTTTATTGATCCTTAACGACCAACTAATGGTGTTCAAAATGAAAAAATATTTTTCTTTTTTTTTTTGGATTCGCATTTAATGAGCGTGAAAGTTGAAAAAATTTAAATAAAAAAAAGAATTACTGGCATTTTTTTCACAATTTCGCATTCAATATTTAATAAACATCGAAAAAAATTTGTTAATGATCAACTTTCACTTGCAAAATCCAAGAAAGTGTTTTTTCTTGTTTTGGGAAATCTACCACAACTTCGTAAATATGGCGGAAGGTATCAACCCTGCTAACCCTGCAAATATTAAAAACGATCGGTCTAGCAGTTTTTTTGCCCTAATTATCAAACTTTTTGAAAAATTAAAGGAGCGCCTTTATTGATCGTCAATCACCAATCAATCATACTAAAAGTGAAAAAAGTTTTCATTTTTTTTGTCTTAAATTTGTATTAAATGAGCGTGAGAGTTGAAAAAAAATTGAAATTTTCAATTAAATTTTTTTTGCAATTTGGATTTTTTTAGCTTTCACACTCGATAAATGCAAATTTGAGAGAATTTTTTTTTTTATTTTCGACACCATTAATTGCTCTTCACGGATCAATAATAAGGGTGCTCTTTCAATTTTTTCAGAAAGTTTAATGTTTCGGTCACAAAAAAAGGCTCCACAGATTGTTTTGAAAATTAGCAGGGTTTTTAGATAACCTGAGAACATTAGAATTTTTCGCAATATCTGCAAACTTGTGGTTGATTTTCTAAAATGAAATAAAAAAATTTTGTACTTTTTCAAGTCAAAATTAAGTATCAAAAAAAATAAATTTTATAATGGGAACAAGTACTTATAGAGGGTAGATTCAAGTTTCAGTAACCCAGCGTTTACTTGCTGTACAAATTGAAACGGAAGAATCCAGCTAAATGATCCTTAGATTGGTTAAACTCGAAAACTTTTTTGGAGCTCGACGACTGTTTTGAAGAAAAGCGAAAATTTCGAGACAATTTTTGACGTGATATTTGTTTTCACTGCGTCGAGGGTGATGCGAAAATTTTGTTTTTGACTCAAGATTCAAAAAATAGAAGATTCAAGCTTAGAAATACTTCTTTAAATTTTTTTCGACCAAAATTAACTAAGTTATAGCCTTTAGAAAATCGCTGTATAATCTTGGAAAATTTTCTGTTCTTTTAATTTGTTGACTGATTGTATTTAAAAAAAAAGAAATTCCATCATTGGTTGAAATCAATAAATACGAAGAAAGAAGACGCGAGACGTCCCGATCAAATTTTATCCTTCTTTAACTAATAGATGCGTCATTATTATTTTTCTTTTTTGGACAGTTTTCTAGTCCACATTGAGCAAGCACCCACTAATAGTTTTGGTGCGAGAAATTAAAAAAAAATCGTGGGGTAAACGAAGTTCGTACTTTGATGCGAATGTCAAGAGGTACATTTCAAATGTAATCTTGCTTTGACTAGCACTTCTGTTATTTTCATTTCAACTGTGTGAGCAGTCTCCAACCCACGTTGAAAAAGCATCGACTGATAATATCCGTGCAATAAATATTGAAGAAAAAAAATTGCGCGATGGGTTAAATACAGCTAATACTGTCATGTAACGACCATCAGAAGCAAGGGCAATTTCATCTTGCTTATGACGAACAGCACTGTCATTTTTATTGGAAATTTCTTAGCAATATCTAGATCATTCCGTGCAAGGTCTTGCTAGTCACTTTAGATGCTGGAGGTTTAAAAAAATCAACTTCCATCATAAGTGCTGGACGCGCAAGTTAAATATATCGTTGCTTTCACGAAAAGCATCTTTGTTTGAATGGTATTTTTCTGAGCATTATTCAGCCCACGTCAAGCGAGCCCTCTCTGATAAGAAGGGTGCATTATATTATGAATGAATAATTTTCCCATTGGGTTAGATAGAGTGAATGAGCCGATTGAGTTTTTGAGTAGCGCAAGCCAAATTCCCTATTGCTATGACAAAAACCTATGTCATTTAGATTGAAACTTGCCTTCCGGTATTGAGCCAACTTTGAGCAATCTTGAACTGCTAGGAGAAAACCCTAATATTTGAAAAAGTGAATTTCACCTTGGGTTAGAATAAATCAATACAGAGATGGAAAGCGCGTAACGTCCCGATGAAATTTTATAAAACTCTAACTAGCAGCTGTGTCGTTATTATTTGAATTTTTTGAGCAGTATATAACCCTAATTGAGCGAACACCTACTGATAGTTTTGGTGTGATAGATTTTGAAAAAATAGTTTTGATAGTGGGTAAAAGAAAATTGATACTTTGATGCGAATGGCAAGAAGTACATTTTTAATGTAATCTTGCTTTGACGAGCACTTCTGTTATTTTCATTTTAACTGTATGAGCACTCTCAAACCCGCATTGGATATGCATCGATCGATAATATCCGTGCAATGGATATTCAAAAAAGATAGTTTCACGATGGGTTAAATACAGTTAAGTCTCCCATGTAACGATCAAGGAAAGTAAGTGCAATTTCATCTTTCTTATGACCAACAGCACTGTCATATTCATTGGAAATTTCTCAGCAGTATCTATCTCGTTTCGAGCAAGGACTTGTTTGGTAATTGAGATACTGAAGATTCCAACAAATAAATTTCTATCGTAAGTGGCGGACGCGCAAGTTGAAACTATCTTTGCTTTCACGAAAAGCTTCTTTTTTTGAATTGTATTTTTCTGGGCAGTATTCAGCCCACGCAAGCAAGCACTCTCTGATGAGTAGGGCACATTAAATTACGTATGAATAATTTTCGCATTGGGATAGATAAAGTGAATGAGGCAATTGGATTTTTGAGTAGCGCAAGCCAAATTCCCTATTGCTATGACAAAAACCTGTGTCATTTACATTTGAACTTGCCCTTCGGTATGAAGCCAACTTTGAGCAATCCTTAACTGCTAGGTAAAAACCCTAATATTAAAAAAAAGTGAATTTCACATTGGGTTAGAATAAATTAATACAGAGATGGAAGGCGCGTGACGTCCCGTTTAAATTTCATCGAACTCTAACTAACGGCTGTGTCATTATTATTTAAATGTTTTGAGCAGTATCAAGCCCAAGTTGAGCGAGCACCTACTGATTGTTTCGGTGTAATAGATTTTGAAAAAATAGTTTTGGTTGTGGGTTAAAGGAAGTTAATACTTTGATGCGAATGGCAAGAGGTACATTTCAAATGTAATCTTGCTTTGACGAGCACCTCTGCTATTTTCATTTCAACTGTATAAGCAGTCTCTAACCCGTGTTGAATAAGCATCGACTGATATCGTAGGTGCAATAAATATTGAAAAAAGAAAATTTCACGATGGGTTAAATACAGTTAATACTCTCATTTAACGACCAACAAAAGCAATTGCAATTTTATCCTCCTTATGATGAACAGCTCTATCATTTTTATTGCAAATTTCTTAGCAATATCTAGCTCATACCGTACAAGGTCTTGCAAGTACTTCAGATGCTGCAGGTTCCAAGAACTAAATTTCCACCGTAAATGCTGGACGCTCAAGTTGAACCTATCTTTGCTTTCATGAAAAGCTTTTTTATTTGAATGGTATTTTCCTAAAAAGTATTCAGCCAACGTCAAGCGAGCACTCTCTGATAAGTAGGGTGCGTTAAATTATAAACGAATAATTTTCCCATTCGGTTAGACAGAGTGAATGAGCCGATTGGAATTTTGAGTAGTGCAAGCCAAATTCCCTATTGCTATGACAAAAACCTGTGTCATTTATTTTGAAACTTGCCCTTCAACTGCTAGGTGAAAACCCTAATATTTAAAATAAAGTGCATTTCACCTTGGGTTTAGAATAAATTAATACAGTGATGGAAGACGCGTGACGACCCGATCAAATTTTATCAAACTCTAACTAAAAGCTGTGCCATTATTATTTGAATTATTCGAGCAGTATTTAGCTCAAGTTGAGCGAGCGACTACTGATAGTTCTGGTGTGATAGATTTTGAAAAAATATCATGGTCTAAAGGAAGTTGATACTTTGATGCGAATGGCAAGAGGTATATTTGAAAAGTAATCTTGCTTTATTGAGCACTTCTGTTAATTTCATTTCAACTGTGTGAGCAATCTCTAACCCGTCTTGGATAAGAATTGACTGATAACGTTGGTGCAATACCAGGTGTGTAAGTATGAAACCGGAATTTCGAAAGTATGAAACCCATTTCCCCACCTTTTGTATCTTTCCCATGGCTTTTAACCGAAGGGAGATGGCTTCTCGGGTCACCTTCAACTGATCCGCCAGTTGTTGTTGTGTTTGAGCGTCGTCTTCGTCCAACAAGGTTTGCAGGTCAGCGTCTTCAAACTTTTTCGGTGGTCTTCCACGTTCTTCGTTCCTCACGTCAAAATCGCCACTTTTGAACCGTTTAAACCACTCGAAACATTGTGTTTTACCGAGAGCATGCTCACCAAACGCCTCCAGAAGCATTCGATGCGATTCGGCTGCGGTTTTCTTCAGATGAAAACAGAAAAGTAGGGCTGTCCGCAAATCGTAATTTGTTGGCACAAAACTCGACATGTTTATCTCTAATAAACTAATGCTACTGAATGAAACTCGTGTTATTGTAAGTTGGAAATCTTTGTCGGATATCAATGCAATAACAAGACACCGCTGACGTGATGATTGAAAAAAACATTTTTCACGATGGGTTGAATACAGTTTATACTCTGATACAACAAGCAACAGGCGCCAATCAAATTTCATCTTTCTATCTGTTTAAATACCAAATCAACCCAGATCTCTTGCCAATGGACAAGCTGAACACTATAGTGCCGTTGGAAGATTGCTAAAAATAGTTTATACGTACGTAGAGGACGAAAACTTACCTTCCGTGTCAACATTTGACCCCGAAATTAGATAATCGGGAGAAGAAAGAAAAAGTCGAGAAATTCGTGAATCTCGAGATCAACAAGAATCTCAAGAAATTCGAGAATAACGAGATCAATGGGAAATTGCAAAATTCGCCCATCCTAAATTGTATTGACATAGTATTGAAACTGAAACTGCTCAGATTGCATGTCCGCGCCAGCGAGTCTTTACTTCTGTGTCCTCTGTATTCACCAGATCGCCAACGATAGAAGAATCATTTAATAATTTATTTAATAATTTAAGCATTTATTTAATCATTTAATTTATTTAATCATTGATTAAGTTAAGCGTTCATTTCATAATTTTTGATTACACAAAAAATAATATTATGACATTCTGGAGTGGAATTCAATATAGTAAATCTGTATTTCTGGGAGGGACGATATCACAATAGAATTCCACGATTTAGTGTTTTGGCCACTGCAAACGATAGTTTGTATTGATGCACGAAATCATGTGTGCTTATCATGTGCATTGATAGCGATGGACTGGGAAATCCACGTTATCAAGGATGGAGATTTATCAGGAGCAGATTAGAAATATTATTCGAGGCATTCATTTTCAATGTCGGGAGAATATTCTCATCTTTGTGGATTTCATCTGCAGTACAACTGACTAACAGCATCATGCTGAAAATTATAAAAGGAAATAATAAATATCACCAGTTTAATCTTATAATGTGCTTTACGCAATGACTATTTCTTATGAAGAATGAAATGTTCACGATGAACGGTTTAATTATTTCGGTTCTAACCTGATAACGGCATCCTCGTTGTAAAACGTGAAGGCCTCGGAATAATCATCGCTGGAACCAGCAAGTATTCTCATCACTGCAAACCATCGTTTCAGTCGATGCGAAATTTAACCTGCGTGGGGATCCCGCTGAACTCGAAGATCAATCGGTCGAAATTATACTGATATTTATCGTCGATTCCAATTAAACACGCACCGACAAATAAAACGCTCAGAAAATAATATCGTAAATTTTTTTCATTTTTTTCACGGGCATTAAATGTCACACCAGAATTGTCAGTACGACAGAGCGAGAGGCTAAGTCTATCTGACAGTTGCTGCTGTCTCCTCGCTTCAGATCGTTCAATGACAAAACGATGGCTAAGTTCATCGAAGTCTTCTATTGCCATTATTGTCTATTGTTAACTTCAAATGCTCATTATTCGGTCAATTTTTATCGTACAATTTTTTTTTTAGTTTCGCTTGGACGATTAACCGCTACAAGCTCGTGGTAATCTTCGGACGCATTTACGTTACACGCTGTACATACTAAAGGGTGCACTGTCCATCAAAATGCGTAAGGGGGAAGTCATTGTGAGATAGACTGCTTTTGAAGAGAGATAGACTGCTTTATGAGGGTAGTCTATCTTCGTCTATCATTTTGCGCTCTGGCTGTACAGACAAAGACAGCCTTCCCTCTAGAATGCCTCCCTATCACACCTAACTGACGAGCCAGTGAACCCTTCAGTGTGTATATATCTCAGTGATTGTCAGTTGTCAGTCATCTTGCTTGCGTCTCCACTATTCATAACCTCTGAATAGTCTGAACACTGTGACCTGCGTGCTATGAGCGATGGGTGACGTGCGCTGAGTTTACACAATTACAAAAATAAGAAATGAAGAATAAAAATAACAATAACATCCGATTGGCGTAGCTTCTCTAAAGTGCACGACGATTGGCTGATTCTTATTCCTTATTTCTTATTCTTGTCATTTCTTGTCTCGGGCTTACGAATAAAACGTTTTCAGCCTCATTCTTTAGGCCAGATAACCGGATATCCGGCCGGATACTGCGTAACCGGATATCCGGCCGGATACTGTGTAACCGGATATCCGGCCGGATATCCGGTATCCGGCAAACGACTCTGGCCGGATATCCAATATCCGATTATCCGGCCAAATTGCTATCCAGCATTTCCCTAGTTTTGTAGATATCATGCACACCAGTTCACAGTGGGGCCAAATCCCAAAAAGCTGCCCAAAAGTCGAAAAATAAAGTTTAAGTTTCGGTAATTTTTAGTCGTGGGTTAGGTGGGGGAAGAGTCCGAAGGTCAAATTCTTGGCATCAGCGGACCCTAGCCCTTATACCTGCTTTTGTACGGCAGTTGAAAGGGAGCCCTCGAGCGAGCTCAATGCGTCGTGCAGTAAATAACCATTTCAACGCTGTATTGAACAGGACGCCAAAACTTTACAATATATCCTATTCGAATTTTTTCGAATAGAATCAACAGCTCAAAGTGAGTAGAAAATCATTGTGTAACTGAAAATTGATAATAATAGTTCATGCGATAATAATAAATGAATCATTTGTACGAAAATTCACGGAAAATTACAAGTGAAAATTCTTAAAAACGTAGAGAAAAGTTGATAAGTTCCACAGTGTTTCACGAGCTGACCTATCACATGTTGTAGATGGATGTATTATTGAATGAAAAACATCGAAATCGGCTGCGCTTAGCTGCGCGCGTGTCGTTGCTACGAGTTTTTGCAATATAAAACATAGTTTTCTGAATTTCGTACATCAACGATGCGGAATGTCTTTCTTGTATTGAATCTTTTTCTTGAATTTTATTGCGGTCTTCATTGTACACTGAAATACATTGGCACCTATCCAAGCAGCGTGTCGCGGTCGGTCGAGTTGAAGAGCGCTATATCTATATATAAGGGATTCTCTGTCAACTCAGCCACTTTTTTTCGACCATCTCAGATGTGCCCCATAATTGGTTATATTAAAGTGCTACTAATTTGTGAATTTCTTCACATTTTTTAATTGAAAATTTTACAAATCGCCGGTTTCTTTCCAAATGAATATATCTCGGAAATTTGAAGTAATTGAAAAAAAATGTCTGCACATAAAAGTTGTAGTTTTGTGTTAGCATTCGAGCGGAATATTTGAAATAGTTTTTACGTTCTGGTAACGCTGATTTTTTACCAAAAAATAGAATGATTATTTTTTCATTCAAAAAAGGCCACTTTTTTGACTGAAAAGATTAGTCTTTCAGTATATCTGATGATATCGCGAAAAGATCACTAGAGTGGCACGGATCGAGGTTCTAGGGTGAAAAAATGAAACCACACAAATTAATTTTTTTTTCTACCGAAACCTGTGGCTGAGTTGACAGAGAATCCCTCATATGCCTCTTAGTTATATGGTTAAGCCCCAGAGGGGAGAGAATATCAGAGAGTTTAATGCGGATTCATAATCAGCGACCCCGAAAACCTCCGAGTACTGACTTTCAGCCGAATTTATGACGCTTTCGTCTTTTTGCGAGCTTTTTGAGACTTCAAATCCGCCATTTCGTTATTAATTCAAATTTTGACTTCAGATTCATAGTCAGCGACCCCAAAAACCCCCGAGTATTGACTTTCAGCCGAATTTATAACGCTTTCGACTTTTTGCCAGCTTTTTGGGATTTTAAATCGGCCATTTTGTTTTTATTTCCCATTTTGACTTCGGATTCATAGTCAGCGACCCCAAAAACGCCCGAGTACTGACTTTCAACCGAATTTATAACGCTTTCGACTTTTTGCCAGCATTTTGGGACTTCAAATCCGCGATTTTGTTTTTATTTCCAATTTTGACTTCGGATTCGTAATCAGCGACCCTAAAAACCCTCGAGTACTGACTTTCAGCCGAATTTGTAACGTTTTCGACTTTTGGCCAGCTTCTTGGGATTTGGCCCCACTGTGCAGTTGTGAAAAAGCTGTTTCGAGAAAAACGCGTTTAAAGTTATGAGTACGGTTTACGGGGATATATCGATTACTTACAGTATTTTTCTGCTAATCGGCTATGCCAGGGCCATATAGGATTTCTTTCTCTGCTTCGTAGAACTCGTTTTGCGTTGATATTTCGCTTCTACGCCTTGTCCGAGCCCCTTTTGTTGCCTCGTGCCTCCGTGCTTCAGCGAATATTGACGATTGATGACCAATAACGATTCCGATCGTTTTCATCATTTTAAGGACCCTTCATTAAAGATACCTGCTGCTAAATAAGCCGCGATGTAGATCGTGTTTGCACCACAGTGGAGGTGTTTAGGCGCGAATCACCAGACAGTTGCGTTGAAGCTCTCGGCGTTGTCCCCATCGCCGATGTATTTAGCGTACCGCACTTCATGCATTTCCCAAGATCGTCGGAACATTTTTTTTATCGAATCAACCTCCAGCTTTCCAACTGATCCATCATGATTTATTGTACATTCGTTGCTATGGTCTTTGAGCCAATCGTCGTATTCTTCAGTGCCAGATTCTGATTCCCATAAGTTATAAGCGTGACAGTAGGAAGATTTCACCACAAAGTCAACCACTTTACTTGTATATTTGCCAACAAGTATTGTGATTCCAAACAATGAACTGTGACCTCGCTTTTTCTACGTTCCGTCTCCCGACAGAAATATCTGTCTTCGGATCTCCGTGCTCAGCATTCTTTACTTTCCTTCACTCACTGCCTTTTTCGTTAAAAGATCATATACAGCTTTGGCTCCGTTGCAAATATTTTCCAAAGAAGCATAGTACAAGGTTGTGCTCAGACCTTGGGATATATCCATCAAGCCACATCTGTTCGGACTCATCCCGCATCGAATTTAAGGCCTTTTGTTGTCTATCACTTCCTGTTTACGTTACGCCGAGCGAGGGACTCAAGCAGTTGTCGGGTGCTTCGAACGCTGCTGTGCGGCTCGAGACGCGAACCGTGGACCGGCACGTCGGTACACATATTCTTAACATCTTAAAGAATAAAAAACATTGGTCACTGAAAAATCGATTTTTTTGTGTGAAAAAAAGCAGATGAATATGGTTATGATCAAAGTTGAACACTTGCGAATGAACTAAGACTTTAAATTTATTCATACAGATATTTACAAAAATCGTTGAAAAACAATTTTGATTCGAGTGTGAGATAAAAATAAGTGTTGTACAAACATAGTCTACGAGACTTGAAATGTTGTACAAAATTGTCTATGAGACATGAAATTGTTACGAGAGGTGCAGAGAATCGCGCAGGTTGATCTCTTGCTGTCTGCTTTCTGGAAGTTAGTCAATGACTTGCAAGGCTGCACAAAATAGTCTACGAGACTGGAAATTGTTACGAGAGGTGCACATAATTGCGCCGGTTGATCTCTTGCTGTCTACTCTCTGAAGGTTGATCGATGACTGAGTTTAGAATATTTGAGGTGCTCCTCGTTAACATCGAGAAGCAATGCGAAAACTAAATCTAAGAATATGATTGGATAAGATAAATTAAAGGTGAGGAAAAACAGTAGGAATTTTCCGATTGGCGGAGAGAAATGGAGAGTGGGGAGAATTTTTGAACTGGTGACCCTTTTTTTCTTGGGGAAAATATAATAATTGTTTTCTCGCCCCGTCGCGTGTAGCTGGCGAGGATCACTGAAAAATTGACCGCAGGGAGCGAGTGAGAAAAAGGTCAAGAGGTGCAATAAATGGCTTACCCCACCGTCTCGCGACATCGAGGCGAAAAGAAATATTCAGGAAAGAAAAAGGAAAAGGACAGAGTGATGTTTCGCCTGTAGAGGATTAAGAATAAGGAAATGTTGGACTATTTAGAAATAAGAATGTATGAAAAGGAGGATTAAAATAATAAACGTTTTACACTCGGAAAAACCGATTGGGAAATTGTTGATTTTACAATAGAGCAGATGTTGCTTAAGAAGGAATAGAGAAAAGTAATAATGTACGCACTGAAAATACTTATGACTAAAATAAAATGTCCGTTATTCCGTCTCGAAACGTTTAAGAATATATAAAATTGTGACCGATTGCTTTTCCTCCAAGGGCCCGGAATTTCCGAGGATCTTCTCGATATAAAAAGATTAAATTGATTGCTGGCAGCGTTTGCAGCTGTCTCAAGAATAAAAATAAAAATGTACGCGTTCCGTGCGCGACGGAACATTAATTATATTACCCATTACTTTTAGAATTTCAATCAAATGTAATTTAATTTCTCATCACTTCGAGTATTTAAATTAATTTAAATTTAATTTAATTTAATTTAATTCAATTCAAATGCTCGAAGTAATGGGTAATTAAATTAAATTTATTTGAAATGCTAAAAGTAATCGGTAATGCAATTAAAATTCATTAAGATGCTTGAACTAATGGGTAACTAAATAAAGTTCAATGAAAATGCTCGAAGTAATGGGTAATGAAATTCAATTTCAATACCTATTACTTCAAGCATTTGTAATTTGGTAATAGATAATTGCAAATTTGTCCATCTCTGCTGGGTGACGACAATAGTAGGTATTGAATTTTTCAATAATTACTTACGAGTTTACACTCGATTTTATTATTGGTTTCGTTATTTGCTAACGACTTTTCGTTAATAAGCGAGCCATAATTAACAAATACTCACATCATGATAGATCTTAAGGGGGTCCTGTCAGCGTAAAATCGGGAAAAAATGTTTTTTTTCACGTTTCACAAACTCTTTTGCACTTATTTACCAAGTCATAGACCCTTACGTTGAAAAATGGCAAAGTTACAAGCGAATCTGTAAACAAAGAATTTTGAAAATTGAGAAATTCATTTTCAAAATTCTGCATTTTTTTTCACAGATTCTGGATCATACATCAGTAATCTATATCATGATTAGAAATCGGGATGCGGCTGCCTTATATTTTTTTTATAGTTTTTTTTTGTTTCTAAAATAAAAATAAAAAATTCTAATATTCCTAATGAAAGTGAAAAAAAATAGACAAAAATAAAACATGTTTTGGAAAATTTCCATATTTTGCATATTTTCCAAAGTAAATGAGAAAAATCTTTTTTTGAAAAAAAATATTCTCATTTATTTTGAAAAATATGCAAAATATCAAAATTTTTCGAGACATGTTTAAAAAAAAATTTTTTTTTTTACTTCTATAAGGAATATTAGGAATTAATTTTTTAATCTTATTTTAGAAACTAAAAATAAAAAAATTCTTTTAAAAAATATGAGGCAGCCGCATGCTTTACCGCATTACTTATTTATAACTCAGAATCTGTGGAAAAAATTGCAGAATTTTAGAAATTGTGATTTTCCAGTTATTCCTTTTCTACACACAAACGGTCGTCGCGCCACTTGAAAGAGTGATGAAATAATTCTGTAAAAAAATTAGGCTGTTTTTGAAGTAGAATCAATGCGAAAAGGGATCTGATTCCTCGAGGAAAATGATTCCTCGATTTCACTTTGAATGCTCCATATATATATATACAATTCATTATTCATTCAGATTCCTGTAGAGTTGGTAAAAAAATAATTATTCTACTGTTGAATCGAAATTTGAATATCGCTTAGAACTCAGCGGACCAATCAAAACGCTTGAAAGAAGTGACTACGGCCAATCAAAAAAATTGTCGCAAGTGATCGGAAAGTGTAACAGAAAACAAATGTTCGCGCGTGGTTGATCATTTTTTTTTGTATTCACTCATTTTTATCGAGTGTTTATTTATTGGTTCAAAAGTAATATAAAATATCTATACCGATCGTGAAATTACGTTAAAGTGCTTTTTCGATCTCGATAAACGACACGAGCAGTTTCACAGTGGTTAGTAATACGTCGGTTGATATGTTTATGATATTCAATTATTTGTAAAGACAATGGTATTCGTCGTCTTTACTAAATAATCGAGTTGATTTTCATATTTATTTAAACTTTTTTCAGCCAGTGAATTGAATTCCTTGCCTTATATGTACAATATAACCTCCAAACTGTCAACGGATTGGAGATTATATTGTCAAAAATGTATAGCATTTTTGGTGTACAAAGATTTGTAAATATTAAAAATAATGAAAAACACAACTATGAAAAAACCGTGAAAAGCGTGTTGAAAAAAATTTTGTCTGCATGCAATTACCATGAAAAATATTGTTTGTTATACAGGTACAGTAATCGGTGGAGCGAAGGATTGAGGAAACGTTTTTCTATACATTCAACTTCGGAGGCTGTTTTCCGAAACCTGGATCTTCAAATACTCTGCGCGCAATCCTGACCGAACCGCTTCATGGATCTTATCCTACGACGTCTTATTTTCTTTGTAACACTTTTACGGGCCGCTAGAGCGCGGTACATTTTTATTATAATCAATATTGTTTTGTGTGCAGTGCTCTAAAAACCAAAAATGGGTTCAAGATTCAAAAAGTGGCCTGAAACTCCAAAATAAGGATCCAAAAAAAAATGTGCCTCGCTCAAGCGATCCGCAAAAGGTTTACAAAGAAAATAAGACGTCGTAGGATAAGATTCGTCAAGCGGTTTGGTCAGAACTGCGCGCAGCGTGTGAAAATCAAAAATTGATTTATGTGAGTTCCGCTGCACCTGAAGGGTTCTAACTAGCGACAAAAGTTGCTACATTTGATACATCAAATTGTAGCCTATCTGTGAAATTTCCACAAATGCCATGAACATTTATATTGATGTTCAAAAATCGGCATTTTGACGCTGTCAGTCTCCCCTTAAGGAAATTGTCATAAAAAAGGGCTTAAAAACAATGGGAAAAATATATTCCTATTGCCTATATTCATATGAATTTCTCTTAGACTGTTTATGTCAGGAAAACAATTGCAATTAGTATTGAAGATTGTTATTGTTGTTATTGTTATTATTATTGATGATTTGTTTATATGCGGACAATTTTTTGCCATACAAATATACTCACTGAGAGTTCTAACTAAAGCTGTCACACTTTGGACAGGCTGCTCGCGAATTCTATTCAATATCTCCGCTTCACATGGTCCACTAACGGGTCTTGGTCGTGGTACAAAAAGTTTATGCGCCCCGATCGTCGCAGCGAGCCTTATTGTTAACATTGCCATTATAGGGATGGAAAGGATAGGATGTAGGTAATTAGTGTTTTTGACAAATGCATACTGTTACGTCCTGGCCCTTTTTGCCTTCATTGACAATAATAACGCATAAATAATCATACATTCAATTCAAATAATTTCATAGCCATATTTGGCATATTCACGAAAATAATAATGCAGACATTCACACGCCCGAACGGAAATTCATTCTCCAATTTCCGCTGAGTAATTTCCTCTAAATATTCATAAATAATTCCCAGAAAATACTAAAACCATTGATCGTCCGATCGACCGGACGATGACATCAAATTTCGCTGATACATATCCGCTAAATCGATGCACGTGTCATCGCGCGATATACCTGTCTCTTTCTCCATTCTCAAAATTCATATTCACACTTTTCACCGCTCGCACGTGGCCTGCATGGTCAGCACTTCGGCCACCGCCTCGAGCCTTCCTAATTGATTCCCTCAATTTCCAAATTAGTCTTCATCAAATCTCAAACCAGAAACATACAACAATAAGTATTTCGTAAGTAATTTCCGCGCAAGTAATAAGTCTATAATTGTCATAAACGGTGACAATATTAAGAAGCAAATCCAACTGACATTGTTGTGTTAATAAATATAATTTAATATCCATAAAATCAATCGTGAATATCTACAAGAAATAATTCTTGTAACTATCAGAAAATAAAAGTGTAATATTTCGATTTCAATCGTTAATCAAGAGAAGAACCCCCAACGAACATTAAATCCTTTTCCATCCTTGTGATTTAATTCGAATATATACAACGTGTAACGTAATTGACAGACACGCTCAGCGCAGCTTTGAAGAGCGCGAATTTCTGAGCAAAACTAAAAAAAAAAAAGTGTCCTACGATAAATACTTATCGAGTAATGAGCGTTTTAAGATATTAGTTTTTAACAATAGCTTGTGGTTGTCGAACGGTCGATAACAATATCGGCGTCGAGATGCCAAAAAAAAAAAAAAAAAGTCAAAAGTCGTTGGCCGTCGGTCGAGTGACGGGTAGGCATCGATATCGTCAGCTAGCGTCCACCTGTCAGATTGGTCCCTGACACAGGGTTATCTGGAGGATAACTTTACCTGCCAGATATCTTGTGCTTAAAGACAGGTTACGTGCCGGATAAAAGTTATTTAAAGGTGTTGAAGTGTGTTAACCTTATTTGGATACATGAAAAAATCATTTGGATGGAGCGATGGCAAGATGTAATCTACATCGGTGAGTAATTTTCCAAATTTTTGTCCATCTCTATTTTTAATCTACATCGCAGAGAAAATATTTTTTCAATTAGCATCGGTGTACCCTATAACCTCATTGATAGCGAAGAAGATTATTTTTGGCTACGAATTGACTTAGACTATTCGTCATATGAATCCATAGTACAAAAATATCATTCGGAGCAGTGGCAGGATGTTTGATCTACATCAATGAATAATTTTCGAAATTTTTGTCCTTCTCCATGTTTCAGAAATCATATTCGCCGCTTCGAAACTTCCCAATTATTTCCAATAGATTTTAAATATCTATTGGAAAATACATTGCGGAAGAATATTCATGACGGAAATGAAAATATTGTTCCAACGAGCATCGCAGTGTACCCAAACCTCATTAACAGCGAAGAAGATTATTTGTGGCTACCGATTGATTTTGGATACTCGTCAGAAGAATCCATAGTACGAAAATGTGATTCGGAGCAGTGCCAGGATGTTTAATCTGCATAAATGAGTAATTTTCCAAATTCTTGTCCTTCTCAAAGTCACAGAAATAATAATCACGACTTTACAACTTTACAATAATTTAATTCCAATGGATTTTCAATATTTGTTTGAAAATACATTGCGAAAAAATCTTCCTGATAAGAATAAAAATATTTTTAATCTACATCGCAGAGAAAATATTTTTTCAATTAGCATCGGTGTATCCTATAACCTCATTGACAGCGAAGAAGATTATTTTTGGCTATGGATTGCTTTTGGATACTCGTCAGAAGAATCCATAGTACGAAAATATGATTCGGAGCAGTGCCAGGATGTTCAATCTGCATAAAATGAGTAATTTTCCAAATTTTTGTCCTTCTCAAAGTCACGGAAATAATAATCACGGCTTTACAACTTTTCAATAATTTCCAATTGATTTTCAATATTTGTTTGAAAATACATTGCGAAAAAATCTTTCTGATAAGCATGAAAATATTTTTAATCTACATCGCAGAGAATATATTTTTTCAATTAGCATCGGTGTATCCTATAACCTCATTGACAGCGAAGAAGATTATTTTTGGCTACGGATTGACTTTGACTATTCGTCATATGAATCCATAGTACAAAAATATCATTCGGAGCAGTGGCAGAATGTTTGATCTACATCAATGAGTAATTTTCGAAATTTTTGTCCTTCTCCATGTTTCAGAAATCATATTCGCCGCTTCGAAACTTCCCAATTATTTCCAATAGATTTTAAATATCTATTGGAAAATACATTGCGGAAGAATATTCATCATATGCATGAGGATATTTTGAATCTACATGACGGAAATGAAAATATTGTTCCAACGAGCATCGCAGTGTACCCAAACCTCATTGACAGCGAAGAAGATTATTTGTGGCTACCGATTGATTTTGGATACTCGTCAGAAGAATCCATAGTACGAAAATGTGATTCGGAGCAGTGCCAGGATGTTTAATCTGCATAAATGAGTAATTTTCCAAATTTTTGTCCTTCTCAAAGTCACAGAAATAATAATCACGGCTTTACAACTTTTCAATAATTCAATTCCAATGGATTTTCAATAATTGTTTGAAAATACATTGCGAAAAAATCTTCCTGATAAGAATAAAAATATTTTTAATCTACATCGCAGAGAAAATATTTTTTCAATCAGCATCGGTGGATCCTATAACCTCATTGACAGCGAAGAAGATTATTTTTGGCTACGGATTGCTTTTGGATACTCGTCAGAAGAATCCATAGTACAAAAATATCATTCGGAGCAGTGGCAGAATGTTTGATCTACATCAATGAGTAATTTTCGAAATTTTTGTCCTTCTCAAAGTCACGGAAATAATAATCACGGCTTTACAACTTTTCAATAATTTCCAATTGATTTTCAATATTTGTTTGAAAATACATTGCGAAAAAATCTTTCTGATAAGCATGAAAATATTTTTAATCTACATCGCAGAGAATATATTTTTTCAATTAGCATCGGTGTATCCTATAACCTCATTGACAGCGAAGAAGATTATTTTTGGCTACGGATTGACTTTGACTATTCGTCATATGAATCCATAGTACAAAAATATCATTCGGAGCAGTGGCAGAATGTTTGATCTACATCAATGAGTAATTTTCGAAATTTTTGTCCTTCTCCATGTTTCAGAAATCATATTCGCCGCTTCGAAACTTCCCAATTATTTCCAATAGATTTTAAATATCTATTGGAAAATACATTGCGGAAGAATATTCATCATATGCATGAGGATATTTTGAATCTACATGACGGAAATGAAAATATTGTTCCAACGAGCATCGCAGTGTACCCAAACCTCATTAACAGCGAAGAAGATTATTTGTGGCTACCGATTGATTTTGGATACTCGTCAGAAGAATCCATAGTACGAAAATGTGATTCGGAGCAGTGCCAGGATGTTTAATCTGCATAAATGAGTAATTTTCCAAATTTTTGTCCTTCTCAAAGTCACAGAAATAATAATCACGGCTTTACAACTTTTCAATAATTCAATTCCAATGGATTTTCAATAATTGTTTGAAAATACATTGCGAAAAAATCTTCCTGATAAGAATAAAAATATTTTTAATCTACATCGCAGAGAAAATATTTTTTCAATCAGCATCGGTGGATCCTATAACCTCATTGACAGCGAAGAAGATTATTTTTGGCTACGGATTGACTTTGACTATTCGTCATATGAATCCATAGTACAAAAATATCATTCGGAGCAGTGGCAGAATGTTTGATCTACATCAATGAGTAATTTTCGAAATTTTTGTCCTTCTCCATGTTTCAGAAATCATATTCGCCGCTTCGAAACTTCCCAATTCTTTCCAATAGATTTTAAATATCTATTGGAAAATACATTGTGGAAAAATATTCATCATATGCATGAGGATATTTTGAATCTACATGACGGAAATGAAAATATTGTTCCAACGAGCATCGCAGTGTACGCAAACCTCATTAACAGCGAAGAAGATTATTTGTGGCTACGGATTGCTTTTGGATACTCGTCAGAAGAATTCATAGTACGAAAATGTGATTCGGAGCAGTGCCAGGATGTTTAATCTGCATAAATGAGTAATTCTCCAAATTTTTGTCCTTCTCAAAGTCACAGAAATAATATAAGTATAAAGTGAAATGAGCCATATCAGACTGTTCTATGCGAAAAAATATGGATCGCTCTTCACAAGAATAATATAGCAATGATAGTTTTTTCCTTGAAGGAAATAAAAATTTAATCATTTCAAACAAACATTCTATTGGAATAAAATTATGTATTACTCATTTCACTACAGCTTCCTTTAAAATAATGATGAACTTATTGCAAAGAAATAATTTTATTCAAAAAAAATAATTTCGTACGAAATTCGTTTTTTAGTTTCAAATAATCTATTGTTTCTCATCCGATAAATGTAATTAATGTAATGAATACAAATTTAATCGAATCTATTTAAATGAAAATATTTTTTGAAGGAAAATAATGATGACTTTGTTGCAAGAAAATAATTTTTTTGGAAAAAATAAATATCGTATTGAAGTCGTTTCTTCGGTTGAAAAAAACTAATGTTTATGATCCGATAAATGTAATTGATGTAATGAATACAAATTTAATCGAATCTATTTGAATAAAAATATTTTTTGAAGTAAAAAAATGATGATTTTGTTGCAAGAAAATAATTTTGTTGGAAAAAATAAATATCGTGTTGAGGTCGTTTTTTAGATCCGAATAATTTCATGTTTATGATACGATCAATGTAATTAATCCAATGAAAACAAACTTAATCAAATCTATCATACATTTAATTGTTACTATTAAATAAGAGTTCAATATAATGAAGTGATAGATTCATGAAATTTTTTTTTTCCAATTGAACAGTGCTGTTCTTGGTTCAACAAATAAATAATCGAATTAATACTTTCATTCAATAAAATTATTCATTTTGTCAAATTAAATAATTTTTTCTCTCAGTGTAAAGATCACCATGAAAACACTTTGCATGAAATTACGAATTCCCAATTATAACAAACACTTTATGAACGTTATTCCGCTTTAATTAATTCCAAATTAAATAATTTTTTCTCTCAGTATAATCGCGGCTTTACAACTTTTCAATAATTTCCAATGGATTTTGAATATTTGTTTGAAAATACATTGCGAAAAAATATTCCTCATAAGCATAAAAATATCCAGAGTCGCGGTAGCGACTCGAGACAAGTACATTTCCTACTTTGCCGACATGTCGATATTCGCACCAAGATTCTCTTTCACCAACAACCTTGCTTATACATGGGAGTATATCTATAGCGAAAAAAATTATTTTGCCTAATAACTCATTATACAGAGTTTTTGAGAAAATTGAGATGTACGTTTTGTCCGCAGATTTTTTGCCTTTCGATTGGTACCTGAAAGAAAGCTGTAGCTGGTCGCATATGGAAGATACCTATTTTTATGGGTTAATTATTCTCGATGAATTTTCCATTTTTCGTCCCATATTTTTCAGCCACTTTTTTTCGGCCTCATGTGAAGTTGGCTATAAAATGTCACGTGGTCCGTTTTCACAGAGAGAAACTGGGAGGGCCCACGGGGCGAAAAACCTGGGACAGGCTAGTGGAGCTCCGTTCCGTAGGACCGTTCCGTGAACTAAATTGCAGATAAAGGGTGCTTTCCATTTAGGGCTAGTTCGTGGAACCAGCCCTAAATGGAAAGCACCCAAAGAAGTATGCTCGGCATTATCTGCTCCGCCGATGAGCTGTCACACGCACGTATAAATTTATGCATGTGTGCGTGTATGCGGATAATGCAGAGCATTACATGCAATTATAAATAATATTCACTTGTACAATTAAATGGAATTATTAATTATGTGAAACTAAAAGAATGAATTTAATTACTTTGCAAAAAGTGGACAAATCACCCCCAAGAACACTAAAAATGGTGTAAAAAAATTGGAGACAAGTAGATTTACGAACGTATCTCTCGTTTAGTCTTCTTACAAAAAGTTGTGAAATAAATAGACATGAAATTCACTCACGCATTGCCAAGCACATCTCATTTCCTACTGTAACGATAACTTTGCAATCATGATTGTTAAGAGCACAGCAGATATAAAAAAAATTCAATAACATTTTAACGGTTTATTTTTAAAAATAGTGAAATCAAGTGAAAAATTTCAACAAAAAAAATAATCAATAAAAAAAATAATCAAAAAAAATGAAAAGTACTTGGCGAGTTTTTTCACTAAGCATATAGTGACATTCTGTTAAAAACGAACTCGCCAAGTAATTTTCATTTGTTTGATTATTTTTTTTGTTAAAAATTTCCACTTGATTTCACTATTTTTCAAAATAAACCGTTAAAATGTTATTGAATTTTTTTTATTTCTGCTGTGCTCTTATAACAATCATGATTGCCAAGTTATCGTTACAGTAGGAAATTAGATGTGCTTGGCAATGCGTGAGTGAATTTCATGTCTATTTATTTCACAACTTTTTGTAAGAAGATTTAATCTACATCGCAGAGAAAATATTTTTTCAATTAGCATTGGTGTACCCTAACCTCATTGACAGCGAAGAATATTATTTTTGGCTACGTATTGACTTTGACTATTCAGCATAAGAATCCATAGTACAAAAATATCATTCGGAGCAGTGGCAGAATGTTTGATCCACATCAATGAGTAATTTTCTCAATTTTTGTCCTTCTCCATGTTTCAGAAATCATATTCGCCGCTTTGAAACTTTCCAATTATTTCCAATAGATTTTAAATATCTGTTGGAAAATACATTGTGGAAAAACATTCATCATATGCATGACGATATTTTGAATCTACATGACGGAAAAGAAAATATTGTTCCAACGAGCATCAGTGTACCCAAACCTCATTAACAGCAAAGAAGATTATTTGTGGCTACGGATTGATTTTGGATACTCGTCGGAAGAATCCATAGTACGAAAATATTATTCGGAGCAGTGCCAGGATGTTTAATGTACATAAATGAGTAATTTTTCAAATTTTTTCCTTTTCCGTGTCACAGAAATAATAATCGCGGCTTTAGAACTTTTCAATAATTTCCAATAGACGTTAAATATCTGTTATAAAATACCTTGTGAAAAAATATTCCTCAAAAGCACAAAAATAATTTGAACATACATCAGCGAAAATAAAATATTGTTCCAATGAGCATCGGTGTACCCAAACCTCATTGACAGCGAAGAAGATTATTTGTGGCTACAGATTGAATTTCGATACTCGTCAGAAGAATCCATAGTACGAAAATATGATTCAGGGCAGTGTCAGGATATTTAATCGACATGAATGAGTAATTTACAAAATTTTTGTCCTCCATGTTACAGAAATCATATTCGCCGCTTTTAAACTTTCCAATGATTTCCCATAGGTTTCAAATATCTGTTGAAAAATACATTGTAAAAAAATATTCATCATAAGCATGAGAATATTTCGAATCTACATCAGCGAAAAGAAAATATTGTTCCAATGAGCATCTGTGTACCCAGACCTCATTAACAGCGAAGAAGATTGTTTATGGCTTACGGATTGATTTTTAATATTCTTTAGAAAAATACATTCTACGAAAATATGATTCGGAGCAGTGCCAGAATGTTTAATCTACATCAATTAGTAATTTTCCAAATTTTTGTTCTTCTTGTAAACATAAAAATATTTTGAACCTACATCAACCGAAGAAAAATCTTTTTCTCACAAGCATTGGGGTAGCTGGAGCATCATTAACAGCGAAGGAGATTATTTGTAGCTACGGATTGATTTTTCCACCATGAGAGATAATATTCTAAAATTGTCGTCCCCGATTCTATCGCCATTTGTTCGGCAGAATTTTTATGTGCAGCCTGGTAGTAGAAAATCAACGAAGATTTAATTCGAAATCGTTTCACCACCCCCTCCATCGAGAGGGAAACAGAATTCCTACTTATTTCATCTCGTCGGTTACATCCTCAAATTTTCAGGAAAGTAATACAGAAAGCAAGAGATAGGGAAAAAATCGCGAGACTGAGTGATAATAAAAATGAATAAGAAACCAAAACGATGATGAAAAATGCAAGGAATCTGAGCGGAAGAGAAACGATGAAAAAAAAATATAAATAAATAATCATTAAAAAAATTACTAATAATGATTGATGAAATTAAACAAACTTTTATATTTTTTTTTTAATTTGTTGCATTCAATTTTGTGTTGCCTCGTTTAATAACTGCAATTGCCTTTTACGTTTGTGTCGTTCCTTGTCTCGAAATTTTTGTATTTGGATTTCGGTGTTTTCGGGCCTGTATCGAATAATTCTACTGAGCACACACTGATGAAATTGGGACCGGAAATTCGAAAATATTGTCGCACAGGGTGTGCTCAACGATATAAAATTTGTAGAAATGTCCATTTCATTTCCACAAGGGGACGGTGAACGAACCGGAAGTAGTCTTGGCCGAGACTGTATCGTATAATTCTACTGAGCACACAGTGATGAAATCCGCACCGGAAATTCGAAAATATTGTCTCACAAGGTGTGCTCAACGATATAAAATTCTTAGAAATTTTGATTTCATTCCCACAAGGAGACGGTGAAGGAACCGGAAGTAGTCTTGGTCGAGACTGTATCGAATAATTCTGCTGAGCACACAGTGATGAAATCGGGACCGTAAATTTGAAAATATTGTCTCACACGGTGTGCTCAACGATATAAAATTTGTAGAAATTCCCATTTCATCCCCACAAAAAGACGGTTAATGAACCGGAAGTAGTCTTGGTCGAGCCTGTACCCTAGCAGATCGAACGACCGTGCGAAACCACCGTCAAAACTACAGTGGACGATCAGATAACTTAACACCGGATAACTTAACCGACCGCATAACTGAACTCGTTACCATGGCAACACCTTCACATACCTTAACTACCTCTCCGACCGTTTGTCCCCACTTCTAACCTTTCACCGAGCGCGAAACATCTATGAGCATGCGTATTACCAGTATGCGTAATGCGCATGCTCTTAGACACGTGAGTGGGGAATAAGGGGACAGTTAAGTTATGTGATTGTTCCCGGTCCCGTCGAGTTAAGTTATCTGATCGTCTACTGTACTACAAAAACGACGGTGGTTCTGTGCAAAATTTATACCACCGGAACCACCGCGGAAACCTCGGTCCTGTTTCGAGCGTGGTCGTTTCATAACCAACGAGGATCAAAACCACCACAAAAGCGACTGGACCCAAAATCGACTAGGGTGGTTTTTCAAGAAAAAAAACCGTCAAAACCACCACGGCAACCACTGTTACTGAAAAATTGCATCCAATTTACTTTTAGGAACGGCGGTTTTCATAGTGGTTTGATCGGTATAAGATTTGCACAAACCACGGTCGTTTTCATGGTGGTTTGTACGGTCGCATCGTCTGCTAGGGTATAGAATAATTCTGCTGAGCACACAGTGATGAAATTGAAACCGGAAATTCGAAAATATTGTTTCACAAGGTGTGCTCAACGATATAAAATTCGTAGAAATTTCGATTCTGTCCCCACAAGACGGTGGACTAACCGGAAGTAGTCTTGATCGAGCATGTATCGAATAATTCTGCTCATCACACAGTGATGAAATCGGGACAAGAAATACAAAAATATTGTCTCACAAGGTGTGCTCAACGATATAAAATTTGTAGAAATGTCCATTTTATTCCCACAAGGGGACGGTGAACGAACCGGAAGTAGTCTTGATCGAGCCTGTATCGAATAATTCTGCTGAGCACACAATGATTAAATCCGGACTGAAAATCCGAAAATAATGTCTCACAAGGTGTGCTCAACGATATAAAAATTTGTTAAAATTTTTATTTAATCCCCACAAGGAGACGGTAAACGAACCGGAAGTAGTCTTGGTCAAGCCTGTATCGAATAATTCTGCTGAGCACACAGTGATGAAATCGGGACCGGAAATTCGAAAATATTGTCTCACACGGTGTGCTCAACGATTTAAAATTTGTAGTCATTTTGATTTTATCCCCACAAGGGGACGGTGAACGAACCGGAAGTAGTCTTTGTCGAGCCTGTATCGAATAATTCTGCTTATCACACAGTGATGAAATAGGGACCGGAAATTCGAAAATATTGTCTCACACGGTGTGCTCAACGATATAAAATTTGTAGAAATTTTGATTTCATTCCTACGGGGGGACGGTGAACGAACCGGAAGTAGTCTTGATCGAGCCTGTATCGAATAATTCTGCTGAGCACACATCGATGAAATCGGAATCGGATATTCGAAAATATTGTCTCATAAGATCTGCTTAACGATATATTTTTCGTAGAAATTTCGATTCCATCCCCACAAGATGGTGAACGAACAGGAAGTAGTCTTGATCGAGCCTGTATCGAATAATTCTGCTCATCACACAGCGATGAAATCGCGACCGGAAATACGAAAATATTGTCTCTCTTGGTCCACTTAACGATATAAAATTGGTAGAAATTTCGATTCCATCCCCACAGCACGGTGAACGAACCGGAAGTAGTCTTAAATGTTAGTTATACATAAAGGAGGGTTTAGGAACGGCGGAAAAAATGAGGAAGCCATGTGCAATTTTCAAATTCGCATGATTTTTTTAATGAGTTTTTTACGCTTACTTTCTGCCGGAATTTCTCAAAAGTAGAAAATTGAAGCTTCAAAATATTATTTTTTTTGCACTTTGATAGGACCATTTCCCATAAGCATAGAGTTATTGAAATTGTAATTAAAAAATCATAAAATTTGGCTATACCTCTAATTATTTGGATTAGTTATTTGAAATTTCTAAATTGTAACGTTTGTTACGTCCTGGCCCTTTTTGCCTTCATTGACAATAATAACGCATAAATAATCACACATTCAATTCAAATAATTTCATGGCCATATTTGGCATATTCACGAAAATAATAATGCAGACATTCACACGCCCGAACGGAAATTCATTCTCCAATTTCCGCTGAGTAATTTCCTCTAAATATTCATAAATAATTCCCAGAAAATACTAAAACCATCGATCGACCGGACGATGATATCAAATTTCGCTGATGCATATCCGCCCAAGCAGCGCTTGGGATAGCGCGATATACCTGCCCCCTTCCCTATTCCTAAAAATCCAGAATTGTCATTTTTATGACCCGCGCGTGTCCTGCACGATCAGCATTTCAGCCACCGCCTCGCGTCTTCCTCGACGATTCGCTTAATCCCCAAATCAGTCTTCATTCAACCAACCAAACAGAAACATACAATTATAATTAAATAATTAAGTATATATTTTCGTAAGTAATTTCCGCGTAAGTAATAAGTCTATAATTGTCATAAACGGTGACAATATTAAGAAGCAAATCCAACTGACATTGTTGTGTTAATAAATATAATTTAATATCCACAAAATCAATCGTGAATAACTACAAGGAATAATTCTTGTAACTATCAGAAAATAAACGTGTGATATTTCGATTTCAATCGTTAATCAAGAGAAGAACCCCCAACGAACATTAAATCCTTTTCCATCCTTGTGATTTAATTCAAATATATATATAAATTGTGTCTGCGATCAACCTCGATCGTAACATATATTTTCTTGGTGCTAAGTGTGGGGTTGCTTAAATATTGCATCTTTAGTTTCACCGAGTGATTTTGAACAATCGTGCAGTTTTCGTGAAACCGGCGAAATTCCAGAACATTACACAATTGCCTTGAATTTCTCCGTCGCTCCACGCCAATAGTGCTGTGTGAACGAATTCCATCGTGCCGAGGCAACGAAAAGTGCGCGGACTCGCTTGACGCGAAGTGCGTGTGTTGGTGAACCGCTACACGCTCACGAAAAATCCAACAAAATCGGAAAAATTAACCAAGAAACGAAAATCTAATCAAAAATCAAAATTTTAATTTTCAAAAGGAAAGCGGGAGATAATTTCCTAATTTTTGAATAATTAAACACAAATTTTCAAGCTTCCGAACGAGAAGATAAAATATTTAAAGTTTCAAAATATCAAACAAAAAAAAAATTTTTTTATTAAAATTAAAACTTTTCGCCTGTGAAAAGTAATTGGAAAGTAACCGAAATCGAATTTCGAGTATTCTCGCGGAAATAAGACTCTTTCGCGAGTGCAAATAGTCAACCGATAGTGAATTTTCGAGTTACTCTCGCGAAACAAAAAAAATAAAATAAACGATTTCGCGAGTGCAGTTAAACTATTCAAATTAAATTGAATTTCCAAACTACTCGGAGAAAATTAAATGTTTTCGTGAAATTTTATTTTGAATAATCTGATTCGAAGTAGTTTTGCGAAAATCAAAACGTTTTTGCGAGTTTTGTTAAAGTTATATCGAAATTAAATGTTTCCGAATTAATTTCACGAGAATAAAACAGTTTTCGCGCGTGCGATTTATATAATCGAATTTTAATTTTCGAACTTCTTCTGCGAGAATAAGAAGTCTTCTCGCGAGTTTTATTTAAATAATCGAAATTATATTATCGAATCATTGCTGCGAAAATAAAAACCTTTTCGCGAGTGCAATTTAAATAGTCGAATTTTAACTTTCGAATTATTTCTGCGAGAATAAACTCTTTTCGCGAGTACAATTTAAATAATTAAAATTAAGATTTCGAATTATTTCCGAGAAGATAAAAATCTTTTCGCGTGTTCGATAAATAATCGAAAGGCAACTTTTGAACTTACCAGCGAAAATAAATTTCTATCGTGCGTGAAAGAACACTTAAGATTGAATTCCCGAACTTTCCAGTGAAGAGTAATTTTTCGCGCGTGGAAAACACTTAACATTGGAGTTTCGAATTGTTCAGCGAACATAAAATTTTTCGTAATAACATTCTTTGCGTGTGGACAGTTAACTATAATTAAATTTTCGAATTTTTACGCGAAAATAAAAACCCCTCGCGTATTTCGTGAATTAATTCAAATTGTATTATCCAATTGAACCAATTCAGATTTTTGAACTATGCTACGAAGTTTGACATTTTCCCACGTTCGACGATTTAATACAAACTTTAAATTCAATCATCGACAAATAAAACTTCTGTGACATTTTGCGAATCGAATTAAAACTTGTGAACCTTCTACGGACTTCTTTGCGACAGTGAAGCAAACCCACAATCCTTCGAGCCTCAAGAATTGATATCAGCGAACGAATTCGCTTCTCCTACTTCAACGGGGCTGACCTTCAATATCAAGAGATTCGACACTTGAAAATCCGACAATTCGAAAGGATGGTTATTTGGAGAACTTCCTCACTGGGCCGTCGTGAAGTTCGAACCTTATCGCAATTCTGCAATAGAACGCTTGATTTATACAACCTTCAATCCTTTCAACCACTCTGGAATAGATAAAGTCCTCAGTAAATTCATACACTCAATCTACAAATTGTAGGTTCTGACGCTTTCACTGTTGGTATACAGGCTATTATACCGGCCTTCAGTGGGAGGGAAAGCTCCGAAAATTATACGATCACATTTTACAACAAATCTGAAGTTTCGGACGGGCTAGTTCACCTGATATACAGGCTACCATACCGGTCAGACGTTCTAGCTCCTGAAGAATTCCTAAGATTACACATAAACTCTACGGTTTCCGGTCGTCCAGTCACCAGTGCAGGCCACCATTACCGGCTGGTGTACGGTCCACTGAAGTTCCTAGAGTAACATACACAATAAATCCGTTTCTTTCCACCCTGCTACTACTCTTGACGTATACTCGACTGAACTTTTTCTTCGATAGCTCGAACCCTTCGAAAATGGATGACATCTTGGAAGATCCATCCGACGAAAATTATGCGATTTACAAGGAATAAATCTTAAACTAGCATGGCTTGGCTTGTTGAAGAATTGAAATTCATTCACGGCATAAAACAAAACTGCCGAGAAACGATTCAAGCGTACGCCGCTCGCCTTCAACGTACTACTGACTCCTTGTTGTCCTACATCAAGGAATGTTATGGCGACGATCGTACCGCCATAGAAGTCCTCCTAGTCGAGATTTTTGCCAGTGAAATAAAAGGCTTTACAAATGGATTGCATCCGGAGATTTCTAGATACGTACAGCGCAGAAGCCCGAGATCACTCGGCGAAGCTGTGACCTACGCGCACGAAGCCGAAAGAACCATCCAAGAGTTCGCTACGAATCGAACGAATCGCATCTTCGAGCTCCAAAATGAGCTGACGAATATCCATCAGGGACCTCATGAAAATCCGTGCGACTACGCCAGTCGCGTTGGCGTCATCCGTGATGAGCTGCTTGAAAATGCGGTCGAAGAGCATTATCACAGTCCACATGAAATCGATGCTTTCCGGTACAAAACAGTGCGCTATGCACTAAAATGCTACGTAAATGGGCTGCACCCAGAACCTGCCCGCTATGTTGGTTATAAACAACCAGAATCGCTTGCAGCAGCCGTGTACTACGCATACGAAGCGGAAGACATGTTCCAAGCCAGAAACAACGAAAGGGCGAATCGAGCTAAGCTCAGCGCGGACCACCAGAGCGTCCAACACTTCCCGTCCGAGATTTACCCAAGATACGTCATCGAGCATAAGACGTCCAATCACGATTTCCAGGACTTAGCAAGACAGGATGACGATGAACACATCTTTCGAAGAGCCACAGACGTTTTGACACGTTCTCGAACAACCTTGCTAACGTTCAAAGCCGATATCGAGACCGGGGAGGAAATCCCAGCAAAACAATCATTCACCAACGTGAAGGATGCGCGCAAAACTAATAAACGCGTATCGTTTAATGTCGGGTACTGGACGGAAGATAAAACATGCAAATCTCCACCCAGACGGTCTCGTCCCTGCCTTGCGTCACCCAGTTTTCGGACCGGTATTGAAAAAATGGTGACCCTAACCTATACAGAGGATCGGAGCCCCATCGTAAACACGAAGGATGAGCTGAAACAAGTGGTCAGCTCAATGCCCAATCAAGCCAACCTTCGCAATAACATCGGAATGTACAACGGCGAAACAGGATACCTGTCGGCTGATAAATTCAGGATTTTGGCGCCATCCAACGCTTGCGCCACAAATAAACCTGATGTCGTCACAAGCTGTCATCTGAGCAACAGCTGTCTACAGCCCCCGACTGGGGAGATGTTCATGGGCCGCAACATAAAGCGCGCCTCAGAGTCTCAACGAGAAGATACAAACGAGACCCCTTTTCTACTTGACGACTACACCGATGACTTGCCGGACGTCACCACGGACTTGTCAAAAAACGGCCATGAAACCCTAGCCATCGGCGATCTACAACCACAAGTTTTAACAGGGGAGGCTCTCGCGATCCTTAAGGTGTCGCCATGGAAAAATGTTGCCGACAATACAATAAAAGACAAACGGAAAGAAACAAACGCCACTGTCACCACGAACGATAGCATCTTCGCGCCATCGATACGCGACCCTGGCGACAAAATCACGATTGAACCAACGAACTCGACTTCCCAAAAAATTTTGTGCTCTTGGAAAATCGTAAATTTACTCAAATGCTGCGCAGACCAAAACGTCAACCTCATGCTGCAGCCTAATGGGATTCGGAGAGGAATAGGCTAGATCGACTCGTGATCAATCGAAAACTGTCTAAGCCCCACTACGACGACCACGGCATCCGTCCAACTATGACTCTTCAAGATTACCACATTGCAATTTCCATAGAAGCAACAGAAATTCATACACATAGAACTCTTGCTTTCGTCCTGTCGAAATAGAATTTCATAAACATAAAATGAGAAAATATTCCATGTCATGGATAACATAAAAATACAGAAAACACAAAACATGAAATCTTTTCATATTATAAGCGATATAAAACATGAAAATACGAAACACTTCGTGCTATAGATAAGATAAAATTTGAAAAAATACGAACGCACGCAAATATCTCGTGTTATAAACAATATATATAAAATCTAAAAGCACAAATATTTCATATTATAAATAATATAAAGAAAAAGAAAAACACAAAAGTACACGGCCCAACTCTAATCGTATTCATTCCCACCGCTAAAGCGATGGAAATATCTACGGGGGAGGGGTTCTCTCTAACGCACCCGCGGAATACACACGGCAGACCTCTGCTACAATAAAATTCAATAAATAAAACAAGTTGAAAATAAGCCTAAAACTAATCTAAACCAACCTAAGCATAAATAAAGCACCTTAGAATAAATAAAGAAATTCAGAATAAATTAAACAAATCTGAATAAATTAAAGATACATAAACAAATTCAAAATAAATAAATAAATTTAAAACCAATCAAACGATAATAAATTTAAAACCAAATAAAACAAATTTAAAATCAGTAAGCAAAAGAATAGAAAGCTAAATAAAACAAAATAGAAGAAATGAATAGAAAATGAAATAAATGAAACAACTTAAAATAAACTAAACAATGTAAAATAAATCGAACAACTCAAAACAAATTGAACAACTCAAAATAAATCGAACGACTTAAATAAAATAAAAACAAGGTAAAATAAGTAAAACAAACTCAAAGTCAATAAAGGAAATTTAAAATAAATAAACCAACCCAAAATAAATAAATAAATTTAAAATCAATAAAACGAATCCAAAACGAGCGAAGCAATTTAGAATAAATAAAGAAGAATAAATAGAAAGATAAACGAAATAAATTAGGAATAAAGTAAACAAATAAACGAAGCAAATTTAAAACAAAATAAAACAAATAAATTTCTTGCGAAAATTAAACATTTCGCATATCAAATCGATTAAAAGTTAAAATCGAAACTTTCTCGTGAAAATTAAATTTTCGCGCATCAGACTAAAATAAAATTAGAATTTATGAAATTTCATGCGAAAACCCAAACTTTCGCGTGTTTAATTAATTTAAAACTTAAAACAATAAAATTTTTTGCGAAAAGAAAAAAAAAATTTTTTCGCGTATTAAATTAATTTAAAATTAAAATTTATAGAATGTCATGCGAAAACCAAAAATATTTGCGTGTTAGATTGATTAAGAATTTAAAATGGTTAATTTGATGTGAAAATAAGAATTTTCGCGCGGTAAATAAATTCGAAATTAGGATTTATACAACTTCACGCGAAAATCAAAGTCTCGCGTGTTAAATTAATTAAAATAAGAATTTACAGAAATTCATGCGCAAATCAAAATTTTCGCGTGTGAAATTAATTAAAAATGTAGAGTTATAAAACTTGTTGCGAAAACAAGGATTTTTGCATGGCAAATTAACACCGCCTAGGGATCTCGATGGCAGCGCTCGGAGAGCGCGAAAATTCAAACCCGCGAGATGTTTCTTGTACTTATTGTAACCGCGCCCGACTATCATTATACAAATATGAGAATAGAATTAGAACATATAGACATGTAAACACATAAACATAAAACCACACACAGAAAGTGCCATGACGGCTGCGCATTTACTCTTATCGTTGGCTGAAGCGTGGCATCAGCCAATTGTCAAAGGGGGAGGTGTTACGTCCTGGCCCTTTTTCGCCCAACATACAGACGACAATTTTCACACTTTATTTCAATTAGAGTACTCGACTATTGATTAGCCAAATATCCGAAATCCAAATATCCAAATATCTAAATAACCAAATATCCAAATACACCGATCAAATATTCACACAAAAAGTGCCACGACGGCTCCGCATTTGCTCTTCTCATTAGCTGAAGCATGGCGTCAGCTAATTTTCATGGGGGGAGGTGTTACGTCCTGGCCCTTTTTGCCTTCATTGACAATAATAACGCATAAATAATCACACATTCAATTCAAATAATTTCATGGCCATATTTGGCATATTCACGAAAATAATAATGCAGACATTCACACGCCCGAACGGAAATTCATTCTCCAATTTCCGCTGAGTA